>PVIJ01001034.1:0-227380 GCA_004024925.1 Scalopus aquaticus | reverse complement strand
AAAAAAAAAAAAAAAAAAAAAAAAAAAAAAAAAAAAAAAAGATCCCTCTTGGAGTCTAAACTAAATGTTATGTAAATTCATCAAAATACCTACCATCCTTTCTTTTCCTTTTATTTGCTGCATATCATTCTTACGCATCCTTAAAGGCGAAGTCATAAGCTAATTATATTTATGTTAGAAACATCTAGTACTATATCTAGTAAAAAATATAAAAGGTAACAACAGAAAAATAAAGTTAAAACATCTTAGCTAGGACAGAAGAGCTAAGGACACTTCAAAGAAGACTTGCAGATGACCATCACGCACATGAAAAAATGTTCACCATCTTTCATCATCAGGAAAATGCAAGTCAAAATGATAGTAAGGTATCACCTAATTCTCTTGAGAATGACATATTAGAAATAAACAGAAATAAATAAATCTACTTAGGGTGGGTAAAAAAGGGAACCTTGTACACTGTTGGTGGAAATGCAGACTGGTTTAAGTCTACAGAAAATGACATGGAGTTGCGTTGAAATAGTAAAAATAGATGTATTATATCATCTAGCAATTCTACTCCCTGGTATTTATACAAAGAATAAAAAAACTAATTCAAAAGGATATATGCACTACTATATTCATTGCAGCACTGTTAGCAATAGCCACATAGTGGAAACAACTTAAGTGCCCAAGAACAGATGGGTAAATTAAGAAGTTGTGGTTGGGCCTCCCTGGTGGCGCAGCGGTTGAGCGCTGCGCTGTGGAGCTGTCCGGCAGCGCCCGATGCGAGTTCGACGCCCAGCCGGGGAGAATCCCACATGGCGTGGTGGACCTCTCCTGCCTCACCCGCTGCTCCCCTCAGCAGTGTATTTCTGATCTGCCTGTTCTGCTCCCCACTCTGTCTCTGGTGAACCCTCACCGCCCCACGCCTTGGCCTGTACCCAGCTGGTATGCATGAATGGATGACTCTTTCAAAAAAAAAAAATTCTCTTAAAAAAAAGAAAAGAAAAGAAGTTGTGATAGCTAAAGAAGACACTGGGCTCACCCCCTCCAAATGCTCACAGCTGGATTTCAGCAAACAAAACCAATAACTCCTGAGGGGCGGGGGGGAAAGATGATTACAGCACACCCTAAAAACATCCAGAGAAGAGTAGCCCTGGTGATCAGTGGAATGGGCAAGCCAGTAGCTTAGAGAGATGAGGACTCAGTGTCCAATAGGCCCCTCAAGCAGTAAAGCAGACCTAGCAAGTGGCCCTTATTTGGTAGACACTGCCAGGCCCAGTGAGCACCAGGAGGTTCCTCAAAGCAGCCACACCAGTAGTAAGCTCCTGAAGGCCACAGCATGCCATGGGACAGGGGGTCAGTGCAGCTTTACTGGTAGTTTTTCCCCACAGATTTCAGCGATTCTTGGGATAGAACCACAGTAACCAAATCCTGTAGACCCCACTGAGTCCCAGGGTATGCTTGGAAGCAATTCAGATCTGGTAGGCCCTGACAAACAGTGGAACAGGCCCTGCAAAATGGTGCAAAAGTGACAAGTACTAGATGAGTCAACAGCAAAGCTCCGTCACCACTACCTGCAGCTCTTGGAGCAGCAAGTCAGGGAGCACTGTTTAGAGGTATATACTTACAGATGAGACTGGAGTTGATTATTCCTTGGACAGTACATATCAGTGCAGAGATCAACAGGGTTGACACAGGATATTCATGCTACCTTGAACAGGAGTTGGGTGGAGAATATTACATGGGGTTAGTGATTTTGTGTCGGGAACACTGGTGGAAGGCATGTCAAGTAAACCAGGGACCCTGGGAGTAGAGACAGAGGTGGTAAAGAAGCACATTCAATTAAAATAGAAGACAACCTCTGGAGGGTCTGAGGTACACCACAGAGACTGACTGCCCAGTAAAGAAAATAGCAGAGAAAGCATTCTGATCTACCCTCTCCCCTCCCTTCCCCCAGGACTAGTGATAACCTTGTGTAGCACACAGAGAGCATAGGAACTGCTGAGAGTCCCATCCCAAACCAGAGAGGGAGAGATATTCAGGGTGACACAGACACAAGCCAGCCACACCACAACTCATCCATGCCAACATCTGGATTCCTCAAAGACCCTCCACAACTGGCTGACTCAGAACTACAAAATGATCTTAGTATATTCAGAAGCCAACAAAGGCCAGATTAAGAAAATCAAACAAATTAAAGGAAACATCTGCCAGGAAAGTAAAGTTATTATAAAATATATTTCTTAAAATAATAAAATAATAAGACCTCAAGTAGCAGAGTCAGACAAAAATATAACACATGGAAATATAAAACCTAAGAGAGTATGACATCAGAAGGCAAGAACAATGCTCCACAATCCAAACACAAAAATGTCAATGATTATATCTCCTTATCTAATGGAAAGTTCAGAACTGTCATAATAAAGAAATGCAAGTGATAGAAGAAAACCCAGAAAGATATGTCACAGTAATATAAAAACTCAAAAAGGCAAATAAAAAGAAATGCAAAACAACTCATAAAAAACTAATCACAGATAAAAAAATAAAGTTAAGAAAAACAAATTAATGATTCCAGAAATAAAATAAATGAAAATAATGTAGAAATTATAGCTTTAAATAAGGAACTAGATATTCAGGAAGAAAAGAGTTCAAAAATGAGATCAAGAACTCTAGAAAAAGCTATGGAAATTGAATGGAAGATCAAATCTGTGACCTCAACGACAAAAATGAATTAAATGCCATGTTGGAAGAAGAGAAAAAAAGAAAGCTCGACTCCAGAACTATCTAACACCATTAAGAAAATCAAACAGAAGACTAATGGGTATCCCAGAAGGTGAAAGGCATGGGGAGGAAAAACTTATTCAAAGAAATAATAGAGGAAAACTTCTCACACCTTTGAAGGAATTAAATATATCAGTATATGAAACTAAAGAATATAAAATTATTAATCTGAAAGGATATTTTCACTCCTAAGTCCATTGCAGCACTGTTCACAATAGCCAAGTTATGGAAACAACCCAAATGTCCAGAAATAGAGTAGTGAATTTAGAAGATGTGGTATATATACACAATGGAGTACTACTCAAACTATGTAAAATATAAACTCTTGTCATTTTTGACAACATGGATGGAACTGGTAGGGATTATACTAAGTGAAATGTCTGTCAGAAGGAAAAAGACAAACACAGGATAACTTCACTCACATGTCAAACAAAAGAAATGGCAAAAACAACCTCAGGAAAATAATAGCAGAATTGAGGTTACTGGTGGTAGGGGGGAGAGAGAATGCATGTGGGGATAAAGTGGGTGGGTACCCAATGATCTGTGTTTGAAGACTATGGGGACTTTGGTGGTGAGTGTAGTATGGGAACATGGATCTGAGTTGGATTGAACTTATTACCCTAAATCATATTTAGTATTGTATATTAATTACAGCCCTATTTAAAAAAGAAAAACAAGCACTTGAGTTAAAAAGTATTGATAATTTGAGAATTCAGAATCAAAAATAATGATTCTGAAATTTTCCAAGTGAAGAAACCTGCCTGATGGACGCAAGAGTATGTTGCCATCAGTATTTGACTGCCTAAAAAGGAATAATTTGGGTGATTACTACCTACAAAGAATGTAACTTTAGAAATAGTTGTTTCTGTCTGATACAGAGCAAGCAAACTCTGCTGCTGTTGGAGGGAGAACACCTTTGAAATGTCAGCATTCCAGAGAAAAATGTCAACAGGAAAAACTAACACGGTAATAGTGTAAAATGCTTTATAAGATAATCTTTGGGAACTGAGTATACTGAGATACTTGAAATCTTTTTATAGTCTTAATAAAAACATTCAAGAACAGAAACAAATGTTAGCTCAGGTAAACCAAAGCAGATGTAGAAAACAAACAAACAACAAAGCCATTTAAATATATAATAACTGATAAAATAGGATGTGGGCCTGAAATTTAACATCAGGTTTTTTAGTCATTTAAAATATATTCACTTCTTCGGGGCTCCCTGGTGGCACAGGGATTAAGTCTAAGTGCTATCAAGCTATTGCCAGCCACTGCAGCATAAGTTCCATCCCTGGTAGGAGAGCTGACCCACATGGCACAGCAGACCTCTCCTGTCACTCCCATTGCTGCCCTAAGGAGTGTATTTGAGTAAATCCACCTGTTCTGCTCCCCACTCTGTCTCTGTTGAATCTTCTCACCCCTTGCATCTCTGACCTACACCCCAGTTCTTATATGCATAAATGAAAATAAATTTTTAAAAAATAAAAATAAAATATATCACTTTTGATGGTACTCTATAGTACTCTATGATTGAAATAGTATTTATTTCTTCAGTGATCCCTCACTTTAAGCAGTGCTTCCTAACATGTAGACTTAAAATGTCAGAACAGACCTGTGACATGATATGCCTTCATAAGCCATTCCTGACATGAGGATTTTTGCTAAGAAACACCCTGGAACAACCAACAGCAGTGGCATTTACAGGACTATCTCTTAAGACAGGATCCTGTTAAAGGCTTTTTCTCCTGACACCCTTTGTGCCCTGATCTGTACTCACTGAACTGGTTATAGCAGAAACCAGAATGAAAGCACAACCAAGGCTCTACTGAAAGGGACTCTGGGACCTGTTTCTTTAGCTATACAAAGGCCCTGTGGACACTCATCCCATAAAGGAGTTTAAATTCTTTTAGATTATTCAAAGGGATTTACAATCTTTTAGGTCAATCAGGTATGGGCTGCACTAGAGTAGGATTCACCCCTTGTCCTGCTGGTCTACCACAGTGCTCCACAGATGCACCAACAGCCTTCAAGCTGCTTGAGGTTTTGCTGTAGAGTATTCCATTTCTGACTCACTAAACATTGAACCTTGAATCCTCCCTCTACTCCTCTATACAGCTTATCCTTTTGACTTGTGGTCAGCACTTTTTTTTTTTTTTTTACATAAGCCCTGGAGAACTTTGTTATTTGACATCTTTTCTGGCCTCAAGAACTGATCTCCAACTCCAAGGTGATTGCATTAAGTATGGACACCACACTGCACCCTAGAACTAGAAACTAATTTCACTTAATTACATAGTATAAGGTATCATAATCAACTGATGGTGATGAACTGTGCCCACCCCAGGTTTGAGGTTAGCCCTGAAATAAGAGTCAGGCTAAGTTTGGAGCAGTTCTCCTCACAGCTGGCTCAACAAATGTAGTTGCACTGTTCAGCTCAAAGTCACGGGTAGATGAAAAAAAATGGTTCAATTTGTGACCTAACCTATGGATGTTATAAATGATTTATTGTAAAAAGGTTTATTTTGTAAATATTTTAGTGATCTCTGGATTATCTTATCCTATTCCATTCTTCCTATTTTTATAAAAAGAATGTAATTAAGACTTAAATATATGTACAAAAATAAAAGTTTGTTTCAACCCTTATCAGGTTCATTGTTCATAGAATGAGTATATTTTTCATCTGAAAATTTCCTTAGGTATTTGAAAAAGGAAAATAAAAAATGGATGGGTTACATAAATTTATTATATGTCATCTATATTGAAATTATTCTCCATGGGTTATAAATATGCATTGTGTCCATTTTTCTTAATTTTATTTAAGCCTCAGTCCCTATGTTAGCAAAGAAAGAGTGGATGAGTGATTTTTTTGTGGTTACCATACACTTTCCAAATGAGAAATAACTTTTATTTCCAGAAAACCCCATAATTTGGCAGAGAAAGTACAAAATTACATAGCCAGAATTCATACAAGTATTATCAAATTCATTTAGACTGAGAGTGGGAGTGTGTGAGATTGGGAAATGGGGAGGAGGCTATTTTATTTTTAATGCTTGGGTGTGGAAGGATCTGGTTATCAGTTTCCTATGAAATGCACTTCGTGCTGAGGGGGTTCTGTGCTTGTCTAAGTTATTAAAGGGAGATTCTCTGATTCTCTCATTACTTACCCATGAACTTGGTGACTTACAATAACACTACGTGATCCAATCTCAACTTGCCCTTTTTCAGTGGGATACGGATAACATCTCTGCCTCCTGGAGACTGGCAACACCTTTTCCACACTGGTAAGATTGTGTTCTGGTCTATGTAGAAGTAGCAGCTATCACGTAGAAACAGTATCTATCAAGCAGCGCAGGATTCTGAAGTAATGGGAGCCTGCAGGGCGTGTCAGCTCTCACCCTTATCCTGTGACAAATCAGTTCAACTGAGTGACTACTAACTTGTGCTTTCTAGTCCCTGAGCTCAGAGAAGGATAAGTGTTGTCATGTCCAGGGCCATGTAATGGTAGCATTAATTTTTCTAGAAGATTGAGAAGGAAGAATTATGAGATTTAATTGACCCACAAGTACATTTTTCTGGATAGTGAACAAGTGATAAGTTAAATATCTCTAGAATGGTTTAAAAACTGAAAATAATAGTTTCACAAGTTTTTATTCCAATGTTTCCTCAGCAACTCTTTCAACTAAACCATGAGTCTTTTGTCTAACATGACAGTCCATTGAGCCATCTAAATATAGATTTTAATCACCCCTTAATAAAGTCCTATCTCTGGAGGGAACAATCAGACAATTTCAAAAAGAAAATATTGCTATCTTATGATCACTAACATATTCCCAAATCTGTTTCTCTATTTTATTGGTTTATTTTCAATTTTTGTTGGGTAACCATTGAGTTATCTTTTGCCTGGTCTTCCTTTATAGCCTTTGGGTCCTGCTTCCCGCCCCCAGAAACTTGGTTCATTTCATTTCATTTCATTTCATTTCCTGTAAGATTTCTATTAAATCAATAGGGTCTTGTAGATTTTGGTTCAAAACTAAAATCCATTTGATAAACCTTTGTCTTGCTAATATTGTCCATTTCTTTTGGACATATCTTGATGTTCTATGTATACAGAGATTCCAATTCCTATTCTATGAGTAATAAAACAAACAAATAAAAAAGCTTCCTGAGTAAAAGTTATAGAGCACAAAAGAAGAGAATAACATTGGGAGGAAAACCTGTCCTGTGGCATTTGATACTAAGCCATTGCCATGCTTAAATACTTGAGAATTTTTGGATTTTCAACTGTCTTCTTTCTGTCTGTCTGAAATTTGTGAGATTCAGCTAATGTGAATAACTTATATTTCATTTTTAAATGAAGGCTTCAAATACTACATATATTGTCTACTTCTATAATCAGTTTTTTCAAGAGTCTAATTTAACTTTTAGGAAATAACATGCACAAATTCCTGAAAATTAAATCAACCAAAACACAGAAGTATTTTTATTTCATTTCATTTATTTTAGTGTAAATATATAATACTGTAAAAGAAACACCATGTACAAATTAAGTCATAATTCATATGGTTCATAATGTTGTCATTAGAAATTGACCAGTGATCTTTTGACACTTACCAAACATTGTTCTATTTTTGTTATTATTAACTTATATTCCCTTTACTCAGTATTGGATGAGGATAAGACTAAAATACATGAAGTAATGGAGAAAGTAAAAAAGAAGGAAGGGCCATAGAATAAAAACATATGGGCCTGTATTGACATAGTTGCAAGCATAGTTAAATTGGGCTCTAATGCCCCTAACTGCCAAAGCAAAGAAAGGGAGAGATGCACTGTATATAGCTCTCAGTACTGGATATGAAGAAACATACTAGCTCCTGAGGGAAGCAAACGTCTTATTCTTGTATTAATTTCTCAAGGAAATCTTGCTGATGGACCCTCACATGGGAAACACTGAGTGATGTCACACACAGAATACTTCCTGGAGTTCTGCGGTTGGTGATGCCACCCAAAGAACCTTATAAACTAAGAGTATAACATTAAAACATTGAAACATTAAAACATAATACAATTTAGGCAATTTTAAACACAAGTTTGAAGTCTTCTCATTACAACTGGAGTGAAAGTACGAGTGGGATGTTTAACCTTTAAAGGACTCTTTTGTGGATGCTAGATAACAGCCTACTATGGCCTTTTCCATGGAGGACCTGAGGTGGCAGTGGAAAGCCAAGTCTGAAGAGTTAGCTGAAAGCAGATACATTTTGTAGACCAAAGAAACTTAACTACATTCACTTCTGTCACAACCGAACTACTGTTGAGTAGCTGCTTAGCTCCACATTGAGGGCTGGCCCACCTCGCTAGGGAGTTAGGCATTGGGGGTAAACACAGAAAACTTTTCACAGCAAACTATCTCCAGCATATAAATTTGAATAAGTACCTTATGCAAATAGAGAGAATATATTCAGGTAGCCCACCCTGCTAGATCATTCCCCTGGAGTCACACCGACTTGGATCGCTACAGCTCTGTGGAGGGGGATTGGCAGGAAAAGCATCCCCACTTGGCGCTGCGTATCATTGACTGTTTTGTGTATTGTAAGCTTTGTGAAGTGATGTGACTAGGTCTCAATCAAACATAGTCAAGTGTCAGTGACATATCAGGCACATTCCTGGATTGTGCTTTTCTAATCATTTCTCCAGAACTAGATCTCCAAGCTCCCCTTCTTAATGATCTACATAGTCAACCCTTATTATCTCCACAAAGAATGGGTGTACTTACTTCTCTTTTTTTTTATACAATAAGGTGTTTAATTTCAGCAAACTCCTTCCTATTTCCCCTTATAAATTGCCCTTTTCAAATAAATGGCACTTTATTTCCACCCAAAATTACCTTCCCAACCCAGAACTAAAAAATCAAGATCCATGTTTATTTGTTATTACATCGTGAGAGAAATCTTTTTCAATTTATGTATGACTCATTAATGGGAAATAGAGAAATCCTTAAAACAAGTTTAATAAGGTATTTCAATATCTTCAAGACAGCAAAAAAAAAATACAAGCAGAATATGAAAACTTTTCTGAAAATTCCTGATACCAATTGTTTAAGTTGGCACTCTGTGGGCTAGGAGACTTCACTTCTAAGGGTTTAAGTGAAGCGAAACCACTTGCTCTGATATGTCCAAGCTATACCTCCTGATATCTGAGTAAGTTGGTGACATGCAAATGCACAGTCTAAACTTGCATTTGACATCTTTTCAAAGGATCAAAATATTAAACGGCATAAAATGTTGCTATATTTGATCTTTCTTATTTTGAATTCTATCTTGATGGTTTTTTAACTGCTTCAAGATCATCTGGATGCATACATCCTGCCAGAAAGAATAAAGAGAATTAGTATATACTAGTGATTACGTATAACCAGAATGAGCAGTACTAGGATATTGATATATGTAAGTAATATTTTCCCACATTGATTTCATAGAGGGCCATTTCACATTATTAAATTTTGTATGCAAATGCATTTGCAAAAGAGTACTCCACTTAATTTAATACAGCTCTCCTTAAGAAGAGCAACAACAAAAAAATATGTCTCAATACAAATTGGCTCCAGGTAATGCATAAAATCATATCCTGCTGTTCATGTTTCTGGAGACAATAATTTTTGTTCCTAAAATCAGAGGGAAAAAGTGATGTTAAAATTTTTATCTAATTGGACTCTAATATCCAATCACATAGCAAATTAGTGGCATTGAGAAGAGGAAAAATCAATAGGATATATTTTGGTTCAGTGGGTCCAAGTAGTTGGTGAAGTCTCTACATGGGTAGGCAACTACATATTTACATTGCCAAACTACCTCTCAGTTCTGGGTACAAAAAAATAAGACACTTGAAAGTAAAAAGAACAGTGTGTGTGTGTGTGTGTGTGTGTGTGTGTGTGTGTAAATAATTCAAATAATTACACAAAATTTGAAATGTTATCATTTGTAAGAGAGGACAAATGAATGCTAAGACTAGGGTAGCACAATAACAAATTTTTGTTTATGTGAAATTCCCAGAAAATGTGTTGTTGATGCTTCAAATACAGCCCTTTTGGTTTGGTCCCCTTCTTTTTATTTTAGGCCATTATAATAAAGTTATGGAGCTGGAAATGCACTCATTCCCAGATGATTCCCTGGAAACCTGCCTAAAAGAGCAATACATAGATTTGAAAAAAAAAAAAAACAGACAGCTGATTAGAATAGAAAACTTTCCAGAAGCTGATCCTTGAAACATATCTAACAAGAACATTGAACTCTGCTGTATTGCTTATCAGAACTCAACCTGGAGACATTGTGCTACCAACCCAGGAAGAGTCAAATCACCCACCTATTTCCCATTGAATTGCATGCAATTTTCATGACATTGATGATGGACTTTTCAACTTAGAACTCCTCACTAGTACTGGAAATTGTGCAGCTGCCTAAGCATAAGTCACTATTTTCTAGAGTTTGCTACTGTTTCTTCTTTTTTGTGATTTCTCTTTGAAGGGATCCCAATCGTAGGGTGTGGGGATTCTTTGGGAAGAGCGTGTATTCAATCTCAAAGAACTAAAGGAAACAACTGTTCACTTGAGGAAAAGGGACAGCAAACATACTATCTCACTTCTATATCTGGTTTGGTTGCATGTGAAACAGATTCAGAAGAGCTAGGGTTCTCTGAGCATTCTACTTCCACTCATCAAAAAAAGGTAAGAGGTAAAAACTCAAACTTCTCCAAATTGATGCACCATATAATTGTAATGTTTCTCTTAAAAATAAAGGTTAGTGTCACTAAAGTGTGGATCTCTGAATTCCAAGTTTTAGATTCACAGGTTATATGAAAGAATTTGCAGTATTTGGTGTTCCTATGCATTATGTAAGACCTTTAGTTTCAATCGTTATTTGGACTTGAAAGCAAAATAGAGCATCTTGTCAATGACACTAATAGTATCATACTTTCAAATACTGATGCCACTGTCCATAATGACTGCTTTATGAATAATCCTGTATGGGAACAAAAGATTGACTGACATGAACACAATAGCCCTATACTTATAATTCTAGCTTCCAAGAAAATTGCAGAGGCCACTATGAGAAAAAAAAATCTTTGAGGTAGGAAGTGAAAATGAGGAGGTATGGCCCTCTGTGTTCACTTCATATTTTCTCACTTCACAGAGGGCTTAGAGTCTAATGGTCATCATTTGTAACTGGGAAATGTAGGGTCAAAGGTTTCAAGGGGAAAAGGGTAACTTACAGATTTAACACTACATCTGTTTGTGGGCAACATTAAGTGAAATTGACATGTATCATGGAATGATGGAGAAAGCCATCCATTAAATGTTGCTTCAGTGATGTACTTAGAACTACCATAAAATATTATCAATATTTTTTTGTTTGAAGCAAATTCCATCAATTGTATTCTTTTTGTTTTCCTTTATGTTTATATATTATTTTTAATTAATTATTTACTTATTTTTTATTGAGATAATATTTGGATTGCCCCATCAGGTATTGCAACCTAATATACCCACCACCAAATTACCCATAGTTCACCAACATAGCCAATTGTACTTTCTTCACTCTTTGGTCTTACCTCTCCCTCATCCATTCCCCCCATAGGTTCTTCAATTCTCTTGTCGGCTATCAAGATCTATTTTTTAAGTTTGTCTTAATTGACTCTTAGTTACTTTATTTACCACATATTAGTGACACCACCTGGTATTTATATTTCGCCTTTTGATTTTTCACTTAGCGTTATCCCTTTCAGCTCCATCCATGTTGTCACAAATGACAACAGTTTAACTTTTTTGATAGCTGAGTGATATTCCATTGTGTATATATTTACCTCATCTTTGATCCACACATGTGTTTTGGGTCACTTACGCTATCTTCATAATTTAGCTATAATAACCAGCATTGCAATAAACTTAGGAGGGCAAGTTTCCATTCAAATTAGTGTTTTTAAATTTTTTGAGTAGTTGCCTAAATGTGGAATTACTAGTTGAGTGACAGATCAATTTTTAATGTTTTTAGACTCCTCCATACTGCTTTCCATAAGGCTGGACCAGTTCGCATTCCCACTAGCAGTGTAGGGAGATTGGCTTATATTACTTTATTTTGTGTTTTTTTTTTTTAAGATTTATTTATTTATTCATACAAGAATTGGGGTATAGGCCAGATGTGGGGGGGTGGGTGAGAGGATTCACCAGAGACGAGTGGGGAGCAGAACAGGCAGAATGACTAAAATACACTGCTGAGGGGAGCAGTGGGTGAGGCAGGTCTGCTGCACCTTGTAGGTTAGTTCCCTGTCTGGGGCTCGAGCTCATGCTGCAGTGACTGCTGATAGCTTCATAGTGTTGCGACTTAACCCGTTGTACCACGAGGCAGGCCCCATGTTTCCTTTGTTTGGTTTTGGTATTAGAGTAATGTTGGCCTTATGGAAGTGTTCCTTCTTTTTCATTTTTTGGAAGTTTGAGCAGGATGAGCAATAGTTCATCTTTGGAGGTTTGGTAGAATTCACTTGTAAAGCCATCTGGTCCTGGACTCTTACATTTTGGGAGAGATTTGATTTGGCGTCATGCTACGGATGCTAGGCATTTCACTCTGGAGAACTGCTGTGAAGTCTGATAAAGGACATGTCTCTAAAACAAGTAAATTATTCCTGAGCTAATTTAGGTCTCCTCTTGTAAACAAAATCTTGATGCTTTTTAGACTAAAAGTTTCTGTATTGTACTCTTCCTAAGATTCAGGAGGGTAGAGGTATGAATTTTCCACTCGATTTCTAGCTCCTCTCTGGGTGTATAGCTAAACAATGTTTCCCATTGCAATGACCATCTGCTATGTTCTCTCCAAAGGAAAGTATCCATCACTTCTGTATCTAGACCTTTCAGGCTGTGGGTAGACTGGGTCTGCCTTCCTGCAGTCAAGAGCCTGGGCATGGCTGTAACTCAGAGCCCACAAAGCAGATGATGGCAAGACACTAAGAATGTGTAATCACAGATGAAAGCTTGCATCCTACATATCTGAAACTTTCATCTTCAGCTTTAGACAAAAAATGATAGAAAAAATGATTTGGCTTAACTAAAAATTGAATTAGAAAAAACTCCCTATTCGATACACTTAATATCTTTTTGAATGTCATATTTTATTCTATAGTTTATTTCTTTCCCTTTCTGTGTCAGTAAACTGTGATTTCCTGACCCATTGATGCTCATCTTGGCCATAGATTTTCTGTCGTCAACGGGATGTTCGTTGACATGACATGATGAAGCTATAAATGAATTTGTGCATTTTGTCTCTTGAAGTTCTTGTGCTTCAGTAAGCAGCCATAAGACAAGTATGCAACAGATAGAACTACCCCTCCAAGTTGGGTCCCAGGATGAAGACATACTCAATGGACCTGGATTTAACCTTCCGCTGAAGCAAAGCTACCTAGATGAGCTCCATACAGATCAGTTACAGTCAGCCTGCAGAGCTGCGATTGAGAGAACAAATGCCGGTGCTGTTGGTTTCTGAGCTTTGAGACTGTTACACAGCATTATTTTGGGTAATATCTCATTAAGACATTTGTATACTAGTGCTCCAGATTTCATTCCAACACCAGAAATCTGATTAGAATATGGGACAAGGGAAATTACTTTTAAGTTGCATTTACAGAGTAATGACACTGCTTTTATTTAGACTGTATGTTCACTTTGGATGGGCATACAGATATTTGGGGAAGTTATGATGTTCTAAGACGTATCCTTGTCCCACTCAAACATTTCTGAAACAAGGATATGCTTTGAAATCAATACACATAGTGGCAGGTAACAGTACTCCTCATTTCCTCAGTCCCATCCTCAATCTTATGTTCCTTGAAGGTAGACTCGGTGGGTTTTACAGTCCAGCAACTCTGAAGTCAGGACATACTTTAAGGGTTGGCATGACAAGCAGCTCAGGATTGTGAGGTCTGACAAGTGCATCGAATGTCTAAATAGCAATAGTAGGGCCTCCCTGGTGGCCTAGGGGTTAAGTTTCAATCTGGAAGCCATCCAGAACCACTGCAGTATTAGTTCGATCCCCAGCCAGTGAGCTATCCCACATGGTGCCGCAGACCTCTCCTGCCTTGTCCGCTGCTCCCCTTAGCAGTATACTTCAGTCAATCTGCCTATTCTGCTCCCGACTCTGTCTCTGGTGAATCTGTTCACCTCCAATAGTAAATATTGATAGAGTGCATTAACTGAAAGCAGAGATGTATCCTGTTAGAAAAACTAAATATTGCACTTCATATTACAGTATGGTGAAGTCAGTGTTTTAGGATATACTTAATTGCCTAAATGTGTATTTTTTCAGAACCCAGATTACTGTATCATGTAGTAACAAAGCAATTATTTTTAATCTGGAAATTGTTCAGAACAATTCTTAGCAATTGGCCATGGTGACAGTAAAAGCTACAAGCTTTCCCATCCAGCATGGGAAACTGCACAGCATAAACCAATGATAGATGCACTTTCTTATTTCTCGCCTTGTGAACATTGGCAACTGCAGACCAAAACAAAAATTTAGTTTTAGTTTATCTGATATTAAACTGTTCTTGTTGATTATAGTTAGTCAACAGTTTCAGCTGCTAAAGTTTTCCCACGGAACAACGTGATAATTAGTTGGATAATTGGGAGCTGTGTTCCTGACCAAGGACTCAGCAGCAAATAAATCATAGATATAACCAATAATATGTCATACAAGCAAGATACAACAACCATAAACCTCCCAAATCATTAGAATTAGTAAAATTATGACCACAGTCCCATAAAAATGGGTAAGAATTTACAAATAACACATAAAATTCAGGCCTAACATATCATAAATTTGGCCAAACTAAAGCTAATGGAAAGATAACTATTGTAAACATTGAAATGAATTCTTGTAAGATAATGTCTATAGTCTAAGTCTTCAAGGAAAGAAAAGCAAGCTGTCATAGTAAGGTTAACTTATGCATTCTTTATTACTCAATAAATTTTGCTGCTGCAAATATGACAAATAAACTCAATACTGTTACTTGAAATGTGAGATTTGGGGGAAGACTATTAAGGACAAAATACCAGTAGACTTTAAATTTAAATTGTTGACATTTTTATCTATTTCCATATGTAATTCATTGACAAGCATACACATATATACAAACACTCACATCCTCAACTCCACCATGAGTTCATAGCATAATTTCTTCAGTGTCCATCCCTGAACAAAAGGATATGAGAAGCAACACCAAGAAAATTCCCTTTAAAAATAAACCCCCTCTTTGTTTCTTTTATGCCAGTAATTCTTAACTGCACACTATTTTTCTTAAAATTGACAATGTCTGGAGATTTTTTGGTTGTCATGAGTAATTGAACTACTGGCATCTAGTTTGTAGAAGACAGGGAAGCTACTAATCATCCTACTATGCGTGGGATAGCGCCGTACAACCGAAACCCATCTGCCTTTAAGTATGAGTAGAGTGAAAATTGAGAGACCATACTTTACATAACGATTTGTATTGTTGAAAAAAGACCATGGGTCCAGCCATTCAGACTCCTTCACAATTCTTGCTAATCTATTGTATCGATCATCAGGAAGTACAGCTTGTCAGGATCCCTATCACAGTCACCATGCAGAGAAGAAGGCGGGAGACTTGATATTTTGTTCTTCACCATGATCTTAGGCCAACACTTGATTCTTAAGGTGGCTTGAGTAATATTTGCTGAATAATTGAATGAATGGATAGAATGGAAAAAGGAATAAGAATGGAAAGAGGCAGAAGGATAAGAAGTAGATGTTGCTAGGAACAAAGTCTGCTTGAGTTTTGTAACCTTGCTTTCCTTTTATTTACTGACGCCCAAAAATCAGTGGGCACAGTCGAGCGGATATTTATTGTTCACTAATTACTTCACTAATTTCCTATTATATTTAATTTAATCTATTAGCAATAGCTAAAGTGTTATTAGCAACCATTACACAATTCTTTTTGTAGCAGTTCACAAGCAGTTTTTTAAACAATGTCAGTGACTTCAAAGTACTCAAAGTTTAGATTATTTTCAAAAAAAGCAATTACAACATCCAAATAACCTAGGACTTCATTAAAGTTGTATAGCTTGTTCCTTGTTTTGCCTTGTCTTTTACTGACTGTCTTTGATCTCCTGGTCTTTCCACACCTTTAAGCAATATCCTGAGGCAAGAGAGTCACTTTGGCTGCTTTAGGGGAAAAGTTCAGGAAAAATAGAAAGTTAAGCCTGTTAGCCATGATAATAGGAAAGGAGCTAGGGAAGGAAGGGGACACAGTGATACATATTACTAAAGCCACACTTAGTTTTTAGCATCTGTTTTCCGAAAGTATTCCTTCTTTCTCTAAATCACTATCCATTTTCAGTATGTACTTTATTACAACAAAAACAAAAACACCCAAAATAACATCTTACAAATTTCTTTGTAAAAAGCATTTTAACTTTTCCCAGAGCTTACCATAATTTCTACATATAAAAATCAATCATTAAGGAAATGCCAAATTAGTGAATGTATTTTGCAACTATTGTATGCCATGGATAACACTGGCTACTGGCCATAGACAGACAAAGAAAGTATGATTTCAAGAAAGGAATCATGAGATTACCATAAAAATATTTGATCAACTAGTGCAACAGCAAATGAACAAAATAGAGCCAAATATAGCAAACACTGTATCTGCCAGACTTCACCAAAGCAACAGTGTCTGATAGGGCACTAAAACTCTTGGTCAATATTAGGCACACAGACAGATATTCTTGTTTGCCATCGCTTCTGAAAGCCATTGTGGCCGTTCTCAATTTGCATTCCAAAAACACTTTATAATCACCACAGATCAGTTGTTGCGTATATGTCATTATAAAATGGTCCATATTTTATAGTCATCTGTAGGTAGACATCCCCATGTCTTTTAAACCCAACACATGAGAAGTTAACTATTTTCTATAGAAAACCAATACCAAACTAAATCAATAATTCTTGCTACTCTCCATTAGCAGTCAATCCTCTCAAACTAGACATTTTTTTATCTTTCTCCTGTTTTGATCAAATATACACATCTTTGGTCCATATTCCATCTCTCTGCTTCTAAGACTTTGAATGCTTCCTGTGTCAGATGCTCTCTGTTCAATGGGCCATTTACAGAATCCTTCCTCATGGGCTGATAGGAAAAATACTTTTCATATTGAACCACAAATCTAAGCAAGCCCAGGGGGAAAATAAAGATAACAAAACCTATGTCCAGGAGAATACAGGACATATGTTGAGTTGAAGTTTTCCAATCCTGGATGCTTTACCCCTCATCACCAGCTTCTAACAAGGAAAATGAATAGTGAATTAGCCTGTGGAACCCCAATTCCAGGAGTCAGCTAGTGAGCACATCCCTGGAAGAGGCTGCAGGGTAGAGCCTACCTAAGCTGCTGATTTTAGATTCAGACACACTGACTCCAAGAGCTGCTACTCTATAGGAATTTTGTGCAAATTCACTCCTCTAAAAACCTTACTGATAAGGCCACTAGATGAGTCCAAACTACCTCATAATCTTGGAGCCAGCCTATCTGGAAGGTGCCAGAATAAACAGACAAGTGGCCTAGTTGAAATCGTGAAATATTTGGAAGCAGATAATAGTGAGGAAACAGAATTTCAGATGAAGTTACACAGAAAGAAAAGGCGAACAAGACAACCATTAGATGGTTACCTTGGTAAAAAGTTGGTTTCCCTCCTGTGGTCTCTTCCCTGTCACATCCAAGGAGAACCAGCCTCACACACCCCAATTGTCTTTGTGTCTCCTCATATCTGATGACCAGTGTGATAGTCATGAAGTAAAACAGCACTCAGGGCGCGAGCCCTTGCTCCAGGCCCTGAGCAGGAGCTGCATGAACCCAGCTGACAAGCAGCCACACTACAGGTAGTAAGCCAAGGAAGCACAAGGAGGCACATGCTGTTTGTACAAGTCACACTCGGAAACCACAGAGCCGCGTCCAGCTGTGGCCTTTCAAGTGATCTACGGCCCGTGGACTCCCAGCTCTTGGCCTAGCTCCGGTCCAGGTGACCCGAGCAGGAACTGTTGACTCTGAAAATGTCCGGAGCTGTATTTCTGTCACCTCAGATGGTTGAGTCTCCTCTGCCCTTTAGTTAATAAAAGTTTACTACAGTGCCTGTGGTATATGTACATTTTAGGAAAAACGCATGAGAATAAAGGGGAATAAAAACCCAGCATAGTTCTGTGGTGATTTTAAGGTACTTCATTCCCAAGATTTTGTTCTGCATGTCATGTATCCACTTATATTTTTTAAAGTGGAGCCGTACTATCCGTAGCAACTTTTAATACATAAATATATATACATATATATCTATAAATATGCCCATGTAAGCATAAAACTCAATAAAATCCCTATTGTTATAAATCTTTCTTTTATAATTCCTTGTGGCATTTTACATTTACAAATAGTCCAGTGTTTTAACAGTCACTGCATATTTAATTAGAGGGATTTTCCAAAATCCCCTCATTCCACATTACTAGAAAAAATCTGGTAGCTATATATTTCACTGCTAAATATTTTTACATTTCTTAAATTATGTTTATTAAAAATTTCTAGATGAAGAAAAATGTTGTAACAGAGTAAGTGAATTTTAAGGCTTTTGATATAACTGACAGAAATGCTTTTCAAATTAGTTCTAATGATGTCTTTCTTCCTTCATACTGTGTTCAACACTATACACTATTTTTTTCAAAGATGACAATTTTTTTAGAATAAAGTGGTATTTATTGTGTCTTAATTTGTATTTCTTTATCACTAGTAAATGTTTTCATTCTTTAATTAACTTTCCTGGTGATACCTTTCCCATTTTTCCCTTAGGTTGAGGTTAAAGTTGAATCTTTTTCTTACTTGTATATTTTGAACATTGGTAATATATAATGGAGTGAAATTAGACTGCTATTTACTAATCTTAAGAACTGAAACATAAGAATTCACTCTCTCTTAAGTTAAATTAACAAACTTTTCTTGTTTGATTATTTCAGTTCTGGTGAAGATGAGGTCAGTTTTATCTTAGATTACAGCTATAAAGTGCTGTGTGTCTCAGGCATTGTCCCAGTCTCTGCATCTTTACAGGATTTTTTTTTTAAGATTTATTTATTTATACATACAAGCTGGGGTACAGGCCAGAGGCGTGGGGTGGCAAGAGGGTTCACCAGAGACAGAGCGGGGAGCAGAACAGGCAGATCAGAAATACACTGCTGAGGGGAGCAGCGGGCGAGGCAGGAGAGGTCTGCCGCACCATGTGGGAATCTCCCTGGCTGGGCGTCGAACTCGCATCGCGAGCTGCCGACAGATCCACAGCGCAGCGCTCAACCGCTGCGCCACCAGGGAGGCCCCATCTTTACAGGATTTTGAGCCAAAGATCTTAACCAGAAACAGCATGGTGATTAAGGGGATGGGTAGTGCTGTTAAATGTGGGCTCAAGTTCTTCCTTTGACTTACGAGTCATGTGCAATTGGGCAATACACTGTGTTCAGTTTCAGTTTTTTCAGCTGTGAGATGGAAAGAGCAGTAACGCCTACTTCACAGGGCCTTTTTGTGAGCAGTCGATGAGGCCATGCACATAAACGCAGTAAGAGCTCAATGTTAACTGCTGGGAGGCTCTGCTTTCCTAGCATAATGTTTGACATACAATGATGACTCCGTAAGTGTCGGCTGTATTAAACTAGTATGATTTCACCTATTCTCCAAGGGCTCCATCTAATAACAGAATGAGGAATTCAAAGCCCAAGAAGCTAAAACTAGATTAAGTGCCACCCGTTTTCGAACTTTGTCTCATTGATGTTGTTTCTGTCAGGAATGTGACATATGACACAATAGCAGGTAGGCTAAGTAAGGATGTAGATATTGAAAATTTGCATTCACATGCATCATCAGGGAGCCTCTTGAACTAAAATACCTAGTATTTTATACCTGCAAGGATTCCCATATTCTGTGGGAAATACATTTTGAAATGAGTAAAATGTCTCTTTACAGTATTTCTGAGATGTAAAGTATTTAATCAGCAGTGTGCAGCAGCCAGGAAATCTCATGGTCCCAAATCAGAAAGACAAGCCCCCATTCTCACAAGTACACACACACACACACACACACACACACACACACACACACACACACTTAGGGCAGATATTTCCCTGAGGAAGAGATCTTTACTTTCATCTTCCTCCTCTGAACTCAATGCCATCCTGTCAATGGGAACAAAGAAACACCCAGGTAAGTCCATGGCTCCTGGCAACAGCACCTACGTTAAGTGGAAAAAAAAAAAAAAAAAAACTATCTTGAGTCTCTGTAAGATCAGTCAAGCTTGAAGGAATAGCTCCTTCTCCAGGAAGATTTTATTTGGTTTGTCAATTTTTAATTATATAGCATATTTTGACTCCCACCTAATTCTTGTGTAACAGTCAATGTGCTTATTCTATTTTCATGTCTCTCCCTTCTCCAAAATGTTTCAGTTATGCTATTATAATTTGTCAGAATCAGAAAAAATCAGTTTTCCTACCCTTTTTAAAGAAATTGCCTGAGGTTCAGAGGACTTTAAAATGTATCTTGAGAGTGTACTAGGTTTATTGGTATATTTTGGAGTTGACTACTCCATAATTTCTCAGGCATATGGTAGGCCCTTCCAGCCTGTAGATTTAGGCCATCATTCGTGGAGGGTATTCTTGAATTGTAATTTCATTATTAGCTCTTATTCATTGCTTTGTTTTTCTTCTTTAGGGACTTCAACTAGGTATATGCTAGCTTTTCTTTTCTTATATATTTGTCACATGTCTTTCTGATTCTTTTTACCTTTGCTTATGGTCTTTTTATTTCCCTGGCTCTTCCTTCCTCTACTTGATGCCCTTTGTATTTTCAGTCAAATCTATTTTTCCTTATTATTTCATTTTTATTTGAGTTGATTTTATTTTTTACTTCAGTTTTTTTTCCAGAGCTTGGTTTCTTTTCTTTTTTTTTAAGATTTATTTATTTATGCATACAAGAGCTGGGGTGCAGGCCAGGGGTGTAGGGGAATGAGAGGATTCACCAGTGACAGAGTAGAGAGCATAACAGGCAGATTGATTGAAATGCACTGCTGAGGAAGGCAGCAGGCAAGACAGGAAAGGTCTGCTGCAGCATGTATGTGGGTTAGCTCCCTGGCCGGGTATTGATCTTGTGCTGCAGTGGCTGCTGATAGCTTCATAGTGCTGAGATTTAAACCCTTGCACCACCAGGGAGGCCCCTAGGTTTATTTCTTATAATAACTGTATTGCCTGTTATTTTTCATTCGTTTCAAAATGTCTTGTATTTCCCACAGAATATGGGAGTCCTTGCAGGTATGTACACTAGGTATTTTAGTTCAAGAGGCTCCCTTATGATGTATATGAATGCAATTTTTCAATAGATGGCACTTTAGGGGGGGGTGCAAGAGGGTGTCTTCTGATTTTGTGGGACTCTCAGTTTATAGTTATTGTACTTTTCACCTGTTTACTATCAAACCTTCAAAGACTGCTTTCCCTTCTGAGTTGCCTGTCTCTTCCAGAGTGGGGCTTTCCCAGGATAACCTTGTTTGCTCCCGCCAGTTCTCCTGCCACCTTTTGTCTTTAATTCTCCCCATCACTATTAGGCTCATTCACTGTATCACTTTAGATCTGTTTTCAGTATTTCCTCATTTGTGGTAACTTTTCACAATCATGTGATATCACAGTATTTGGTTGGATAGTGTACCCTTCGAATTCATGTCCAACCCAATCCTTTGAATGTGACATTATGTGGAAATAAGATCATTGCTAATAAAATTAAATTGAGGTCCTGCGATGTTAAGGTGGTGGCCAAATCCAATGAGTTATCTTTATAATGAGAGGGATATTTGGAGACAAAGAGACTCACGGAGACATAGACAGAAGAAGGACAAGCAGGAACAGGGAGGAAACAAGCATGTGTCCACAGAGCCAGGGATTCCAGTGACGTTCCTATAAGTAATCAAATGCCCAGGACTGGAAGCAGCCACCAGAGGTTCAGAGAAAGGCACGGAAAAGATTCTTCCTTAGAAACTCCAGGGAAGAACAACCCAGCTGACATCTCAGTGTCAGGTTCTAGCCTCTAGAACCATGAGACCCAATTTATGTTGATTTAAGCTACTTAGTTGGTGGTAAATTGTTACAGAAGACTTAGGAAAACGCCACCACTGGCCACCACTGGCCACCTTGTTCCTATGTGACTTGCTTCTGTCCATCTGCCCCTGTGCTAAAGAGGGCTGTAGGGCCAAAATTCCTTATTTGGGATGTTTCTTTCCCTCTTAAACTCAAACTGAATGTTACAGTGATGCAAGTCTTATATGATACTATTTGGGGAAGGTTAGGGATGATTTTATTTATATTCCTTTTAAGCCTGATTGATTTTGGAGGATCTATGGGTAAATTCAGTTTTTGGCACTTAAAAACATCGTTACAGGTGATGTGACTTATTTTTACCAAATCAAGTGTGTGGTAGATGATCTGGCATAATGTAGGCCCTGGTCCTCAAGCAGTACATTCTTGAATGTCGTTCTTCAAAATTCTATTAGGGGACCAGGATTTATATTACTAAGTAAGCTTCCCTGCTGGAATGGATTATGCTAAGTGAAACAATTCAGAAGAAGAAAAACAAATACAGTATGATTTCATTCATATGTGGAACATAAGGAAACGAAGCAGAGGAACAGAGAAAAAAGAACCATTGAAATTTTTTTTAATTTCTTTTTTTATTTTTTTTAAGATGTATTTATTTATACATACAAGCTGGGGTACAGGCCAGAGGTGTGGAGCGGCGAGAGGGTTCACCAGAGGCAGAGTGGGGAGCAGAACAGGCAGATCAGAAATACACTGCTGAGGGGAGCAGTGGGCGAGGCAGGAGAGGTCTGCCGCGCCATGTGGGATTCTCCCCGGCTGGGAGTCGAACTCGCATCGCCGCTGCCGACAGCTCCACAGTCACTGAAATTTGACTGCAGAACTGAAGTTACCTGAAGGGTTGGAAGAGTGGGAGGGTTGGAGTCTCGATGGACTGTGGTGGAGGGTTATAGGGTTTTTTTAAGATTTATTTTTATTTATTTATGCATACAGAAACTGGGGTGTATGCCAGAGGTATGTAGGATGAGATGATTCACCAGAGACAGAGTGGGGAACAGAACAGGGAGATCTACTGAAATACACTGCTGAGGGGAGCAATTGGTGAGACAGGAGAGGTCTGCTGCGCCATGTGGGTCAGCTCCCTGGCTGGGATTGAACTCGTGCTGCAGTTGCTGGTGATAGCTTGATAGTGCTGGACTTTAACCCCTGCACCACCAGGGAGGCCCAAGTTATAGGTATTTTAGTGGTGGATGTGATGACCTACATTTGTATAGGTGTGAACTTAAAGCCCTAAAACATACATAGTGCTGCAAACAAACATTAACTCTATAAACATAATTTTAACAATTAAATAAATATGTAAACAAGCTTCTCTGGTGTTTCTGACCTAATTGATGTATGTGACATTATTATATATGAACTGTATAGAACACTATTTTTCTATATATTGAGTCTGAGTTTATAATAAAGTAATAATAGATAGATAGATAGATAGATAGATAGATAGATAGATAGATAGATAGATAGATAGATAGATAAAGTAAAACAAGGTAAATTCACAGTAAGGTAAAGATAGTCCATGGAACAGGAGAAAGTATTTGTAAACTACACACCTAATAATAGATTAATATCCAGAATATATAAACAATTCCTACAATTCAACATCAAAAACATGAACAACTTGATTTCAAAAATGGGAAAAAAAGTTGAATAGATATTTCTTCAATGAATAATAATAGCCAATAAGCACATGAAAATATGCTCAACATCACTAATCATCAAGGAAATGCAAATCAAAATGACAGTGAGATATCACTTCACACTATTCTCAAAAATAACCAAAGTGAGGTGTAACTGACTCCTGCATTAATCATATCTCCAATCAGTCTGACTTTAAATTCCTCACACCCAACCATCAATTTTGTACTTGACTCCATGGTTTTTAAATTTTGTGCTTGACTCTGTGGTTTTAAATTTTGGGAGGTTCATTTCAGACTTTCATAAGCAAAAATAAAGGAATGCATCAGTTTATACAATTAAGAAGTCCAATTTAGGTATCAATCTTCTCCTCTCTTCCCTCTTGTCTCTCTGTCTCTTTTGTTTCTCTCTCCTTCCCCCGCCCCCTCTAATTTCTAAGTGTCTCTTGTTCATCTTCCCCCCCATTCCCTCCATTTCTCCCTCTGTTTAGCCTCTGTACTATATTATTCTCTAAATCGATACTCTATATTTTTTATATTTATCTACTTCATATTGTCTTTGATTACAGCCCCATCGAGTATCTGTTAAGTGTCTTTTATCATGTAACATGGCATATTCATGGGTTCAGGAATAAGGATCTGAATATCTTGGGGGAGTTCATTATTCAGTCAACTACAGAAGGGTTTTAAATGTAGCATATAAAAGTTATTGGAGACTGGCAAAGGGTCAGTTTGCAGGGTAGAAATCAAGAATTCAGTTAAAAGGATATTGTATTCATAAGGCTAATGGATGACTAAAATGAAAATGTCAAAGAGGGAAATAACTGAGAGTCTAAAGTTTCTTGGAGAATTCCACTGGAGTTGTCAGTGCGAGAATTAGTATGGTAAGATGCTCATATTTAAATGTCTCCAGCATTTTTCACATTTTTTTTCTATTTAATTTTTAACATTATGAATTCTTAATTCATATGTTTAGATTGCTTTTGTGCTTAATGGAAGTATTTAGTACTAAATAAGTATATTTTTGGTTTTGCCTTTGCTTTATGCATTAAATTTGCAGAAATAAATGTACATATACATTATAAAAAATCATAAATGCTTAAATTCAATGATTCTACCTTTACTCCTTTTTACTAAACAATGAATAATTATGTTTATATCTATGTATTATTAAACATTGCTAAATTGCACTTTAGTTGTTTAATTTTAAATTTAAGTTGTCTATGAATCTAATTTGCTTAATTCTAAATTTTTAAGCATAATTTAAATTTTTTAAGTTTAAGCTTAGATATAGTTTTTATTTTAGCTTCAGAGTAGAAAAGAATTCTGAAAAATCAACCTAAAATATGACAAATAAATCAATTTTTTTAAATGCCTGTTATTCACATAAACATGGCTGAAACCATAAAGTTAACATGTTTTTATCATCTTCTACTAATCATTGATGCTAATGTTATAAAAGAATTGTATAGGAAGTTAAATAATGTATTTCAAGGAGGGGGTTGCTATAGATAAAGATATAGCTGCAGATATAGCTGCTTTAGATAAAGATATAGCTGCATATATATATTTAGATATAGATGCAGTGAATTCTCCAATTTTAAGCTCCCATCCTCTACCTGAATATAATAATATTTGTCTTCAACTTCTAAATGTATTTTAATTCTGGTAGAATACATAGGAAATATACCATTTTAGCCACTTTTAAGAATAAGTTCAGTGGCATCCACACTATTGTGTAACCATCTCCAGAAATGTCCCCCTTCCCAAACAGTATCTCCCCATTTCCTCATTGCCTCTCTCCTGGAAATCATCATTCTGCATCCTACTTTCTGTCTCTATGAATTTCATTACTCTATGTACCTCACATAAGTGAATCATACAATAGCAAATATTTTTTTTTAATTGCAATGTAATTATCCTAAATTTAGTACACATAACCTCATAGTTTGGCAAAGGAATCCAAGTCTTGGCCTGATGGGACCTGCCTCCCTCCAGCAAACACAAAGCCCCTTTATTTACCCTACTTAGTTAAACCCTAAATAGTTTCACTGGTGTTCTAGGTCCTGCCTATATACTTTGTGTGTTTCTGATGATGCAAACTTAGTTATAAAAATATCTACAGTACTTGCTTTAAAAGTTCTTGCTGCTACTTAACTGTAAACAGACTTGTAATTTGGCTGTAAAAATTCATGACTTTCTGAAAGGAGCTATAATAAAGTCATAATGATTGCTGGCGCAAACACCGTCAGAGAGGCCAAGGATGTTAGCTGGACATGAAGTATGGCTTGCATGATGTCAGCTGGGCTAAGCTTGGGCTATGGCCATCCTGAAGTGCCTTCGAGATGTTTATCTATCAGATTATCTTCAGTGCCCATATATATCAAACACTGATGGGTTCATGGTTGCTCACCAAGTGGTTCAGCATCAATCTCAATTATATTGGAGACGAGGAGGCACCACCCTTCAGATCCCTCCCATCCCTTAAACAACAGTGATCTTTCTTTGGGGGAGAAAAATGTGGGGATGCATTTGGAAATGAAGACTATAACTGAAGGCATTTCATGCACAAAAGAGTTCCTGTTGGAAGTCTGGTATGTCATCCCTCAGCTTCTGTGTGACAAAAAACATTTCTGCTTTATCCAGGAATCACTAGTGGAAGGATTAGTCCAATGAGGAGTTTTTCTGTTATCATTCTGCGGTGGGGAAAATATTATCACAATTTGCTGCTCACCTGCGTCTGAACAAAGGTTGTAAAGCCGATCACCCTTCTCTTCCTCCCCTCTGGCACTTCTCTCTCCCTTTCTCAACTCTGTGCCCAGCATTCCAGAATCCTCTGTTTAGAGAATGATTTGCCTGTGGGGTTCCCAGCACCTAGAACTCTCCCTCAAGTGACACCTGTTCTGGCCGAAACCCATTCAGAATTACTTCTTGCTCCAGATGTGGCTGCACAGACCCTCAGAGTAGGAGGGTTTGCCTCAACACACCGGTGCCCCACCTTGGCTTTGCCAGCAGTGCAGTCCCCAGGACTTCAGGAAGTACTTGATTTGAAGTCTTGATATGAACTTGGGAGAGCAATTTTCTTTCCAGGCTCAGAGTATAAAGCGTATACAAGAGTATAAAACTCATTTCTGAAGTCTTTTCTGAAGTTCTAACAGTTGTGCTGGAAAATATCTCTTGGAACTACTGGATCTCTATAGTTTCAGAAAGATGGGGTGAGAGAAGAACTGAATACAGGAAATATTTCTTTCAATCAGGGTCCTTGCACAGACTTGAAACAATAAAGCGGGACCCACACAGATCCTCAAGAGCAACTTGAAAGTATTATTTAAACTGAAATTCAATCAGAATTAAATTACACTAAAATTACTCTAAAAAGGAGATGATGACTTTAGAGCTAGACACCATGCTCTGCTTGTTGAGAAAGGAAAAGTGTGCTGAACATAAACACATTATTCTGGCCACAAGTTTGTCTATAATGGCTGGGTTCACAGCAAAACCTTACCTGAACACGCACTTCATGGTCTTTATTACTTAAAAGGAAAACAGATTTTTATTTCCTTTCAGGACCACTCTTGGACAGTAAATGCTGACTGTTAGCGTTGAAGGTGAGTCATGTCTTCCGTGTGTACTACAGTGGCCTGGGGCATTGTGAAGACAAATACATTCTGAGTGGGCAGGATAATGAAATTTTGTTTTTGTCTGAGTCCACTTCTCTGCGTCCATCAGCCTGGATTTGACTTGCTATATATTATCATATCTCTTATTTCTGACACCATTGTACAAAATGTCCAATGAATACAGATTGCTCCATGACTTTGGTTTTGATATTTCATAATTTAAAAATATCCAACACTTTGCTTATAACGGCCAATACTTGGAAGCAACCGAGATGTCTTCCTTTAGTAGGTGAATGGGCAAATAAACTTTGGTACATCCAGACAGTGGAATATAACTCATTGCTAAAATGACAGGAGCTATTAAAAAACCTGGGCCATTAAAAAACCTGGAGGAAACTTAAATTCATATTATTAACTGAAGAGGTTATGTACTGTGTGATGCCAACTACATAACATTTTTAAAAAGGCAAAACTACAAAGACAATAAAAAGGGCAGTGGTTGCCAGGAGTTGGATGAATAATTAGAACGTGGAGAATTCTCAGGGCAGTGAAAATGCTCTGTATGAAACCATCATGATGGAGAGATATGGTTATATACTTGTCTGAGCCGATTAAAAAGTACATTAAAAGTGAACTATAATATGAACTATGGACTTTTCATAACAATGATATGTCTTGAAGGTACATCAGTTGTGATAAATGTACCATGCTGGTGGGGTGTGGTTCAGGAGTGGGTGCCTGTGGGTGGGTAGAGGGCAGAGATATATGGGAGAGCTCTGTACCTTACCCTCAATATTGATGGCAACATAAAATTCCTCCAAAAAATAGTTTTACTAAACTAAACCCCAACAATTCTTTTCACATGTAGCGTTTCTGCCCTATGCTAACAGGGTTTTAAAATGGTAGTCCAACTTATTCCCATCAGAAACCAGTTATTTCCTTCATTTCCCTTGATTTCTGTACTTGTTTCTCAGGTTTGCTTCCTGATTTATTGCCTGGCGTCCTTTTCTTTGAAACATTTGTGCCAAGAAAACCACACTGCTAATGTGGAAGTGCAGACTGCTCGAGATCCTCAGTCTGAAGACGGCCATAAATCACGGCAGACTGGAAACCCAGTTCAGTGGGGCTGGTGCTTCCAGGAAGCCTGGGGCATGATCTTCCAAATGGATGTGCACCAACTGCTCTGGGTGCAGCTCGTAGGGGAAGGAGCTGAACAGCGTGTGCCGATGAGATCTGTGGGCACACACTGTTACCCTGACCAGACCGAGATACGGGGGTGAGGCTCCTGAGCAAGACCATTATTTGAAACAAACAGTAAGGACAACTTCGCTGACTGTCTTGCTCGTTTCCGCCCCCTGAGGCCCAGCGGATACCTGAACAGAGTTGGAGCTGACGCAGACTCTCCCCTGCAGGAACAGACAATGTGAATGGAAACCTGCCACCAACCAGGCCCCATGGTCAGTGTTTCAGAACAACTGTCTCCATCTACAACTACTTCATTTTACAACCAAAGAAACAAGGTGTAAAGAGATGGAGCCATCTGACTGACACCGGGAACATCACTGTGAACTCAGAATTCAAAATCTCCACTACAAATTGGTCCAGAGGCAAAGAGAAGCTGTAGGAAGAAGAAATAGGAGTTTGGAGATAGGTTGGTGGAGACCTTTTCCAGGACCGTGATGGATGGCAAGACGACACCAGCAGACAGGAGGGTATTTCTGTTCTGAAAAGCTAAAGTGAACTTTCCAGAGCTGGAAAGCACAGGCTGTCCTGTGCAGCTTTTTCCATGGCTTTGCCAAAGCTTTGTCTGGAACCTCCAGGCCGCCCCACAATAGAAATGACTGTGGTCTCTGTGCTACTGTGGCCTCTGGGACCCAGGGGGAGAGGGGTACTGGACAGCCCTGCCCCCCTGATGTGAAATCTTCTCCCTCACTAGGCTCCTCCTTTGTCTTTAGACTCAAGCTTCTTTTCCATTGTGGAGGGGAGCGATGTGCAATGGGTCCACGACCTCGGGGGCAGAGTGCCAGGGTGAAGACTCAATTTCCTGGCCTCTTAGCTCTGCGTCACTCTCCTTAATGACATTTCAACATTGAGAAGGTTTCTACTCCTCCCCCTTCTTTAAATTAAATATACAGTAGGTGTTTTGTGCTTAATTTCCTTAAGAAAAAAAAATATATTGTGGGATAAAATGGTAAAAAGGAAAAAGGCGAAGGGAGTTGTGAAAGTTTATAAAAACCATATTGTGTGCACAGGGGACGGGCTTACCTTTGCGGAGCCTTTCATTCTCCTGGGAACACTCATAATGTGGTCTGAAAGTTTTGTTGTTGTTGTAGTTTCCTTTCATGCTCTCATTCTCTTTAGCATGTGTGTTACCTCCTGAGTCACTTGTCTTTTATATGCTTCTCAGAAGTATATTGCTGACACAATAGCCCACAGCCAGCAGGCTTGGGAGCAGCTTCTATTCCATCGGTAATTACCTTCAGGGGTGTATTTATAGCAACCCCCCAAAGTGGGGCTGGGCGTGAAGGAAAGGCCCTGCTTCCAGGACTGGCTGCCTCTCACAGAGACAGGGTCCCCACAGACTGGTGGGGGTGGCTAGGGGTGTGGGTCCCTTGCAGACTGTATGCTGCAAGCACCAGCCAGGACCAGAGTGACCGGAGACATGCTGGGGTGTGCTGACACTCTCCCCACAGCAGATGCCTCACTCCATCACCTCAGAGCTCTGGGGGTCTGCAGAGTGGCTGGTGAGGGAATGGCTGTGGAGAGGTTGGGGCCCTCTCTGGCCTTTTCTCCAGCCCTGGTGAGAGCCGCTCACTCCACTTCCATCTGACTGTGGAAGTTCTGAAGATGATTTTGTTTGAAGAAGTTTCTTCCTTTAGCTAAAATGTTTTCCATCCTTGACCTATAACAACTCTACCTCTCTCAAACACCACCTCATGGTTCCTTGAGTTTTTCTCTGGACTGCTCCCCTCCAGCCCCAATACCCTTCCCTTTTCCCGCCTTGAGAAAGCCTTCAGGCTCTGCCTCCCGCTGAAGGTTTTCGATGGTCCACAGTGGCAGTCCCCAGAGGAATGTGTGCTTCTGGAAGGCTCGACCCATTCTTCCCAGTCCCCTGCTGGTCATTCTATGACTGAAAGCCTGTGCCTGAACTGCTTAAAGTTCTGTGACTTGCTCACCTCCCTGAAGCTAAAGTCCAACTCTATTAACACTACACTCAATGGCCTACATATTCTGAGCCTTCCTTACTCTCCAGTTACTTATGTAGCTCCTCCTCACCCCCATATGATGGCCTTGTGGGCCCTCTGATACACAAGGATTGAATAAATACTTGCTGAGCAACTAGGCCATGTCAGGCGTGGTGTCAATGAGTAAAAAAAAAAAAATGAATTTTCTCACGGAGCTTGCAGTCGACAGGAGAAAGGGGGAAATAAACGCAGACATGCCAGTCCCAGCACGGGCAGGCATTCTGCAGAAAACAAGATATGGGAGAAGGCCGTGCCTGAGTCATAGTGTGATTAATGTAGGACTAGGATTCTTTGGGCAAGGAGCCTGTGAGCAGAGATCTAAGAGGTGAGAAGCTGGGGCTGGATGGAGGAAGCAGCGTGCCAGGTGTGCAGAGACACTGAAACGAGCTGAGGGGAGCAGGCGGGGTCAGAGCCAGGTGAAGGGTCAGGATTGTGTGTGATTAAAATGGGAAGTTAGAGGAAGTTTGGGCTCGAGTGGGGAGTATGATCTCATTCCCATTTTTAAAATGGTTGCTGTTCAGACACTGGTGACAAAGTGGTTGGGGTTGGGGTCTTCCTAACCAGGACCCAAGCCTGACCCTCAGGGGAAAGAACCACCACTTCCCAGGAGCAGGGAAGATGCTCCACAGCACACCCCTGTGCACTGGTGATTTCAGACAGTGGGAGTTTGGGCTCAGGCATGGAATGGAAGTGGGAGAGAGGGCCCGATCTTTCCTGGAGTTTTGCTGGCAAAAGTTCCAATGAAATACAACTGTGGCCAGTAGGCAATAATATTGTCAAAGGAGATTAGTTCACTCGCTGTTCGGTTGGAGAAGACAGTGGTGAGGGGGGAATTCACTCTGTATATGCGGGGTTTCACAGCAAGAAATCTTAGTCTGGAGGACAGGAATGCACCCCTAGGTCCTCAGGGAGGGGACTGCAGTGTGAAAGCCTGGCCTGCCTGTGCACTCCGTTTCTGAGTCTGAAGACAGCAAAAGTTCACGGTCAGACAGAAATGGTCCCTGGGAGTCACTCCTGTTGGTGCCCAGGTGTGCAGAGATAAGACATGAACTTCCCAGGGCCTGGTCTCTGACCCCCGCAAAGTGAGTAGTACTCTGGGCACCTGGCCTCCTGAGGGGCTAACCCCACAGAGCCCACATCCCTCCAGTGTTGAAAGTCACCAGGTGCACCTCAGCCCATGTGTTTTGAGACTGTTAAGTCCAGCTAGAAGCCACAGGTCCGAGCCACCTCCCTGCAGGGCCAGAGTCCCTGCATGCTGTCAGTCAGACCACGGCCGTCTCAACACAACGCCTGGATCCCCAGCTCCATCTGTCAGTCAGGCCCCAGCGCGTCTCCATTTTCCTTTTTGTCAAAATAAAATCAGCCAAATAAAACACCATCGGGAGGCATCAGGCCACAGGCTGTTTGTCTCAGACTAAGTGACTCTGACAGCTCAGAGCAGACAGCAGCCCATCGCCGCTGAGCAGCAGCTACGGCTCAGGTTCCGGGAACGGAAGTGGACGCTGCCACGCCCCCCCCAGCCGCAGTCAGAGGCAGGTCACCTGCACTCTGCTGGTTCTTGCTTGGCAACCCCTCTCCCTGCCCCAGCCCGAGCAGTGAACAGTGCCTGCTTTGGTTAACCATAAATTCTCCTTTTTGCAGACTGAGCAGTGCCAATGCACCAAAGCTTTTCAGGGTTTCTCTTTGATGCTTCTAGCTGGAATCTTGCCCTAGACATTCTGTAATGTTATCAAAAAACCTACAGCAATGCAAACTGGTCCAACCACTATGGAAAGCTGTGTGGAGGTTCCTCAGACTATTGAAAATGGAGCTACCATATGACGCAGCAATTCCACTCCTAAGACTACCCAAAGGACACAAAAATATTAATCATTAATTGAAAAGAATACCTGCACCCCTCTGTTTATTGCAGCACTATTTATAATAGGTAAGATTTGGAAACAACCCAATGCCCAAAAATAGATGACTGGATCAAGATTTGCTGGATATACACAATGGAATACTATTCAGCAATCAAAAAAGATAAACTTGTGCCATTCACAGCAACATGGATGGAGCTAGAAGGAATCATGCTTAGTGAAATAAGCCAGAAGGAGAAGAAAAATACTGGATGGTTTCACTTATAGGAGGAATGTAGGGGAACCAAATAAGGGATCAGCAAAATCAGACATTCTTCACGGGATGAGGAGGAAAAGGGATCAAAACAGGAGAGAAGAGCACAAGGGACTATGGTGATGGTTCACATGTGAACTGGTAGTGGGAATTTTAAGGGGAATACACAATGATGTAAAAGATTAATATAACCTGTGCCTTGCTTTAGAAGAGGCGTGGGTGAAGACACATACATTAGGAGCGAGAAGTGCTTGGTGGACACCCACCTGAGCCCTGCTTGTCTGTGTAGTCACCTCCTTCAATGCTCAGTTTTTCATCTGCAAAATGAGGACACTGATGTCTAAAAGGCATCAACTTTGGAATCCCACAGACCTGGTCTTCAACCCCAGCTCTGCCACATCAGAAATCAATGCTGGTGGAATGTGTGGCCCTGTGCCTGGCAGAGCGAGCCTCTATTGGTACCTTAGCCTGCCAGGCCCCCCTGTTTGAAATTTCTCTCCAGTCCCCACTTCTGGCTCCCACATACCCTGGCTTTTCAGCCAAACTCATTGTTCACATCTTTTTACTTTCTTTTGCTGAATCTACTTCTCCGTCCCAAATGCTATATTTTGGAGATACCCAAATACAGAGTTAGTCCCAGAGCCCTCACCCTGTCCTCTCCCTTGGGGAGCTCAGCCCTCCCCACCTTTATGTCTCTGGCCTAGCTTGCTCCTTCACACCATCAGGTCTCAGATAAGCAGATAACTCCTTGAGACTCCATTTGCTTTTCACATTTCCCGACAACAGAGCTCTCCCTTCTCCCCGCCACAGCAGTCCCACATGCGCCCTATCAGCCCACAGCACCTAGGCCTAGTGGCTGAAGCCAGAAATTTAGCAGGCCTTCTTGAGTCCCCTCTCTAAGTCTTCACTACTAATCTAATCTATTATTGAGGGCTGTGGTTCAATATCTAAACTAAACTTGAATTTCTAATTCACGACCCCACAGCGCCCCCTGCGGCAATCTGCAATATCGCCACTTCTTGCTCTGATGACAGCAGGGGCTTCCTGACTGGTTCCAGTCCTGCACCTGCTAAGCACATTCTCTAAATAAGTGTGATCTTTGCACCTCAAAGTTAGATCATGTTATTAAGCTTCTAAACAGCCACTCCCTATAGCTTACCATTATACACAGAACTGAATTTGAAATGTTCTCCAGCATTTGGGATGCTCACTGCTATCTGACCTTTGACTAGCTCTTCAGATTCATCTCAAATTTCTCCCCCACCACTGGATATCCCGGTCACACTGATCCTCTTTCTTACCTCAGGGTCCTTGCAGGTGCCCAGAACTCTCTTCCATTTTCTATTTTTGGACCTTTATCCATGATAGGACTCATACATTCATAAGAAACAGAAGTAAGCCTCAGGTTCAGAATCGTTCCAGCCCATTTAGCCTGATGACTTTAACCAGGAGCCCACTTCTTGAAAGGGCTTGGCCTTCCAATAGTTCAAATCTGCCAGTTGCTCTGAAATTCAGGGGTAGAAACCAGCCTGGCCTATGCTGGAATGCCCGCTGCACACCAACGTGGGTATCTCTAAGTTTTCTTGCCTCTTAATTAAGCTTAATAATTCTGAGAGTTGACTAGTTAACAGGATTGGATGAGTGGATTGATATGGAAGCATCCCAATGGTAGGAATTTCTTAGTGTGATAGTCAAGTTTACCCACATTCTAGCCCAGTTCATTTTTTTTTTTCATTCATTACCTTCCCATACATCCTACTCCACTAAACCACTCACTGCCTAATGAATTTACCTCTCACAACTGTCTTCGTTTTCTGCCTATGATATTTCCTTATCCATAGCAGAAATTACACTCTTCTTTATATCAAGGTAGTTTATGAATATTCTAAACAGTGGTTCACTCCAACTCAGCTCAGTCTTCACTCCTGAGGGCTCCAGGTGCTGGTGCTTACTTCCCACCTGTGGGCCTGCCACACCCTACATGGACTAGCACCGGCTCTGCCCCGAGCAAATTGCTTGCAGTCTAAACCTTTTTCTAATGTACCTAGCGTGGCCCCTATGAGGTAGGTGCCACCGATCTCATTTTACCCAGGAGAAAAGAGAGGCTTAAAAAATGAAATTGCTTATTCAGTTTCAGTTCAGGTCCTCTTCCTTCCAATTCCATCAGGCATTTTTTTTTATTTTTTGCTATTTAATTTTCTTTTTTTATATTTATTATTATTTGTATCTTTTACATTATAGTGTATTCCCCGTGGGTTACCCACCACCGATTTATCCATGAACCATCACCATAGTCCCTTGTGCTCTCCTCTCCCCCCGTTTTGAACCCTTATCCTCCCCCCTCCCTCACTGAATATTTCTTTCTTATTTGGTTTCTCTAGATTACTGTAATAAGTGAAAACATTCGATATTTCCTTAATTGTTACACTATTTTGCTTTACTGGCTAGTGTGTCTATTTCCCTTTTTCAGACGCCTCTCCATCTAGCCTAGACCTTTACAACATATGATAAACTGATGCTTTAGGGACACTGCACCACTAGTAGGGTGGTTTCTTCTGCTTCTACAAAATCTTTTAATGGAAAAAAAGGTGACGCTCACTCCACAACAGCACTAACATTCTATTATAATAAGAAAAGTCGGGAAATGGCTATCTCAATGTTCCCAACACCAACATTAGCTTACATTCTCATCCACACCCTTGGCCTCTGATGGCCACACCAAGACAAGTCAGCCTTCCCTTTGGAGCCCATTCATTAGCGAAGGGAAGTGTTTATGTGGCCTGGGCTTGGGGATGATATAATGATTGCCTTTCCTCCCAGCAGGTCTCACCCTGTCTCAGGAAGACGTCAGGGGTCAGCACAAGGCCAGACTCTTGGTCGATGAGTCATTCTGGGAGAAGGCCGATCACAGGATGAAGGTTGGCTTCAGTGGATTGGCAAAAAGAAATGATACCTTGCCCTTGGAGTACTGAGGCTGAAGCTCACCTCAGTCTGATGGCATGGAAAAACACCTGCCTGTCTGGCTGGGGATCCAAGAGGGGAGCAGGGAGCCTCGAAGAGGACAACTCAAAGGTCAGTCTCTAATCCGGGTTCTTAGGAAATCTTCATCACCAGGTCTCTGAGGATCTCAAGTGATGCAGGTGTCAGGAATATGGACTGTTCTCATTTTTTCCATTTGTAAGTGTGATTCCAGTAAAAGCAAATGAAACCGGTAGGGAAATGTGCTTTGAAGAAGGCAGTAGAAGGGTGAGAGCAAAGCTTTAGTTTCTTTCTAAGACATCTGCCATGTCACCCTTGAAGGTCCAACGAATCATATGGTGGAAAAATTTAAACCTACCTGTATCACTGCCTCTTCTCTTTATACTCCCAGCACTGTCACCACCACAACCATCACCATCACAACAATCACCACCACCACTGCCACTGCCACCGCCACTGCCATCACCACCACTGCCACCGCCACCGCCATCACCACCACTTTCACTAGCTACCCTTTAATTCTATTAAATTATTTGGCAGGTGTCATTTTAGGTGCTTTATATTTAGTGTTCATTTAATTCATGAAAGCGTCCATATATTCTTCAACAATGCAGAAAACAAGGTTGACAGAGGCCAGACAACCTGACAGAGATAGATATGAGTTGAAGAACTAGAGTCCTCGCCCAGGTGTATCTCACTCACCTGAGGTTATACTCTCAAACACTGTGCAAGATGAAAGGCCCTTTTTGGGGCAGAAAAGTAGAGTTTACGTTAACGAACAAACCATGAAACAGAGAGCAGTAGCACTCCATTTCTCTCCTATCCCCAGTCTTCAGCTTCTGCTCACTCAGGCTGCAGGGACTGCACGATAATCTTTATAACTAGCCTACCTCTTCCTCCTTTGGGGCTATCACTCCGTGCCCATTCCTACCAGGCAAGAGGTGATAACTATGTTCCTTCTTTTTAAATTGCTGCAACCATTCTTGCATTCTCAGCAGATCACTGTGACCTTTGATTGAAAGCTTCAGAGTGAAAAATTCCTTTTACAAAATTTCCTTAACATTGAGCAAAGCAAAGTGCAATCCAAACCTTAATACGTGAGGACTAAACAAAGCCAAGAAACATCAGAATGTCTCAGTCATCCACTGAGCTCAAATTGCACAGTCCTAGCGATGGGCCATCTTTCCAGAATTTCCAAAGTGTGTATTCCCTTCCCAGAAGGTTAGAGTCAGAGAAAGAAGGATGAACCAGGAAGCCTGTAATATCATTTTCTACAAGGAACTACAAAGAGTTAATGTCGGTGCAGACCTTAACAGAGAGCTAAACAGTGCTGAAGACTCTTCAGAGTTTTCTCTGCTTCTGCTGGCAACTGAGGAGAGGACCAGCCAGGTAACAGTTTCCTGTTGCTGGCTTGGAAAACTTTCCAGTATACTCTTCAAGCATAAATATCTTGGAATAAGACTGATCCCTGTAAAAAGAAACAAATGTCAGGAAAGCTGAATGTAAATCTCGTCATAGTAGGAATTGCTTGACAGTCAATTTTTTTTTTTTTCACCAGTGTTATAAGAGAAAGGAACGTGAAATGTGAAAGGAAAACCCAGCTGATTTTATGACCATGATCATTGTATTTCTCTTTCTGGAACAAACTTGCCACTGCAGAATTGGCCTGTTACTTGAGCTCCTACAAACTGAATTGACTCTGGACATTCTGTCTGCAGTTGTGCATCCTGACCCCGCAGGCAGGTGCCAGTTCAGTAGGACACCTCTTGAAGTTCAGAGACAGGTTTGTCTGTGCCTTCAGGACTGAGGGAGATACAATTGCTTATACTACATCATTAGCATTCCAGAAGTGAAATCATACTTCATATTTCAAAATTCACTAACAACATTTTCATTTTGAAGCATTAAATCAGGTAAAACAGGGCCTCTCTGGTGGCACAAGGGGTTAAGTATCAGCACTATGAAGCTAACAACAGCCACTGCAGCACAAGTTCGATCCCCAGCCAGGGAGCTCCCCACTTGGAGCAACAGACCTCCCCTGCCTCACGCGCTGCTCCCCTCAGCAGTGTATTTCTGTTCTGCCTGTTCTGCTCCCCGTTCTGTCTCTGGTGAACCCTTTTATCCCCTACACCTCTGGCCTGCACCCCAGCTCTTGTATGCATAAATAAATAAATCTTAAAAAATAAACTGGTAAAAGACATCCTAGAAAGTCTCTTTCTTATCTTCTAGCATATGCCTAACAGCTAACTTTTTTTTTTTTTTACTGAGATAATGTTCATTTACAATACTGTATATGATTTGGAGGTGTAAGTTCACACCTCTTCATATTCATGTTTCCACACCACACTCTCCTCCAAAGCACCCATAACCTTGATTCATCCTTTTCCCTTTTGTCCCCTTCTCTCTTTCCTACCCATTCCTCACACCCTCTTCTGGTGATCTCAATTCTACAGTCAGATTTCAATAGCAGATAACTTTTATGGAGATCTTACTCTGTTTAAGCATCCACATGTGGGATGTCACCTACTTCTCATAATAATCCCATGAGATAACTAAACACCCTTATTTTATAGATGAAACTAACATAGAGTGGTTCAGAAACTTTTCTAAGTTCACACAGAGTATATGTCAAAACAAAGATGCAACCTTAAGTCTGGTGAACTCCAATCTAATGTGGAGCCAATAAAACTAGACTCCACTCTGTGGATCAAATAAAAGAAAATCAAAATCCCAGTGGAATTCCTGCTCCAGCATCTGATAACAGTCTAAGTCCTCAAAGTCACGCCAGGCGTTGGCTATGGGCTTATGTATCAGCTGAGTTACTGAAGTCAGCACCCCAAACCACTAGCATCCTGCTGTTTCTTGTTCCAAATGTACATGGGAAAGGTGTTCACCTCTTGCAGCTCATAAGCTGTGTGGGTACCTAATAGATAAGCCCATATTATTAAAAAAGAAAGCATGGTAAGGTCTCTGGAAACTGACCACACCGGCGTAAGTCAGAAACACCAAGTTCTCATTCCCTTAGTATAATCCCCAGCTTTCAATTAATCAAGACAACTGAGAAGAGGAGGAGAATCAAAGAGTGGATTGTGAAGACCATTCTCTGTGGAGCACTGAGAGTCAAAGGCAAAAGCAGTGACAGCAAGGAAGAAGTAGAAGGAAAATGGGCTGATCCACATATCCCAGGAGTATGGGAAAAGGACCCAGAGATGTGGGTCCAACTTTTTAACCCCCCAAACCATAGGAAATCATTCCAAGAAATAACCGAGGACAAATGGTTGATTCTAGAATAAATGAAATAATGTGAATCTCTTTATCCTGATAAAAAACAATTCAGAACACCCCTTCTTTTCTGCTCTTTAACACTGCACCAAAAAATCAATGAATTAATTTTTTGCTCTGTTTAAGAAACTAAATTGATACAATTTCATCAAGGCTAAATGTTTCCTCATAGCATCTTTTCCTTTAACCTGAATTCAGTGAGTAGCAGACTTCACATGTGCTTAGAATAAGCAACATCAAAAAACCTTATTTTGTGTTCTGATAATGAGCACAGCAAGCTCTTCTGTTAATCACACACACACAAACACACACACATACATGCACACACAATCATGCTTTTGGTATGTTACAAATAGTATAAATTCTTCGGTGACAATAGGGCATTGCCTTCTACAATTGCCTTCACAGAGGATAAAATTTTATAGGAGGAAGTGCCTACGGTGGTTAAGATGGTTTTCTTTTAACCTGACCATAAAGAAGTCCAATCAGTTAATGACAGATACCAGGCCCCTGACTCCACAGGACAACTGGGTCATTTTGACTGTTTCTAAATAGGAACAACAAGTGTTTTATATAAAGTTATTTATATTGGTCAGAGTTTAGGAATTTCTACTTTAGTGTTTGATATTTTTAAGATTTTATTAGTTAATGATTTTTTCCTCCCTACTTCTCGGCCTAATGGATCATCTTCTCGCACCCAGACAACAACAGGACGCCTTCCTGTCGTCACAAGTCTAGTGAGCTGTTTTTCCCATCTCATTTCAGAGACTCTAAGATTTTTTTAAAGAAAACTTTAAAATAATCAAAGGTCTAAGGAACCGTTCTCAGAGATATAGACAATAATTAGAGCCGTGTTAATTTACTTGCAAACCAAGTGACCTTTTCTGACATGTTTTCCACATGTGCATTTTTTTTCTCCTCTGACCTCTAATGTTGCCTTAGATTCTGCCACTTTCCACAGTTTCCCATTTAATCTGTTCCAACTGCTCCTTCTACAGTCTAAAGTGAGACTGAGGACCTCGAATAAACAGTTATTTTATCAACAATCATCTTGACATTCTCCAGGACCACCCTATGTGGTAGAAGCCAATGTCAACTTCCACATGGGGAAGGATGCAACTGCACTTGATATCTGGAAAGAGAACACAGTTATCTCCCAACCTGCTGCTTTACTTGGCATTACTAGAGTTATCACCAGTATCATGTTTTCAAAAGGGTCCAACAATGTCCTCTTTCATATCAAGACAGGGGGCCACCTGGATCTTCAAATCAAAACAAGAAAAGGAGGGCCTCCCTGATGGTACAGTGATTGAGCGCTGCGCTGTGGAGCTGTCCACAGCAGCGACGCGAGTTCGATGCCCAGCCCGGGAGATTCCCACATGGTGCGGCAGACCTCTCCTGCCTCTCCCGCTGCTCCCCTCAGCAGTGCGTTTCCCTTGATCTGCCTGTGCTGCTCCCCACTCTGTCTCTGGTGAACCCTCTCGCTGCCCCATGCCTCCGGCCTGTACCCCAGCTTGTATGCATAAATGAATAAATCTTAAAAAAAAAAACAAGAAAAGGAGCATTTCATTAACAAGAAAGTGACTCAGATGATCCATTCTCCTGGGCCACGTTAACATGTGCCCAAGTCAGTGGACTCAACTAAAGAGTATTATTTCTCTAAAACCCCTGTACATCACTAGGTACCAGAAGGGTTTTCTATTCATGTAATAAAATGCAACATAAGCATGATGGAGAGGAATTTCCCCCATATCGAGGGAAGTCAGAGTAGCACATCAAGGTGTGCAGAGAAATGTAGCAGTGCTGTGCTCCTCAGTGGTGGCCGGTTATCGTTTCAAAGCAGCTAAGACTCGGGATGCTGGATCAGGTGAAGTGGTAAATGCTGGCTGCCTCCATGTTCCAGAGGTCATAGAAGACTATCTTATTTTCATGAGACATGGGAGTAGTGTACTTCTGAGAAAGCTAACGGTCCCATAGTCCCCCCCTTGGTGGAGTATGGGTGAAAGAGGATGGTAGTGGTTATGTTTGTTGTGCTTTGTAATCCCCACTTTATGCCTTACTTACATCAAGGTAAGGTACACATGTTTGCACGATTTGGCATAATAATCATTCTGGTTTCCAAGACTGAAGACAGCACTTTATAAAAAACAATTTCTTGGGAGACCCTCTATCACTTCAGCATAATCCATTCTCCTCTAGATCAGGGGGACAATCTTTCTGGGTGCCTCTGTGCACTCACAACAGTGCTTCCACCAGCTGTAATTTTCTGTCCTGTCATGAAACATTGGTTCAGAACAGGCCACTGAATCACAAACCATTACAGCTGGAAGGAACCCAAAATGTTATCTGGCTCAATGACTTCTAAACTGTTTTTAATAAAAATTTTTTCAACTGAAATTGATCCAAAATACAAAATCCAAAATACAAAATAAATACAATAGCTATGATTCAAATGACAGTTTATCATATTTTTTTATTATTCTTAGCTAATAAAGATACATTGAATTATAAAAGAATCATCATTTTGTAGTCACTAATGAAACAATAGATTTAGGCAATAATTGTGAATGGATGCTAGAAACATAAGATGAAAAGTTGATGGGGAACTTTCTAATGAAGGAATCGGACTGTTCCCAACCAAGACTACTGATCGGATTCAGCATTAGAAATAAAAAAATCAACTACATTGTGACTTCATAGGTGGTGCAGTGGGAAGTACATATGAAGCCTATCCCCGAAGTAGTCTTGACTAAAACCCAAACACAAACTCAATCAATCAGTAGATTTAAATTTCAGCTTCTAGGATGTAAAATAATAGATCAACAATAACATGAGGAAGTAATCAGCCAAATTCAGAATGTGGGATAGTCTATGAAACAAATGACCTAGTTTCTCTAATTGATCAAAAGCATGTGCAATGGATTTTATTATTGTCCCATTATTTATTCCCTGTTCCTGTAAGAGGTAGGGTTATACATTTGTAAGAAGATCACACATATGTGCCTACTACCTTTTGGCTGGTCTTTCTTCTGGTGAGAAGAGATACATTTCTGTCTTTTTGACACTGGCTAAACCTCATAACTTGTTTTGACCAATGGCAAATAAAAAAGGTACTAAATCATCTATAAGCAAAAATTTGCCTGGAATTCCATCTCTGACTTTGTTGTCCTTTTATTTATAACATAAGAATAAGAATCTTGTCACAAATAATTTGGGTTCCAGAATAAGTAGACATATATAGAAAGGCTGAGTCAATGCCAAACTTCAGATAAGTTGTAAAGTAATGCAGAAATAAAACTTCTATCCTTTTTGTTGTACTAGCTGAGGTTTGGATTTTATTTGTTACCATAATAAAGCTGTTAAAGGTAATTACAGAAACACATGCACAAAGAGGAACTGTTATGGAATAAAAGGAATTAAAGATATGTAACCACGGAAGACATGTTTTGCACTATACTGAATCTCAATTCAAGCAGTTCAAACTATAGAATGTCACTTTTGGTATAAGAGATAGAATTTGGATAATGATTGTATATTGTATAATATTAAGGAGTTCTGCTTAACACTATTTGGTGTAGAAATGTTCTTTTATGCAAATATTTCTTAGCTACAGATGCGTATAGGAGTATTTCTCAGTCAAATGACATGATGTCTGCATTTGTTTTTGATATTTCAAGGAAAAAAGTAAGGTAATGGATAAAATGTTCATAAAATATTGATAATTATTGAAGCTGAATTATGAGCACAAAGGATTGACTTCTTTTATAGTATAATCTCTAAATTAATGTATGTTTTTATATTTTTCCTAATATATCATGCCAAATAAATTAAAAAGCATGAGGAAACAATGATATACAGAACATGATAGGCGTAGCCAGCAGCAGAAAATTCTAAACTTTCTGGAAGATGTAAGTGTTTAGATGAGTGGTAATTTAACAACCAAAGTTGAGAAAGCTTTATTCCCAAGTGTGTGTGTGTGTGTGTGTGTGTGTGTGTGTGCGCGCGCGTGTGTTGGGGGATGCAAGGGGAGCGTAGTCTTGAAGAGTGTCAATCTGCCCTGTAGAACATAGCACAGAGCTAACAGAAATGGGGGTAAGTGAAAGTATATAAAGCAACATTGACTTTAGGAGAGTCACCCATTCATACAACTACACACAGAGTTGACCCCAACCCCCAGCCAAAAAAAGAAAAGTGCTTACTGTCCAGGAGAAGAATAAGAAGGTAACCTTATTTTTAAACAAAACAAGACAAAACCTGTCTGGGGAAAACTGGAATAGCTGATGTGGGCTCTGATACTCAAGAGCAAAACACTCCCCATTCTGGCATTTTAGTGTAATGGTCAACTTTCCACACATTTATACTAAAATGAAGCTTATTAGACAATCAGCCAGGCCTGCAGAGAAGCCAGGTCACCATTGCCCTATCCTTGATTGTGAAGAGCGTACTAAGGATTACTTTACAGTCAGAGAAAAGCGTCAACATGATAGAAATAAACACAGAGGGAAAAATGACAACAGAGTAAACAGAAATAGTTAGGAAGCAGGGGACATTATTATTTTTTAAGGAAAAGCTTTTAATTAACATTCTCAGAGAAATTTGAGACAAGATGAATCCACAAATATAAGAATAGGATTCTATGAAAAACCAGAGACAAAACAAAATTGGAAATTAAAATTCAATCCCAACCTCCACTCTGACCTACCCAAAAAAAAAAAAAAAAAAAAAAAGGAAGAAAGTACAAAAGAAAACAATGTAAGTCCTAACAGAAAAAAGAAAGGAGAAATAAGAGACTTACTCTCCCTAGGAAAATGAGGAGATTTTAGGGACACAGAAAAGAGGGATGAAAACAAAAGGGTTATTAAAGGGTGGAAAAGCTGTTTATGTGAGGAGCAGTGGACACAAGAGCTTTGTTTAGGTCTCCAGTGTTTTCATCAAGGCTGGTTTTTCTACAATGTCACCATGTATTTTCAGAATTCATATGTGCAGGAACAATGTGATGAGCATATCTTAGAAATGTAAAACCAAAGAATTTTTGGCATTATAAGTAACTAATAAATATTTCATTCCTAGAACTGGAAATCTCAAAGTCTAATTTCTATATTAATTGTGAGCTGTCAGAGTGGAAATGTTATGGTTCCAAAAAAACAAAAACAAAACAAAAAACCCGTACAGCTCTATCACAGCAAATACCTTTGAGAAGATCCCATCATTTTAGTTCTAAAAGCGTGCTTTTTCAGATGAGACTTAAGTTTGAGATTGTGATTAAAAAAAAAAACATGATTTATATACTGGGAAAAACTTGATTCACATGCATGCCATTCACAGAGTATATTAGTGCTCTGGGTACATTATTAAAAGTCCACAAAATACGTCAAAATTATTAGCACATAGACACCAACAAAAAAAAAATGCTTATCAAAGCACTAAGAATCCATTTTGTAATGATTTGAGGGGAAATTAACCATAGTGAACTTGAATTTGCCTATGATATCCAGTAAACACACACAGACACATATTTGGGTACAACATGAGAAATATTTTTAGGAAGTGCTTCCTAAATTATTTATTACACATTATCTAAAGATTATTTAAAGCTCTGATTGCAAGTCAAAATTCAGAAGAAACTTATTTGAGAATAGCCTTTGGTAGAAGGAGTGAAATGACCAATACACCCACCTCAACTTTGAATGTTTTTGAACATCATCCTAATTTTAAAAGGGGGTGGGGAAGCCTATGCATATATTGAAGAAAGCAGAGTTCTTTTTTAAGAATTCTGGGGATGGGGACTGTCAAAAATAAGAAATACCTGGTCCCGGGGGAAATTGGAAGCTGAGGCTGTGGAATGGGGAGCCAGTCCAGCTGCCGGTGCTCCACGAGCAGCGGGCGCCAGTGTCTGCTCAAGTGGGAACCGTGGCCCTGAGCAGCAGTTGTCAAGTGCGGCACCCTGAGGGAGGCACGCACATTCATTCAGCTCAAAGACTGGCTAACCCTCCCCAAAGTGCTTTGCCACCCCTGCAAACCAGCTCCACCTTCTGTGGACCTGAGACAAGCTGTGTTTTGGAGAGTTTGGAGAGAAACCTCTGATTTATGAAAGTGGAGATTTCCTTCCTTCTAAAATACAGCTCCAGCCTGCATCAAAGAAAGAAGCCAAATTAAACACTTCTTTACGTAGACTTCTAAGTTATGGGTGGCATTAACCTCTTAGTTATATCTTCAACTTGGTACAGACACTCCCCTCTTCTTTAAAGTGATGAAAAGACTTCCTAGAAACTTCAACACACCCAGCCTCTACATTTCCTAGCATTATCCTTCTGTGTTCTTTTCCATGGAATAAATTGACAGGCAGCTTGACTCTGGCATAATGTTTAAGAATATGGGTTGTGGCGTCACACTTCCTGAGTATAAATGACAGCTCCAACACATACATGCTCTATGACCTCAGGGAAGTTACTTACGCAATCAAATTTGCACTGTCCTCACTTGAGAGAACGAGAGGAAGCTCGTGCCAGCTTGACAGAGTCACTACAGGATTCACCGAAGTCATGCTGTCAAGTCAGAAGTCTCCTGTTCACAGGTACTGTGGCTACAAACAACAAAAACAGCTACTCAAATTGGCTAAAACAATAAATAAATGTGTGTTTGACATAGGCTTGGATCCAGAAGAGCAGTCTTCCAGCACAAAATGATTGACAACTTGATGGATTGTCAAAAACCTAGGTTCTTTCCCTCTCTCATATGCTATTCTTGGCATTGAGTCATCCCAAAGCTGCTTTCTTTCCTGGTCACATTATGGCTTCCTGCAGCAACCAGGAATACGTTACTTCTTGTTCCTATTCAATAAGACAGAGCAAAGCAAACTTTCTCCGAGCTTTCCAGCAGACTCCCCCCTTCCTATTGGCCTGAACTGAGCCACAGGCCCACTCCTGAAGTGTCACCGCAATGGCCGTGAGCAGCATAGACTAAATTTGGGAGGAGAAATGGAGGCAGGAGAAGATTATTTCAAGGCCCACTGAAGGACACCTCTTAATTTCATTACTGTTCACATTATGTTGCCCTTGCACTTCTACAGAACTGTTTTCCAAAGATGCAACTGACTATGGCTTCAAAGTTCTTGAAATGGCAAATAGATTTTATTTGTGTGCCATTGAAGGTTTATTTCTAGTGGATGTCTGAAGGATTCTGGGGCTCCACCTGTGTGGTGAAGGGGAAGGCTAAGTGATCATTTAAGGGGGTTGGCTAAGCACACAGGATATGCCTTTATCAGCACAGAAGGAAAGAGGATTGGGCATTGATCCATCTGGACTCTTTCTTTCTGCCACTTCTTAGACTTTAATCAATATCGGACTCCCTCTAGTCTAGCATGAACTCAAGGCTTTCAAACTAAAGCCAGAAGTGCGTCTTCACCACTGAAGAATGAGTTGGACCGAATAGATGATTTTCTAGGTTCCTGAGAGAGTGAACTTTCTCAACAGACCTTTCAGCAACTATTTACAGAGCAGTAGCTCATTTTCTTATCGCATGCCAGGTGCTTAGCATAATATAAAAGAAGTGTCAGACGCAAACTCTATCCTTAAGAAACTGGTAATATTGCTCGGAAAATAAAGCATGTGGACAGTAAAGTGTTAAATGGTAAAACAAACAACCTAGAATTCAGGGCCTGTGGAAATTGCTACAGCCACTTTAATTGGCCATGACTAAACTGACCAGGGAGAATCCCATAATTAACTGGAGCAACGTTTTGCAGGTTGGCATATGGGCTCAGCCTAAATCTGTAATAGGGACCGATACTTTCCATGGAGCAGGCAGACAGATGGCCTCAGACTTTTTCAGACTTAGCGTCAATTTCTTCCATGTGCTAACTGTAACCACTACCATGACCTTGTATAAAAACATCTTCTAGAGAAGGCTGAATCTCGAAGCCTGATGAAGTGGTAATTCTCCAGAGCCCTAAAAGTGTGGCAGTGGCTTCTCAGGCTCTTTCTCCCTCTTCCAGCACAAGCCTCAGGATCCATAACTTGAGCTTGACCTCTAATCTAAGCTACTCTGCGCCCTTACCCTACAGAATGTTATTTTGAAAATATCTTATATATCACAAAATCCTATATAGTCTCCCCTATTGATGTTATTTGCTTGTAATGTATTTTGAGCAACTAAGCCTGACAAAACTTGACAGAGTAATAGTATCAATAACATTACTCAACAACAGCTACCTAATCCCAAGTTACATAGAAGCAAGAGGAGACACGCTCTAAAGCGAGGGGAACATATCTTTGGCTTGCAGGGCATTTAGAATATGGCTAAGGTAAACAACGTGGATATATGCAATGAAATGTCTAAAGCAACATACAAGACTACTTCCTGACTTCCTGATACACAGCCAGATTATGGCAGTTGGTGCCTTTGGCTCCAGTCCAACATCCCAGGTTACTCTACCACAACTGTCACGGCCATCTTTCCAAAGGACGGCAAGACATTTTATTATTAGAAAGTCTACAAAAGCATCCCAGCACCTACAGAAAAATTACTCTTTTGATTTTCTATTACCCTCTAAACTCTGCTCCTCTCTAGTCTTCCAATCTATCGCCAGCACAGAGGCATCCGTCACTACTCATGTGATCTCCTAACTACACTGGCCATTCAAGAGTCCAAAGATGTCATAACTTCTCTGCCTTCATGGTTTGCTCATCTGTGCCTGTAATACTCTTGCCTCCATTGAGAGATACTGATAGAGGTCTCATTGTTTGAAGATGAGATTCACATCTGATGTAATTACTTTCCTAAGCTGGACCTAGTGCTTAGTCTGTCCACAGAACTCCAAGAGCACTGGTATTTCTCATGTAGTCCCATGGATTTTTCTGCATGGATTTTATTTTTTTATTTTAAAAAATATTTATTTACTTATGCATGTAAGAACTGGGGTCTATGCCAGAGGTGCAGGGGGGGTGAGAGGATTCACCAGAGACAGAGTGGGGAGCAGAACAGGCAGATCTACTGAAATACACTGCTGAGGGGAGCAGCAGGTGAGACAGGAGAGATCTGCTGCACCATATGGGTCAGTTCTTTGGCCAGGAATCAAACTCATGCCACAGTGGCTGGTGACAGCTTGATAGTGCTGATACTTAAGCCCTGCACCACCAGGGAGGCCCCTGACTGGATTTTAAATAAGTATCTTGCCTTCTCAGCTCCATTTCTAGTTCTTTGATGTTGATTGATTCTACCTATCTGCCCAGAACTTAACAAACACAAGGTTTTTAACAATACTGTTGATAGCAAAACAAAGCCAATCATATTTTTTCCAGAGCAAAGAAGTAGTAAGTTAGAACCATAATGGATTATAATGATACTTCATAAGGTTCACTGGATGGTTAACTTTTAAAGCTAGGTGTGGAAGAAAGACCAGAAATGACAGCGGGGTATAAAGAAAGGAAGCAAGAAGAGCATGAGTCAAAAGAGTGACCGGGGACGTGGAAGGAATGGGTGGATTTGGGTGGATTTGGGAGTCAGGCCACGTCTTAATGGTTGGATAAATCAGTGCACCAGTGCAGAAGTCTGGCTGCCAGATGCCCTTCCCTTCGCATATCTTCTAAGTGTAATTGGCTAAGTCTGTTGAGTTGACAATTAGGTCCAAAAAAAAGAAAGAAAAGGAAAGAAAACTTCATCATCTAGGTTTAAATTCTATCTTATGACCTTTAAATGTTCATCTTCCATTCAATTCTTTGAAATATTATTTCCTTTGGTGAGGTAGCTTTTTCCAATGGGAAGCTGTTGTTGGTGAGTTTTTGGCCCTCCTTTAACCTTGTTAGAACAATTGGACAGAATTTCCAGTGGTGAATAATGGTTTGCACATTCGTATTCTCCTTTTTATGTTCTCAGGTCCCACCCCACAGCTCCATTTGTAAGAGAAGAACCTATGTCTCCCAGCTGTGCAGGTTTTCAGGGACTCAGGGTAATGTTATGTGCTGATCAAGAGGTCAGCTGGGTTTTGCTGATGCTGAAACTGAGAACTGCCTTGACCTGAGCCCTTGCCCAGGCTTATCACTTCAGCCTCAACTGCATCTCAACTCTCCTGCAGGTGAAAAATCCACAGAGTGTGTATATCAGAGAGACAGGAAGATATACTAAGGAATGAGTGGATTTTCCCACTTTATATTTGTTATCTTTGTAAATATTCTACATCTTTACAGTTTTGGATTATCAGACACCCAAGAAACGTACTCCTAATTCTTCTCATTGTCTTTTCGTTTGAACAGTATTGTTCAAAACTGTCCATTAGGGCCTCCCTGGTTGCCTAGGGGTTAAGTCTCAGCGCTATCACTATGATGGCCCACCAGTAAAGTAAATCTGCCTGTTCTGCTCCCCACTCTGTCTCTGGTGAATCTTCTTACTCTCCCCCCAACAAATACACACCTCTGGCCTACACCCCAGTTCTTCTACACAAAAATAAAATAAATAACATCTTTTAAAAAAATCATCCATTAGTTTTGTCCGTACTTCTGACATTTTCTGTGCATCCATAGTCTAATGAACGCTAAATGAAAGAACCGTAGATGTAAGAATTTGAAATTAGGATCTCAAATATTATCTCATCAAATTCCCTTCCTCTATAAAGTAAAATGATGGTTAAATGAGAAATGTTGTCTGGTCAGTGTCACTCGGGCATGCTACGGTTCTCTGGTTATTTTAAGAACTAAGATCTTTCCTGCAATTAGATTTGTCCTAAATATAACTGCAACTATGAAAAACTAGTGAGTTCCCTCTATTAACTAAAATGCTTTGCTCCTTCAACTTTAGAAATGCATTGTAAGAAGTCAAAACAAGGATTTTACATTTCCACCAAAACAAAAATGTGTAGCATTTACTTTATGATCATATTATAACCCAGGAAGGAAGTCTACCTCCTTTCTCTCTTAAACTCATATAATGCATAAAAGGACATAGAGATAACCAGCCAGGAAACCACTCCTCTGGCTCAAGGATCTATTTCTTTCTTCTAGTATAACATTCCTCAAGTGCAGTACTATTGACATTTTAGGCCAAATAATTCTTTGTTGTTGGGGCTCCCCTGTACATTGTTCACCAAGATTACTGGCCTTTATCACATGATGCCAATCGCAAATTTCATCCCTCCTGCCCACATTTATGAGAACCAAATTTTTCTTTAGACACTGGCAAGTATCCCATGGGGAGAAACGTTTGCCCTCTCCTTCTTGAGAAATCCTGGGTCTAGGTAATACTGTAAATGTGGAAGTTCTTTTGAGGTATCTTTCTAGAAATTTCTCATTAATAAGTCAATGTTATTTTCTGTGCCCCTCCCTTACCCTACCTTTAGTGTTGCAATTTCTCCCAGAACTCCCACAAAGAAATTAAGATAGAACAGGCAACACTGCCCCATTAAAGCCTCTAAAGGCCACACAGACATGTCAGACTAAACAAACAGTGGAGAGAATAGACAGAAGTTACAAAATTGGAAGTCAGTCTGAAAGTCACATATGACTTTTTGCCATAATCTAGTGGTAAATTATATTAGGTAACTATTGCTGTGTAACAAATTGTTCCCAAAAGTAAGGCTAACCTAGTTCTATTAAAAATAATGCTAAAACAGTAAAAATCATTGTACATAGTTTCTAAGGGTCAGGAATCTGGAAGTAACTTAGCTACACCATGCTGAGATGCCAATAAAGTATTGGCTAGGTTAGTTATCTCTAGCCTATAATAAGTCTGGGGAATCTACCTCCAAATTTACCCACGTGATCCTTGGAAGGCCTCAGTTTCTCCATGGCTGCTCCCCAGAACTTCCTTGTCATGTGGCCCTTTATTTAGTATTGCTCAGCCCATCACAATTGGCTTCCCCAGAGTAAGTGATGAGAGAAAGAGAGACTTCGTTTCCCATGACCTAACCTCAGAAGTCACGCACCATTGTGCTGCTACATGTTACAATGTGGTGCAATGTGAGACAACACAGTGGTATGAAGCAGACTGGGGTCCATCTTAAGAGGCCGCCTGCCACAGAAACCACTCAATAACTTAAACTCTTCCCCAGTTTCATCTGCAAATGGGGTCGGATTTGCATCTGGTCAGAATAATGACCTTTAAATACCACATCATGAAAACAATCAACATATTTCATTCACTAAATAACAATAATAGGATGATTGTTTTAGGTGATCTTTTAACAAAAGCAAGTTGCTATCTTTCAATAGAAAATATAGTAAACCATAGCATATAATCTCTGTCTCAAGCAGCCAGGATGCCATAAAACCTATAGATCAAATTACTTTTATCACATATTTATGGCATTCTTTCTCTTGAGTTATGTATTGATATATAATAAATAACCTCAATGCAGCAGATTAAGAAGCATCAATTAATATGGGTCAGAAACGTGGGTAAGTTTCAGTTGGGCAGTTCTTCTGTTTCCATGGCAGTAGCTGAAGTCACTCACTGGACTGCAGAATTGGTTGTAGAGTTGAATTTGAGGATCAAGAAAGCTTCCCTGGCATCTTTTAAAGGTTGGCTAAGAAGCATTACACTAACACTTCTAACACATTCTCTTAATCAAAACAAGTCACTTTTGAAAAGTATACCCTTTCGCAGAGTTCCAGCTTTCAGAATCATACAGATAGATGATGCATGCATAACTGATGGATAGATGGATAAACAAATAGAACAATGAATAGAACTTTTGGTATGTGACTGTTGATGTACTTCTTACTCTGGTCTAAAGAGTGTGTCTAGAACTGATGTCTCCCCAATAACAATGAATATACCTAGCATCTCAGTCTTGGTTCCTAAATGCCATTCTCTAATAAAAGGAATATGAGCACCATGACTCTGGTGCTACTTCGGTTGACAGAAATTAATAGTGTTCATAAGATGAGGGGGGAATGTCAAAATGATGTAGGAGTCAAACTGAGGATCCATATGGCCAAATCTCTATCTCTTTAAGCAGCAAAATTTTGATCGTAACAGGTCATAGCTCTTAAAATGAAAGAAATATCCATTTTGATGCAAATGGATGTAAGTTAATAATTGAATAAATAAATGGAGGAAAATAACAGCTCTTCCAATAGAATTTCAGGCAATATTTCTAGAAGGAAAGATGAAAGTAAATGATAAATAATGCTTGTTTCAAGTAAGAAGCATTGATTTAGTGAACAAAGTAGGATATAAATCAGAATATTTGCATGATCTCTGTAATAGGCTGGAAAATGGCCTCCTGGATAGCTATTGCATTCTAATCCCTAAAATCTGTCAATGTGACCTCCCACGGCCAAAACTTTCCAGATGTGATTAAGTTAGTGATTTTGCAATAAAGAGATGACCTGGGTTATCTGGAAGGAACCTGGTTGTGTTTCATTCAGGAACCACAAGTGTTCTTATAAGAGAGAGGCAGAGGGAGATTTGATAATACACAGAAGACCATGTTATGGAAGAGAAGGAAAACAGAGTCAGAGAGAAAATATATCATGCTACTGTTTTTGAAGGCTCAGAAAAAGCCAAGAACCGAGGGATTTTTTTTTTAAAAAAAAGTGCAGTTTAGATGTCAGGAAACGCGAGGAAAAGGATTCGTTCTTAGAGGTTCCATAGGGAACATGGTGCTGGGGTCTCAGCCAATACTTTTATTTCATCTCAGTGGTACTGATTTTGGATTACTGACCTATAGAATTATGAGAGAATAAATCTGTTTTAAACCACCAAGTTTGTGGTAACTCATAGCACCCAAAGCAAACTAATACACTCTTGAACTATCACTGAGGAAAAAAACCAGCTACTTTCCAGGGGGTAACTTGGAGAGTGCCTCTCTGTAATCTGGTGAGTGAGAGAATGTCTATTTAACAGATATGTATTGTGCATCTCCTGTAGCGTAATCACTGGAGAAACAATAGTGACTAAGCTACCCACAAGAATATTATAGTTTAATTGGAGCTAGTAACTGGTGCCCAATAATTATAACTCAGTGTGTAATAACTGTTATGGTCAGATAAATACAGGGGACTGAGAGAGCAAATAAGATAGAGACATCATTTCCAATGTGGAGATCAGAAAAAGCTTCATTCATAACTCTATCGGTAGAGACCTCTTTCTCCCCAAGCTGGGCCTAAGCTGGAACTAGGTGCTTATGCTACCATGTTAGAATATTCAACCAATAAACCTCCCCTTAAACATTTTCCCACAGAGATCCACTAATCACTCCACTGTCATCCATACTTTGGTCAGTGATTCAGCTCGTTGATTCACTTAGCAAGTCTTGGACATCCTCTGCCTGCGTACTGGGCTCACATGCTGTGACTTAAGTTTTCCCAGAAAGGGAAACTGAAAAAAAAAATTACTTAGGATTTAGAAGATGGAAAACATGGACCCAGTGATGGAAGTCTAGTTTTTGGATATTTCCAGCTCTGTCATGCTTTTGGAATAAGAGAGTTCAGATTGCTGTATCATCAAACATTTCCTGCACTACAGGTCTACAAATCAAGCTAAGAAGATTCTCTAGGCTCTGTTTCCAAAGGTGACTTGGGTCCTTGCATTTCTGTCCTGCTCTCTCACCTTTGTCAATGCCATTGAAAACATATTTGGTTCTCTCTAAGGGCACTCGTAAGCAGGGAGGTAGCATTCCCTTTTCTACCTCCAGAAATAGCAGGTCTCTGTCAGTCCTGAAAAATGAATGTGACCATTTTCTTGACCATCTCTGAAGAAAGAATTCAATAATGTCCTTTAGAAGTACATTTAAGTGTTCTATGAAGAACAGCCAGGAGGGTCTTTGTAAAAATCTAAAAATATAAATCCAAGACTGTCAGCGTGAATGTGTGCTACACGTGTGGCTACATCTTATACCAAGAGATGCTATGGAAATCCAAATTCTTTAGGGTTCACAAAGGGGTGAAGAGGAGGAAAGAGGTTTTCCTGTTTCAGGTTCACCTTACTGTTTTTCCTCTCGGCAGCGAGGTTGTATCTTCTGAAAGCGAGAGTCTCACTGCGTGGTGAGCTCCGGTTTGAAATCTCTGGGCAAGAGGAAAGGGTGCGGGTGACAGGATGAGGAGCAGGAAAACACTGTTCCTCCAAGCTCGGTGGTCAGGAGCCAAAGAAACCCACAGGAGTTGAACAGACTGTCATGTGGTTAATTTGTGCAGAAAAAGAAAATAGTGGGAGGGTAAGTGTTGAAAAAGAAGGGATGTATCAAAAGTGTTTTCATACTACTGGAAGAAGAAAGCAAAGGGAAGCAGTGAGGTTCTATTCATTTTGTTTAACAAGTGATAAAACCCAGACAGAAGTGAAGACGCCATTCCTCTATCATTAGACTCAAATGACTAGTTCAAGCTACTAATCAGCAGCTGAAGGCCTGGGACACCCACCTTTTCTAAGAAAGAAGTGGCAAGTGCTAGTGCTGGAGCAGAACCATCACCGATTACGATGTTCCTGTCTTTTCCCTGTTGAAAGTTCAATAATCGTACCAGTCAGACCCCAGTTCTCTGAGTCTAGACCCTACTCTGTATTTTATTTTCTTTCTTTAGCTGTTTTTCTTAGAAATTGGGACATAGAAGCTTAAGGGTTCTGCCACAGTCCAGAGAAGCATTCGTAACATGCCTTCATATCTTTCCCTGAGTATAAAGAGAGGATAAGGGGCAGTCAGTTAGTTAAGAACCACCCCACCCAGAAATTAATTCCAGATTGTTTGTGGAGGTGAAGTCATGGCCAAAATCACCACTAGTTATCTTCCAAATTACTGAGCAAGTCCTGTTTTTCTGAATGTCAGTCTGGTTTTGGTATCCATGTTGCCCAAGCATGGATATGTAACTCAGTGTGTGTGTGTGTGTGTGTGTGTGTGTGTGTGTGTGTGTGTGTGTGTGTGTGTGTGTATGTGTGCACATGCGCAGAGAGGAAAAGAAAGAAGATGAGGTGAAAGAGGAGGAAGGGTGGGGAGGGACAAAAGGAGAGGGAGAAAAATGGTTATTACTATAGAAAAAGAGAGGCCCTTTCCAGAAATACAAAGATCAGAGAAACAAAGAATGGTAAGAAAGGAAGTAGGTCACTTTGCAAAAGTAGTGATTTTCCTGTCATTTTACACTGCTAAACAAAAGCAGAACAGTCTCTGTATTCATTTTCTATTGATACTGTAACAAATTATCACAAATATAGTGGTTTAAAACAACACAAATGTTTCATCTTATAGTTATGGAAATCAAAACTCCAAAATGAGTTCAAAATAGGTCTCACAGGGCTAAAATTAAGAAAAGATGTTTCTCTTCTGGAAGCTCTAGAGAGTCATTTTTGCTTTTTCTGTCCTTTAAAAGATACCTATATTGCTTTGTTCACTTCCATTTTTAAAGTCATCAGTGGTTAGAAAAATATTCAACTTAAAAGGTATTCTATGATCATATGAGGTCCACCAGGATAATCCAAAATGTTCTCCCTATTTTAAGGTCAGCTGATTAGTAATCTTAACTCAATTTTGCCATGTAACATACCTACAGGTTCTTGGAATTAGGACATGAAATCTTTGATGGACTATTATTCTGCCTACCATAGTCTCTTTTTTTTTTTTTTAAGATTTATTTTTGCATACAAGCTGGGGTACAGGCCAGAGGCGTGGGGCGGTGAGAGGATTCACCAGAGACAGAGTGGGGAGCCGAACAGACAGATTGATGGAAATACACTGCTGAGGGGCGCAGCAGGCAAGGCAGAATGGGTCCGCCGCGCCATGTGGGAATCTCCCAGGCCCAGCCGAACTCGCACTGCTGCTGCCGCTGCTGACAGCTCCACAGCGCAGCGTTTAATCCCTGGGCCACCAGGGAGGCCCCATGGCCTCTTATTAAGAATGTTGCAAAGGAGAAGAAAGCCATATAGTTGCTTTAACCCAACAAGTATTAAGGAGTGGGGGAAAAGAACTATTTTGCAACAAAAATATTGAGATAGGTGTCATCTGTTTTCTGGGTTGTGTCTGAGTTTGTGCCAGTCCCCTTCTCTTGGCACCTCCATGTTAGGCGGGGCCCATACTGGCTGGGCCTCTCCAGAGACTCCAGAGCGGACATGCCCTTGGGTCTGCCTGACCGGAACTTGTGTTCTCTTCTACTGTCCCGCTAGTCAAATGTATCTACTCTAAGTATCATTCCTTCAAAGTTCTCCTTTTTGTGTGTGTGGAATACATGTATGAGTGCAAGGTATTGATTTGCCTGTAATACTCAATTTTCTGAAATGATACATAAAGACATGCTTTTGAATAGGTGTTGGGGAATGTTCCTACTGGAATTGTTTATACCCTACTAATTCAATCACATAAAGCTGTCCTGACTATAGCTGGTTAGGTATGGAACTTCAGTCACTTGTGCTTAGAAGGTAACTTAGTATTTTCATATAGGAACTACCTAAGCATCTGACAAGAGTCATAATTTACAAATCTTTTAACCCCGGTATTGCCATACTAGCACTGGAAGAAGAAACACAATTTTATCATGATAGCGGAGAGAACTTCTATATTTCAACATAAGAACCTCTGTGATGAGTTTCTGTTTTCTCCAAGAACTGGAAATATGTACCATTTTGAAAGAATTTTTTATCCTCCTTATCAATGATTGTGCCAGGTTTAAGACTACAAAGTCAAGAGGGAAAAGACGTTTGATATTTTGACATTATAAAATCTTTCATACTAAAATTGAGGCTAACTTTTTTCAGTCTCATTGTGTCTCAGGAAACTCACCTACTGAAAGGGCTCACTACTACAGATTGCTGCCCAGGGAGAGCTGCAAATGAAATAAAATCACAATCTTGGGCAAGTTTAAAAATAAGTAGCTCAGGTCAAAATGAAGAGGTTGTGAGGTGTGCTCTTTTTCCACTTGTCTCCTTTGCCACTTGAGGATAAATGGTGAACAGTCAGAAGACCCAGAAGACTGGACAGTCTGTTCAGCTTTGTATATTTTATTTATTTGGCATCTTCTTCAGATCCTTTGGATCAATTATCTGGAGAATAAACCCCATTGGTAGAAGGCATCATTGAGCCATGTGGGAAAGTGACAAGCAAGGTGCACCTGCGCTAGCTTTCAAAGTAGACCACAAGCCAATATCATGTGACAAAAAGCTCATGTGGAAATTTTTTTTTTTTTAAGATTTTATTTATTTATACATACAGCTGGGGTACAGGTCAGAGGCGTGGAGTGGCGAGAGGCTTCACCAGAGACAGAGCGGGGAGCAGAACAGGCAGATCAGAAATACACTGCTGAGGGGAGCAGCGGGCGAGGCAGGAGAGGTCTGCCACACCATGTGGGATTCTCCCCGGCCGGGCGTCGAACTCGCGTCACTGCTGCCGACAGCTCCACAGCGCAGCGCCCAACCGCTGCGCCACCAGGGAGGCCCTCATGTGGAAATATTAAATTAGGTGAAATCTGATTGGGTGTGGATTTCACTGATGAAGGCTGAAAGCAGGGATCCTGAAGTCTTCATGCAAAATACCCCTGTGCGGGGTGCTATCGAGGTTTAGTAGCCCAGTGATACCACATGAAGTTGTCTATGTGAGGTCTCTTTTGTTTTTCTCAGTCAAACTGTACTTCTAACTTCTGGAAGATGAATCAAAGCCAAAAGAACACCAAGTAACTGGGGTGGTCACATGAAGTTAGTCAATGTCCATTTCTCTCCTAGGTAAACATTCAGTGTATCAGACTGCACATTGGGAAATATCATGCTTCATTAACCAGAAAATCACGGCAGCAAAAAGTTTAAGAAAATAATCAAGGCAGGGAAGCCTACTTGTTTGTGGACACACCCTCAATTTGGTAATGATTAACCTGCTAAGTTTCAAAAAATGTTTTAGGCCAACAGTAGACACAAACCTGCCAGAAGGCAGGCTTTGACACCAACTGAACTTGAGCATATGGTATCTTAGGAGTGTGTTCAACTTTGGAAATGTGTAAGATAATAGGCCCTGATAATTAAAACAGCACATTTGTTTATAAGCATAACTTGATCTGGGGCATATTGCTAGAAAATTTAGCAAGCACAATGTTTCTTTCAGGATTAATTATCTATTTGAACTTGAAATGTATTCTAAACTGTTTTTCTCACTAAATCAGTGGAGTAAATGCTTTCTGTTGGGTGGCGAACAAGTTCAAAGTTCTCCTGGATCATTTTCAGCTGTGTAGATGAAAATTTGGATAGTTACATACATGATTATGATGTCGACTTTTAGCGGCTGTACTGAGACCAATACCATGAAAATCCACACACGTTGGGTGCCACAGGATGTAGATTTTGTGAGTCGATGGAGAGTGGGGTTCTTGGGTTCACTCTGGGAAAGGTTTCAGCAGAGCTCCCCTTTCAGTGGCATACGGCAAGTTTCTCCAAGGCACAGTCATTGAATATGTTTGAAGAACAAGTTTATTGACTAAGGAGACAGAAGAGCAGAGAGCACTCGCATAGGCACGAGTGGGCAGGAAGAGCTGCCTTGAAAGGGACGGGTTTGCTAAGAGGCCTGCGTGGTTGCAGGCAGGCAGCCTTGAGGAGAGCTGCCCTGATGAGGGATAGAGAGTTGGTGGAAAGAAGCAGCTGCATAGTCACGGGTGGGCAGACAGGAGTGAGGCTGCTGCCTGAGCCAGTGCAGGGATCGCACTTACATAGTTTTCTCTAGGGAGGGGCTCACACCTTCCAGGATTGGCCTGCTTGTAGTTAATAAGGAATAGAAGGGGCCAGGGACTGTCTTAACACTCCTTACACACCCTATAGCCTCTTATACCCATTTTGAGGTGATCATGTTGATCCCTCCTACCCCCACCTCCTGTGTGGGTCTAGTCTTGTGATCTTGTCTCCTCCATCAATTACACAGGAGACAGTCTCTAGTAGTGACTCTGCTAGGAATGAAGACTGATATCTTGATTGATTTCAAGGTTTTAGAGGCATTTTTTGATGCTCTGTGAATGATTAGTATCTCCTTATACCTGGCTACCTAGACATATAGTTACTGCCTAAGTAATTTGCATCTCAACATAGTTAATTGGGTTAGCAGGAGAAATGGTGGGTCTGTTTTCAAGATATGTGACTTTGCCAATTCTCCCTCATCCAGTTTTTTGCCATTCTTATTACTAGTTGTCTTGCTCATGGAGGAATTTCATTTAGATGCCTGGACTGAAAGGAATTTCTCTAAATATATATCTATGATTTAGTCATTGGAGGAAAAGTACTGTAGAGGACATTACACTACCCTGTATGATGAAACTGTAATGAAATAACAGTAGTAGTTCTTCAGAATAAGATGTTCACAAAGAGCAAATGGAGAGGACAATAACTTTTTCAAGAATTAGTAGGCGTTCTTCTAAAAAAGTCCCACAAGGTCTTGTGAGAAAACAAATTTCCTGTTTATTTTGAATCCTTGATTCTAGAAACATATTGGGCCTCCCAACATGACAAATGGTTCAAATCATTCCAATAAAAAGGAACACAAAAAGAAAAGTAGTTCAAAATCAGTTTGAAAGATGAACATCTATAATTTAACTTTCACTAGCAGTTAAGTGTAGTGACATGGCTTTAAAATATGTGTGCCAAACAGCCATGACTGCAGGTCATATCAGCATATGATCAAACGATTCTCTGATCCCTTGTTTTCACCTTGAATGATTGGCAGTCTGAGTGACAGTTTATCCTTGAATTATATATAAATCAGTTACCACATTCTGGACAGATGTTTCCTATACTTCAAACTCACTGACTAATACTTAAACACAAATACTTACATTAAGGTCCATATTCTTCTATAGTGGATACTCAGATTACAAAGGACATTTACCTTTCATTTTCCTATTGATCATTATTTATACATTATTTATTAGATGCAGTCATTTGACATTTATAAACCTGTTGTATTTGTATCTATTTCAAAAAAAGGTGCCAACTAAAGAAACTCTCTTTTCACCACAATGCAGGTAATGTACACCCAAAAATGCATTAATGGAAATTTATTTTCTATCACACATCATGAAATAATCAGAGAAATACAACCTAAAATAAATATTTACCCCCATTATAAAAGAAGATCCGTTTTATAATGGACATCAGCAAAGTCCATGGTTTAAATTACAGATTAACAAAGGGCTCATGAGCTCAAAATTAAGTTATGCTGTTTAAAATCAATCACCAAAACCGTCATTTTGCTTATTGCTTTGACTTCCTAACAAAAGTTTAAATGAGGACTTTATGTGCTAGCAGAGGACATTAAGAGATCTGCTCTTTTTCAGACCTGTGGGGCTGGGAGGGGCAAAGGTTTAAGTAATTAACATAATTACAACGAGGAATGCATTTTTCCAGGAAAAGAAAAATCCCACAAATCCACAATTAATCTATTATCTGGAGGGAGGAGGATGGTAGGAAATAAAAGGTTTGGGACATTTAAAAGCATTAGTTTCATTGATTCCAGATCCATTCTGGAGACACCAGGCAGGAAACCTGTAGCTACTCTAATTGTTCTTTCCAGGTGCAGACACCAGAACTGGGAAAAGGGAGCAGAAAAAATGTTGCCTTTGCATCCAGATTGTGATTTGGAGAAAGAGCGTTGTTCCTTTGTCACTCAGTTGCATGCTGGGCCACCACGCCTGCACCGAGCAGCTCCCCGATGGCTCTGTCGTCATATCTGAGGACTTCCTTCAGGATGTGCGTCGTGTGCTGCCCAAGCAGGGGAGGCGGCCTGGCCTCTGACATCTTGAACTTACTGTATCTCACAGCTGGGCCTATCAAAGGAGGAAGAAAGCAGGAAGCCTGTTAACGACTAGCCTTAGGAAATTAATTATCCAGTCTGACCAGGGTGTTTTCAATGAATGTCAAAGATATCAGTGCCAGTCACACCCTTGAAGATGTAGTATCACTGTGGAAAGAAATAAATTATTACATGAGGCTTTTCTTGACTCACTTCCATCCACTTGTTTAGTGGTCATCTGACCCACCCACTACCATGCCAAGGGCTGCATGTGCATTCCAGCTGTGTGCCAGGCCTGCTCAGGGGCTGCCAGCCCCATCTCAAGCACTGACAGGGCGGGGCAGTCAACTGGTCAATCTCTCTGCTCCAAGAGAACAATGGCCGTAGATCCACCACATCTCTCTGAAGCTGGAAATCCGATTGCGGGTAAGAGCTTAGTATTGCATAATCCAAGATTTAGTTCAACAGATTACACACAACTCAACCTCAAGGAGACCTTGGTTGAAGCCTTTCAGCGGTAGAAGTTATATGTTCAAGTTTTATTGTCAGAGACACTAGGATTTAGCTGTCAGTCTTCATACATTCTAGCCAAGTTATCTTGGGTAAAACACATAACTTCTCTGGATCGCACGTTCTACAATTGAACTTGGTATGATGTTATCTACTACGTAGACTCGACGTAAGGACTAAAATGACATAATAGATAGAAGGGACTAAGTAAACATTCCATAACCTACAATAATTCACCAAACCCACTGGTTACTTTGATGACAGAAGTTTCTACATCTCTCTTGAATCTTGCAGTACACAGGGGAAAAGGTCATTATTATCATTTATTTGCTGAGTATCAAGCAGTAGAAACACAGTAACACGAGCAGTACTTTGAACAGCTGTAGACTTTATTATCCCCATTCTTCACTATTAACCAAAAAAGCTAAGGCTTTGTTCTAGGTTACATGGCTAATAAATAGCACCGGGATACTAATCCACGTCCATCTGAGCTGTCTCGCGTCGAAGGCCATGCACTTTCTGTAACCCGAGCGGCCTCCTCCCACTTCCGACTCCTCCACAGACGTGCTGGACGGACACTGGAGAACATGTTGATTTAACAGATTTACCTTTGTTGCCTCATTCAATAAATGATATTTATGTTGGCCATCCTTTATATTTCATTCGATTAGGCTTTGGGAAAACAAATTAGACAGTCACAAAAAGAGAGAAAAACAGTGCATTTCTGTCTCATAAAAATTTTTCCAGTACAGTCTTCATTTCGGGAATTCATAAGAAGAACAAATAAAACCAAAGTGCATGTGACTAATGGAACACAGATAGCAAAGCAAAGGTCTGAAAGTTCTTTTGAAAATTCTGCTCTTAAAAAGCAATGTGGAGAAGATGTTGTCTCTAGAAATAGATGGCCTAAAGCCACCAAGCTGCCCCTTTGTATCACGCAGAAATCCACTACCGAGGAATGGCCACTTCCGCTGATGCCCCAAGTTTTATTTCATATTTCCATCTCACACTTTTTTTTTAAAGATTTATTTTTTTATTTATTTATGCATAGAAGAACTGGGGTGTAGGCCAGAGGTGCAGAGAGTGAGAGGATTCACCAGAGACAGACTGGAGAACAGAACAGGCGGATCTACTGAAATACGTTGCTGTGGGGAGCAGTGGGTGAGACAGGAGAGGTCTGCTGCGCCATGTGGGTTAGCTCCCTGGCTGGGGATTGAACTCATGTCACAGTGGCTGGTGATAGCTTGATAGCACTGATACATAACCCCTGCACCACCAGGGAGACCCTCTATCTCACAATTTAAGGACCCTTTCCCATGAAGTGTTAAAGTTAGCATTCCAGTTAGGAAATTAGAATAACTCCCCCAATATCACACAACTAAGAAGTGATAGAGGATATTCAAAATCCAGGTGTGTTAGGTTCAAGAATTTGGACTTTAAGAAAATACAGTTTGGGGCCTCTGTGGTGGCACAGCAGTTAAGCTCTGCACTGTGGAGTTGTCGGCAAGTGCAACGCGAGTTCGATGCCCAGCCAGGGAGACTCCCACCTGAAGTGGCAGACCTCTCCTGCCTCCCCTGCTACTCCCCTCAGCAGTGTATTTCCATCGATTTGCCTGTTCTGCTCCCCACTCTGTCTCTGGTGAACCCTCTCACCGCCTCATGCCCTGGCCTGTACCCCAGCTTGTATGCATAAATAAATAAATCTTTAAAAAAAAAAAAAGAAAATACAGTTCAGTGAAATTCATGTAATATAACCATTTAAAGGTGTTTAAAATTTATTTTAAAGTTCAAAATATTTGATACATTCACAATGCAATGAGACCACCAGCTCTATCTAGTTCCAAAACATTTCCATCACTCCAAAATAAAACCCTCTCTCCATTAAGCAGCATCTTTCAAGTCCACCCTCCCCCAGCCTCTGGTAACTACAAACCTAGTTTCTATCTCTATGATCTATTTATCTATCTATCTATCTATCTATCTACCTACCCACCTACCTACCTACCTCTCTATCTGAACTTAGTCTATGCTATTTCTAAAATGAGGCTGCAATATCTATGAAAGGCCAGTTTGAGCATTGAGTAATATATTACAGGAAATATTTAATATCAACAACAACTGAAGAATCATATGTGAAAACAACAAGATACAACATTGTTTGAAAATCATCAAATCTTGTGGATATTTTGGTTTGCTTTTAAAGGATAGGTGACCTAGTGCAAATTAGTGTAAAGGTTTTGGAAGGAAATTTGTGAAATACATATGAGTGTTTTAAAGGTGTTTACAAACATGAACAGAGAAATCCTGCTTCAAATTTTTTTCCTATGGGTTTAATCAGGAATGTTCACAAATTTTATAGGCAAGACTATACAAATTTCCACGTAAAAATTATACTTGCAATATCTCTCACCTTACCACATGACTTTCTAACTTACAACCTGTGAAGATCTTTGTGTGGGATTCTGTACTTTCTAAACTTTCCCATTTGCTCTGAGTTTCCAAAGGTTACCTTTGTTAGGACTAGATGTTTAGTAATTCATGCCTTCACAAGGAATATCATAAGCCTATCGCTAACACTTTCCTTCCAAATAAAGAGGTTAATAGCTCTAATAATAATTTAAAAATTAGGAAAAAAATGTGTCCAAAACATGGACAATGTTAAAATAATTTGCAGTGCATCTAAATGATGGCAAACAATAACCAAAGAATTGTATATGAAAACAATAAGATACAACATTGTATAAAATTATCAAATCAGTGAATATTTTGGTTTGCTTTTAAGGGATAGGTGACCTAGTGCAAATTAGTGTAATTTTGGAGGGAAATTTGTGAAATACATACTGAGTGTTTTAAAGGTGTTTACAAACATCAACAGAAAAATCCTGTTATTTGGGGGGCTTTGAACATGTATGTTGATCTCTCTCCTGAAATCACGTAAATAAAAGCACAGAAGTTAAATAAATATAAGCCTTCAAATCAGTGAGAAGACTGGGAAGGAGCATCACTAGTGAATATGATATTTCAACAAATTTATGAATGACAGGGTGCCCTGTATGCTGATAGGCAAAGGAGGTAGAGAAAGCTGAAGACCAGAATAGCCTACAATGAGACTGAGAGGAAGTGGAAGACATAGAGTCAATTTCACAACCCCCCTCCCCCCATGAGTTTACTTAAAATCTATAAGAGAGACACAACTTAGAGTGGAACAATGACTGAAAGCAGAAGAACTGAATTTTTCAATACCAAGTAACATACCCAGTTTGGATCTCTTAGAAACTTTATAAAATGAGAGCACAAGTAGGTAGCATTTAACCACAAACAAAATATTAACTGGCTCTTTTAAAAAGAAATTCAAGAAGCTGTGCAGGGAAAGTTAAAACTTGTGTGGGAAAATAAAGCTTACAATATGGATTTTGGTGCGTCAGGGCTTAGCCCTCCTTCTTCCTGCTTTTGAAAGACACCGAGCCTGTCTCTGTCTCCCTGTCTATTCCGCAACTACTCCTGTAAGCCTGTCAGTTAAACTGCCTTGGCTCAACCTTCAAAGAATTTCCGCTCAGAGTAGATCCAAAAAGAGTGGAAAACATTTTTAACAATAGACAAAATCAATGCCAGATATCCATATCTTTTTTCTATATAATAATCAACCAAGGATCACCAAGAATATGAGAACTACATAAAAATGAAACGATGGAAAAATAAAAATATCTCAGAACAGAGAACAAGAATGGAATGCTTGGAATTCCAGGAACACAATCAAAACAAGACTTAGCACTTTAGTTTTTCAACATTATTGTCACAATTGAAAATTTAATATGAAAACCAGAAAACAAAGTAAAAAGATATCATCAAGGATGCAGGGATAAAAGTAGATAATTAGTCCAAAAGTTGTGAGGAAGAAGCTAAGAGTTATTACAAAATAGACAATTATCCCAGAAAAAGGAAAGCACAAAAATAGAAGAGAAATTTTTGAACAAATTATATAAGGAATGAAGGAAAAAACCATGTTTTCAGACTGAACGTGTCATATGAGAATCCAGCAAAATTTTCATCTTGATATCTTCTCATGAATATCAGGGTTCAGACCATTAGGGTTAAAACGTCTGAACAGTTTTCTAGCAGGTAGAGGAGGGATGAACTAGCCAAGAACTAAGCAATGGAATATGAGGTCAGAAATAAGCCACCTGGAAAGGAATAAAATTGGACTACACCAAAATTTTCACTAGTTTCTACTGAAAGCTAGACGAAAGTGGAGCTTACTTTCAATTTCTAAATCAAAAGGATGGTAAACCAGGCAAGTGTTAAGTCAGTTATGATATTGTCAAACTTGCAATATTCAAGTAAATTTACTAAGTTCTTTTCTTGAAATTGGCTCTAGTAAAATATGGGGGTAAATAATAGAAGAAGAAAATCCGGGTATACAATGAAGGATCAACCAAGGACTGCAAGCAAGGAAGGCCTTAGATGACAGTGAAGACCTGGACAGTCAATAAGAGATGAGGACAAAGGCCTTTCAAAGGAGGCAAAAAAAAGTCTTAATTTATAACTAGAACTTGCAAAAATACAATAATAAGATAAAATTCATATTGTGGAAGAAAAATTAATTAGAAAATAAAACAAAATTTACATAAGAAAATCATGATCCAAATTTGAAGCAAACTACAATGTAGCAATATTGTAATTGATGGAATAAGGCACAGAAAATCCATTTGACCTTGATGCCAAGAACATTTGAGCAGCACACATTACCTGTCCATTCTCTATAACAACATTAATTTTCTAGTTGTCTACATTTCCTCTGGGAACAAGAAAATACTGTGTTGGTCAGTGTGCCCTCCATGCCTTTTCTGGTCCTACTAAATGAAAATAATGTCAAATGTCCTTTCTTAAACACCTGTAATGATTGTAGACTGTGGTTTTAATTTGCATTAGCTTATTGGACTTTTCAAAATATAAAATAGAGATCATTAACACTTTCATTTTGCAGATCAGAAAACTAAAGTTTTTTAAAGACTCAGTTTTTCTGTATACCTAGCTAAATGAGTGATGAAATCAGAGCAAGCTCTGCTATATGCCAGACTCCATCGTCCATGCTGTCACTCAACCCAAATTTGTTAAAGTAATGATTGCGAACAGTTAAAAATACTTAACTATTATTGTTTGTCTTTTTAATTAATTAATTTATCCAATAATTTATTTGACACATAACTTTTGATAATCTATCCCCGTGTCAAGATCTGGGTTACATTATCTAGTTATGTATTAGCAAACAAAATGTTCTTAGGCTCTAGGTATATCTTCTCATGAAATTTGCATTCTGATTTCTGAGACAGGTACTAAACAAGTAATAAACAAATGTATAAATATTTAAAGTTTGATAGAAATTATAAAATTATTTAAAAACAAACTGAAAAGAGGAGCACAATGGAGGTACAGTGGGGTATTAGCAAAAGGACTATTCTAAATAGGATGTGTAGGTAAGACCAACGGATTCAATGATCCTTAAGTTGAGACTTAAGATGAACTATCATTATTACTAGAGGAGGAAAGAAGATTCCAGGTAGTGTGAACAGATGTAAGGTTCAAGAAACTGAGAAAAAAAAAAAATCCAGTGTGACTAGGACATAATTTTGTAGGAAAAGAGAGGCTGTACATGAAGCTGAAGGGAAGCGAACGCAGAGATTTACAGGCTACAGTTGTGACATTAGATCTTACTGAGTCTGGTGGAAGCCACTGGAGTTTTAGGTAGTGACAAGACATTATTTTCTTTTTAAATTAGAGAATAGGGTGAGAGGAGTTTAGAAGATGCGAATAAATCAGAAGAGATGATGGTGGCCTGGACTTGTCTGTTGCATTTGAGAAAAGTGGATGTGTTTGAGAGCTCTCTAGTGATAAAATGAGAGGATTTGTTTGTGAATTACATAGCAAAGGCATTTGGGGTGGGAAAGGGAAGAACGAAAGAGAAGCCTATATTTCAAGGTTGAACATGCAACCATGTGGTCAAGTGGTCCAGTCATTTACCAGGTAGGGAAGACTGAATGTGTGGCATGAACATGTTTGGGTAGAAGCAGAAGTGAAATTATTTTTTGGACATGTTGTTTGAGGTATCCATGAGATAGCCATGCAGAGATGTCAGTGGGCCTTTAGCTGTGCAAGCCAGGAATTCAGGGAAAAGTTTTAACCAAGTTGTACAAATGTAGAAGTCATTTACCATCTAAATGTCCTTGTTCCAAAACAATGTACTTCCAAGGCAATTGTATTTATTCCAACATTCCTGATGCTAAGATTTTAAATAAATTGTTTATGTAGCTTTTCCTTTACTATCTAAGCTCCACATCAAAATCTAATGCATCAAAATGCTTAGTGTACATGGAAAAGAAATTAAAAAATTAATTTCTAAGCTCATAATTTTGGAAATAAATGCATATCTTTCAAAGAGATTCCATATTCTCAACCTTAAACTGATAAATCTCCATTGACTTGAGGATAGAAATTAGTTTTATTTATTTATTTACTTATTTGTTTGTTTGTTTTACATAGAAGAACTCGGGTGTAGGCCAGAGGTCTGGGGGGTTGGGGCCTTGAGAGGATTCACTAGCAACAGAGTGGGGAGCAGAACAGGCAGAGTTACTGAGCTACACTGCTAAGGGGAGCAGTGGTGAGACAGAAGAGTTCTGCTGTGCCATGTGGGTCAGCTCCCTGGCTGGGGCTCAAACTCAGGCCTTACTTGTGATGGCGCTGAGACTTAACCCTTAGGCCACCAGGGAGGCCCCTAGAAATTAGTGCTAGAGTAGTTTTACTTTGTGGAGTTTTTCTATGGAGCTCTTGTGCTCCACAGAAATAGCATGAGAAAGAATCTTATCGTTGCCTTAGAGTTATCTCCACTTAGGAAAACCATGGTGGGGTTGTTTTTTCTCTGCCTTAATAAAACAATCAAACGAAAAAAATGGAAGCAAATACACATCACAGCAGTTTCCAGGTATTGACCTTGGACTCTCATGTTGCCCCTCTGAGGGGTCTACAAAGTATAAGGAGTGTTGGTCAAAGTTTGAGTCTCCTTGTGCCCCTCACAAGGGAAGGATATGGGTGAGGGACCTCTAAATGAGATGTCCATGGGGGTGGTCCATAGGAATCTAGGAGAGAGACATTGCTTTGTATTTCAACCTCTGCATATGTCCATTTCTGGGAGACTGAACCAATAAGCTTCAAGGGAACTACAGTTCTAGAGCTGGCAGCATACAAAGGTAGGTGAGGAGGAATCCTGCATAGTCTCTAAGTTAGACATGGGAATGTTTGACACTACTTCTTAGTGACATTTACTGTATACCAGGCCTGGGACTATATGCTTTACAACTGTTGTAATTTGATCCTCACAATGACCTTTACTAGTGCATTGTATTCCTCTATCACCAAAAAGATTTTGGAACTCAGGTAAACGAATGCGTTCGGGAGCATAGAGCAGATGCAAACTTGGATCAGCTGACCTCATATATATATATATATATTTTTTTTTTTTTCCAAAAGAAATTTAGGTGGTGATTGAATGTGTGTTCTGAAGCAGTGTTTAGAGTCACACCCTGGGTCTACCATTTATGGACATCTTCTTGGGTAATATACTTACTCTATCTGTGCCTCAGTATCATTATCTGTAAAATGGGGATAATGGTGGTACCCACTATATAAAGATGTGAGGATTAAGAAAAAATAAATCCATTAGAACAGTATCGGGCTCAAGTAAGCATTCAAGGCATGCCAGCTGCTGTCCTTAGTTCCCCTCTCTGTGGCAGTGCTTACCTTAGAGACCTCGGGTATAGCCTTCATCTCCTGCTAATTTCAAATCTGTACTTAGATCATGGGCAAACTAGGTGCCTTTTAGATTCATAAGAGCAAGTTGGAGTTAAAAAAAAAAAAACTTTTAACTTTTATTGATACTTAAGAGCCATGGTAAGATTACTTAAAGGATAAGAAAAAGAGGAGGAAATCATCTATTTCTCAAGAACATGTTACAAAGCAAGCACTTTTCAAATGTTTGTTGCTTATTCGTTATTATAATCCCTGAGATAGGTATTTTTCCTTCTTCTTACACATAATAGAATGGACCTTAAGTGAGGTTAGATGAATACCCAAGTTACACATCTGAATATGTACATATTTAGTGGCTCCAATAACATTAGAACACATATCAGAAATTACTTTTATACTTTCTTAAATATGAACTAATTATATTAGAAGGAACTTTGAAAATAAGGGACTTCTTTTACACATTCAACATACACAACATGCCAAACTCTATTGCATGTGTTTTACACATTGATTTATTCAGCCCTTAGGATCTGACTGGAAAGTATAACTATCATCCTTACTTTACCAATGGGGAAACTGAGACACATCAAGGGGAAGATAGTCACTTACTGTGGGTCACGGGGTTAGTAAGAAGCAGAGCTAGGCCAGGATTCATACCCAGATGGACTTGCTCCAAATCCTGACTCTTTTTCTTTTTTTTTTTAATATATATTTTTATTGTTATTTATGTCTTTTACATTTTGTATTCCCCTTGGGTAGCCCACCACCAATTCACCGTGATCCATCTCCATGGTCCCTTGTGTTCTTTTCTACTCCATTTTGTGCCCTTACCCTCCCCTCCACGCCCCCTCCCCCCCCCCCCACTGAGTGTCTCTCTCCTATTTGGCTTCCTTATAGTCTTTTTCAATGGGTTACACTGCTTCTGTGAAAGGAAGGGAGTCAATGAGGAGAGCCTTAACTAAGTTTAAGTAGACTCAGGGGTCTGAGAGTAGAACTTGTCAAGGACAGCATCAGGCTTCTGCCTCTATGCAGTTTATTCTCCCCCTCCTTCTAGATCACAGTTCTACCAGAAATTTATGCAATAAATACTCACTGCTACCTCATCTTTGTAAAATTAATTTGCAACATGCCACCTATTTCCTTGTAGTAAGTCCTAGAATCACAGCACCATCAATATATTCCAATTTTTCATGTTTATGTGCCAGGAGATAATCTCCAGTGCTTTCTTCTCTACCCACCTCAAAAGGAATGGATCTGCCACTGTGCTCCCTGCAGAAGTTATCTAGTTCAAAACTCAGGGAGGGCCCATTTCCTGCTGTGCCAGAAAATTCTTCTGACTAGCCCTGTTTTCTGTCTGTGGTTTGAGGCCCTTCAGGAACAAGACCCTCACTATTTTGTCTTATATCATTTTAGAAAATCTTCCATGATTCTCTTAGGCTGAAAAGTGAATCTACCAAATCTATGCAAACATCCCAAGCTACTACACTATATATGGAGTTCAAGCTACATTTCTATAACCCAGACCAACTTAATAATGTAAACAGTTGCAGGAAACAGAGGTAGCCAAAAACATGTGGGAAACCATAATGAATATTCAAGTAATGGGAACATAATATCACATCATCATGAGGGAAGGGATCTAAACAGTCCTTTTTCCAGAACTCTATGCACCTCCAGTCTTGATGATACATTTGTAAAGCAATGAAATAAACTACTGCTCAACCTCACTGCTAACTGGCAAAAAACCAGCACTAAGGGTTAAATCAATTAGCATAGCTGTCCTGTCCCGTCATATTGGAAGTGGGGATGGATAAAATGAAAACTTAGTGTGGGGTCTTTTCGTTTGTTGTTCTGATATGGGTGTCAACTTTTAAAAATATCAAGACTACTTAAAAGCAAACATCTGTTTTATAATATATGAAATGCTATATCAAACATTTTATTTTGACTTCTTTGGCCCATTTCTAAGACACATGCTGTAGATACCATTTAATCTTCAAAGCTTACTAGTGTAATAAGAAGCCAAACTTCATTTTGCTGAAAATAATGATAGCTCTAGTACCAAGTTATTTCACAATTTCCCCTCCAGTGCTTGAACTCATCATCATAACAATAACAATATTTTTTATATGGCGTCTCTCAGCCATAGCATACAAAGCGCCAAATGGAGTCATACAGTTAGAACACATTAAGCCCATTAGATGTGAGATAAAAACAGATAAAGTCATTTAAACTAGCATGGAATGGTGGAAAAGGACCATAGGGAATATAAATGACTCTGGACATCTTTATCAGAAGCACTCCATCTATGGCACTGTTTATGCGGATAGGCATCCCAGAAACTCAATATAGCATGTAGTATTTACTACCGGCATAGATAACTCACCTGGCATTCCCCAGAATTCAGAGGTACCATTTATCGTTAGTGCTATAATGGAATTCAATTCAGTATTTTGTAACTCAATAAGGAGTTCCTCAATGTCTACCACCTATAACATAAGAGCTTATTTTCAACTATGTTTTTGTAGTCATCAGTGTCGTCCACTAAATTTCCAGGTTCTGCTTTACAAGATCATGATAGATAGTATTACATGTCCTGTCAGCTTTGATGCTGGATGAGGTCATGTGACTTTCCAATGAATTGTGACTGGAATGGATGTGTAGGCCACTTTCAGGCCAGGAAACATAATCACTGACTTACGAATCTCTAGGTATCACTCTTTCTCTGATAGTATATGAGAGATGGTGACTGCTGTAACAGCTAGGGCCTTTCTAAGCCAAGAAGAGCATGAAGTTTGAGCATAAAATATTGTGTTGTTTAAAGCCAATGCTTCTTGGGAAATGTTTGTTACTGCAGCATAGCCTAGAAGTGAGAAACTGATGAGACCTCCGTTTAATACAGAGGCCTATCTACCTGTACCAGAGGAATCCCTCAGCACTCCCTGAAAAAGCATTAAGTTCAGATGTTCCAAACACTCTGATACTCATTCTGTGTCCAATTTTGAGCAGTGCAATGATAACAGCTATTGTTTATTGAGTACTTACACATGTCAGGTGTTTGATGGAACGCTTTATTGTTTATTACCTAGTTTGATGGACTATGTCTTTTTAAAAAATGACTTTAACAAGTAGGATTATTATTATACCATTTCATTCACAAGGAAAGTGGGATTAGGGAATGTTATCAAAATTACACAGCCAGTCAGTTAAAGAATTTCATTAGAACTTAGGCTGGATAAATACAAAGTGAATGCTCGTTAACACTAGTATGTATTTCCTCCCTGCATAATGTGGAAGAAAATCTGTTCTCATGTCAGTGACTGAATACCACTCTTTGGCAGATGGTGTTATAAAGCAGTTCTGTATTATAAATGCTTATATATCTCATGATTGCTAATCCATTAGGGCATTTATCTTTCATTTGAAAAAGAAACAGGGTAACTTGTATTTGATTTATGTATCTTGTTCCAATCCACTGAAATGTCATAGTAGATTATCCATTTCCTGCTGGAAAATATATGGCCCATAAGGAAATACTGCTAATATTCATTAGCAAACATGCCATCTCCCATCAAAGTGTGCTATCCAAATGTTCAGCAGAGGTCTCTAAAAAATGTCAGGTTGGAAGATCTCCCCTGAATTCCCTTTTTCCAAATTTGTATTGCCTTTTAATTATTTTCAACACTTCTGAAAACTCTAGGAAGGGTGAAGAAACACCTTGCTAATAATGTGCTCCTTGCCAAAATAATCAATTTTCCCATTTCTTTGCCTTTTAAACTTCAAATATTCAATACAAGCTCTTTGGGCTTATTCCCAAGATTTTGTTTGGTTAGACTTCACCATGGAAAACAAAATTGGTTCAGCTGAAGTCTGGAGCCAGAACATTTTAAGCTTCATAGACCTTCAAAGTAGTGACCTTCTCCTCACCTCCTTTGCCTCTGTGCTCCATTAAGGAAAATACCAGAAGAAGTTTCCAGTCAGAGAAGCCAGATTGCATTTCGATTCAGCTTTGAGAGTAGAAACTGAACAGAGCTGGAGCAGGTGGTTATTTGTGGCTCTTTCCCTCAAATGAGCTTTGAAAAGTTCTGTAAACCTTTGAAGGTCTATAGCAATTTAATAAAATTTTTCTGTGCTTCTTAATTTCTGTCTTAAATGAATCAGCCTTATATCTACCATCTTTTTTTCTTTCCCAAGTTTCTGAGACCACACAAATGACAATCATAGTCCAAGCAAATAGAGAACCAAGAAAATTAGTTCACCAAAACTGCCGATGGGGAAATGGGTATGTCTTATCACCACAAGAAGTGATCTTAGGTTTTCCCTTTCACTTTGCTTCTGATTCAGATGAGATTTTAGAAGGACCGTTCCCTACATGCACCATTTCTTTTGGCATGACCATCCTCTCAATCACAGTACCCTAATCCTCCAACTTGCTTTTGATACCTTGCTATCCCAGGAGTACTAGTTTAAAATGCCTTTCACTCATTCCCAAACTTCCAATCTTTTCTGCTGCCTCCTTGGTCCAAAGCACTCTGAAGTAGAACTTGTCCAACCTTTCTCCCAGATGTTCCCTCTAGTTAAATTACATTCATTTTCCCCTGGAGGTGATGCTCACCTGGAATACATCTCGATTTGGCAATCCTTAGGTCCACATATTCCTTCCCTTTTCCTCACAGTTCAAAGGAATATCACTCTTCTCCGACTCCCTCTACATTTGATCTCTTCTATCATGTAGATCCATTTCTAATTTTATTGCTTCTTGTGTTCTTTTTTTAAACTAGAATTAATGTCTTTGAGACTAGAATTAGTTATCTCACATTTCCTATTGCACCTACCACATGATGAGTGTTCAATAAATTACTGCTGGAAGGTTTAAACAAACAAATAAACAAAAACTTAATGAGATGCTTAGATTATGAAACAAGGCCACTAGAAATATGTGAAGTAAAGAAGTAAAGGGAAGTTAAGGCTTGCAGATTGCATATTTTGCACCAGGTTTCTAATATCACACTTCTTTTTCTCTCACACCCCATTTCCAACCCAACTGCAAATCCTATTGGTTATAGCTTCAAAATAATACAAAATTCAATGAGTTTTTCAAACTAGTCCTAGTCATTATCACTTCTTGCCTGGTCTCCCTGCCTGCATGCTTTTCTGCAATGTATTCTCAACAAGGCAACTGGAATCACCAAAAGCATATGTCAGACTATATCACTCTACTTCTTCAAATTCTGCAAAATGTTAGCTGTTTTGCTGCAGACGATGGGCTCTGAGATTCTACATAATACCTCCACCTCCCCACTAAGGTACCCTGTGACCTAGCCTCTTGCCTATGCACCTCTTGCTCACTTTGTTCCAGTATATTTGTGTTCCTGCTGTTCCCCAGGCATGTTCATCCTTAGGGGCTTTGTCCCAGCTGTTTTCTGGAACATTCTTCCTTATGATAGCTAAACAAATCATTTCCTCAAAATTTTCACATTTTTGCTTTAAAAGGGCTATTCTTACAGTGGTACACAAGGAAAGGGTCAGTAAATGTAATAGTGTAGTGGTACTGAAACTTTGGTGGTAAGTGAAGTATGCATATATGTGAAGGGATGAAGTGATACTCCTGAAAGTATATAGGTTTTACTCATTTTTCTAAAGAAAGACAATATGGATAGAATTGGAAGGGATTTTTGCTAAGTGAAATAGACCAGAGGGAGAAAGACAAATACTGGATGATTTCACTCATATGTGGAATATACAGAAACCTAATAAAGAAACTGACAGAACTAAACCAAAACAAAGTCTAGAAATGACTGCAGAATTGTGGCCACTACAGGGGCAGAGAGGTGGGGACAAAGTGGGGATGGGGCCCAATGATGTACAATGAATGGATGTGGGTGCTCTGGAGTGGTGAGGTGTGGTGATACGCATATGAGGTTATGAACCTATTACTATGAACCAAATACAAGAATGCAAGCCAATGTTACATCAAGTTAATTAATTAAAAAAAAAGTTAAAATTTTCTCTGGTTAACCAGAAAACTTTATTTTTTTCTCCATAGTGGCTAAAAGTGATGTTACAATTTTCTGTATAAATAGTCAGATCCAGGCCTCCCTGGTGGCGCAGCGGTTTAGCGCTGTGCTGCGGAGTTGTCAGCAGCGGTGATTCGAGTTCAGCGCAGGGCTGGGGAGAGTCCCACATGGCACCACAGACCTCTCCTGCCTTGCCCACTGCTCCCCTCAGCAGTGTATTTCCCTTGATCTGCCTATTCTGCTCCCCACTCTGTCTCTGGTGAACCCCCTTGCTGCCCCACACTTCTGGCCTCTACCCCAGCTTGTATGCATAAATAAACAAATCTTTTAAAAAAAAATTTAAAATTAAATTGTTTATTATTTGAAAAAAAATAGTCAGACCCTGGGCAGGTGGTGCTTATTTAATAATCAATACTCATGTTGTAGAATAAGAAAAGCTTCAGGTTGCTCTCTCTCCTCCTCCCCTCCAGCCAGGTACCCAGGTCATTCATGACATTGCGAACCACAGCATGATTACTGCTAATGTATTTTCTTTATATCATTTCTTTGTTATTTTATGTTTCTTAAAATTCTGAGCCAAGCTTATTCTAAAAATTGCTTAAAAGATAATATAAAAACTCATTTTCAAAAATTATCAACAAATCATAAAGAAAACAACTTATGGCATTTCTAGTCAAACTTCCTTTTCTTTAAATCAATCCTTAAGTTTAAATAATAATTGAAAAGTAAACAATAATTTTCAAGGAATCATCAAAATTATAGCTCAAAATTATTTATGTCAAAAATAAAGTTAATTTCTTCAAAACAGATTTGTCGACTTTTAATTTGTATCTATTAATAATCAAGGCAGCAGAACATCTGCTAAAGATCTACTTTGCTTTTCACACCATATTACTTATATATGTCATTTTCTAAGAACGTAATGTGACTCTCATTCTTTATTCAGTTTTTTTTTCATCACCAGCATCCTTTAAATGCCCTTTGACATTAACATTGCATAGTAATTTCTAATGATCCTTTGTATTTTTATAATATTCGGTAATTTCTCCTCTTCTGCTTATTAATGTTTTCTCTCTTTTTTTTCTTTGTAAACCTAGTTAAAAGTTTATAAATTATATTTACATTCTTGAAGAACAAATTCTTAGTTTCACTGATCTTTTTTGTGGCCTTTTGTTTTTTATTTCCTCTCTCATTTTTATTCCTTCTACTAATATTAGGTCTTGTTCATTTGTCCTTTTTAAAATTACTTCATATATAATACTAAGTTATTTATTGGGGATTTTTCTTGCTTTTTAATGCTGGCCTCTATTGAATTATCTTTCCCATTATGTCAGCTTTTCCCACATCCCATAAATTCTGGCAGCTTGTGTTCTCTTTTTAATTAGTGTCGAGGTATTCTTTGATTTCTGCTTTAATTTCTTCATTAATCCAATGGATATTGAACAGCATATTATTTAGTTTCCATGTATTTATGGTTTTTCCTGTTTTTTAACAAAATAGTTGATTTGTATCTCTATGGCCTTATGGGGAGATAGATTAGTTGGTATAATTAAATGTTCATACTTTTATTGACAATTGACTTGGCCTATTCTTAAAAATGTAAGATATGTCCTTAAAAATTTGAGTATGCAGCAATTTGGGGGTAGAGTATTCATCAGATGTTTGATAAGTCTATTTGGTCTTGTTCAGCATTAAAGACTTTGTGTCATTATTTTTATGTCTTATTGATCTGTCCAGAGTTATAAGTGGAGTATTAAAATTCCCTAGCATTATTGTTTTGTTGTCTAAATCTCTCTTTAATTTATTAATAATTGCCTTATGTATCTCAGTGTTCCATTATTTGGTATATATATATATAACAAATATATACATATTTGTATATATATAAATATACATATAAATATATTTAAATATTTAAATATATTTAATATTTAAATATTAAGAATATTAAGAATATATTTAATATTTAAATATTAAGAATGTAAGAATAAACCAATATTTAAATATATTTAATATTTAAATATAAATATCTTTATATAAATATATATATCTTTATATATATAAAGATATATATATTTATATAGAGAGATGTAAAGACATATATATAAAGTTATATAAAGATATATATAAAGATATAAAGATATATATATATATACAAAAGGTGTTATTTCTTTTTGTTGTATTTGACCATTAATCATAATACAATGTCTAACTCTATCTTTTATTAGCATTTTAAATTTGAAATATAGGGCGTCCCTGGTGGCGCAAGGGAGTCTCAGCACGACGAAGCTATAAGCAGCCACTGCAGCACAAGTTTGATCCTCAGCCAGGGAGCTTCCCACATGGCACAGCAAACCTCTCATGTCTTGCCCTCTGCTCCCCTCAGCAGTGTATTTCAGTAGATCTACCTATTCTGTTCCCTACTCTGTCTCTGGTGAATCCTCTCACCACCACCCCCTGATACACCTCTGGCTTATATCTCAGTTCTTGTATGCATAAGTAAATAAATCTTTTTTAAAAAGTTCATGACTTTTTTATTTTTATTTTTTATTTGCTCGTAGAATTTTATTTGCTGGTAGAATTATCTACCAATCTTTAACTCTAATCTGTGCTTGTCTGTATTGGTTAGATTGGTTAAACAAGAGAAGGTTGGACTTTGTTTTGAAACCCACTCAATCACTCTATTCCCCTTAATTAATGAAGTCAAACAATTTATGTGTTAAGTGATTATTGAAACATAAGTGCTCATTACCATTTTGTTATTTTCATTTTAATTTGTCTTTTTATTTAGCAATATATTCTTTTTATGTTTTGTTTCAGTTCCATTTTCATTGTCTTATGCATAATTTCATTTGATTTTTGTTTGAGGATCCTCCTGAGGTTAGTATATTTTAGACTATTTTTGTGGTTCATTGGACAGTTTAGTTTTAAACTCATGCCTTCTGATGGTTCACATGTTTATTCTATTCACCCTCCATGTTGTATAGTTTAGAAGTCATTTATATTTGTTTTCTTATTGCTTTATAATATCCCTTTTACTACATATTTCAGGTCAACTTGGTTTTGATATATTCTTTTAATTCTTGCTTTTCACTGAAATTGTTACTATTCCTTCTGTCTTGTATGATAATATTGCAAGATAAAATATTCTGGGTCAGCAGTCTTTTTATTTGAGTACTTTAAATATCACCTGCTATTCTTACTTGACTGTGAGTTTTACCCTGAAAAGTCCCTTATAGGTTAGTTACTCTTCTTTTTCACAATGATTTTAAACTCTGTTCTTGTCATTGTATTCCAAACATTTTATTAAAAATGTGTCTTGGAGTGTGTTGCTCTGGTATTTCTGTTTGGTACTCTTCAGACCTCTTGGTTCACAATGTCTGATTCATTCACTAGATTAATTGGATAGTTCTCGGCTATTATTTATTTCAATAAAACATTTATACCTTTCTCTTTTTCTTCTCTTTCTGGAGCCTCCATGATTCAGCAATTATTTCTCTTTAGGTCATCTCAAAGTGTTCTTACATTGTTTTGTTTTTTAAAAATTCCTTTTTTTCTCTTTGTGTATTATTGGCCACTGTACTTTCACGCTACTGATTTTTCCATTTCTTGCATAGGTCTGCTGTTGAGGCCTTGTACTCTATAGCATTTTTTTAAACTTAGTTATAGTCTCTTTTTGATCTGATAGTTTAGTTCTAATTTGTAACTATCTCATTTTCCCAGTAATTGCTCCTATTTTTATCATCCATTTTTTTGTTTGTTTATAATTCTGTGCACATTGTTACAGTTGTTTTCTTAAAATCCTCTTCAAGCATATTCCACAGTTCTGTTGGATTGAGACTTCTCTCAGTGTTATTTTTTATTCTACTTCAGTATTTTCAATATGTCTGTTTCTTCATTTTCAGTTTTTATGCATTGTTATAAAGATCCTCCTTTTCTTTATAAATTGACCTTATCAACCCTTCTATAAGAAGTCAAGTGTAATCTCAGCTTCTTTACTTAGTTCTTTAAGTATCTAAACTTCACAAACTGATGCCTTTGCACCTGTTCAGAGCAATGCACCACTGATGCCAGGAAGGTATAATAGATAGAATAAACCAAGTTGGTAGAACATCCAAAGGTTGCCTCCAGTGAGTATTAAGAGTTCAAACTTCCTACAGTGCTGTAAGTACCCTTGCTTTGTGTTGCAGATCAACTATTACCACCTTCCCTTGGTTAACTTTCTCAGCCAAAATGTCTTATACAATCTCAGACCAGCCTCAATTTCTAGGCTGTGGTTGAGCAATACATATAGCAGCATTGGGTGACAACTATAGTAAAGATAGGACCACAAGCTTAGAATTATGCTCTTTGCTTTTATAGCACGGAGATCAATCCTGGGGAACTTGCTCCTGTTACTAAGATCTCAAGTATTTAAGTCTTTGGTTAGTGGGAACATTCAATTGTTGTGTCTATTTTATCTCTGGGTGGGCAAAGGCAGGTATTTGGTATATCACCGTCTTTAGGTGCTGATATCATATATCTTATGTGAGAAGATACAAATGATCAAATTAGTTTTCCCTGCCAGTTCAGGCTCCAGATGTTCTAGTTTAGGAACCTCAGACTATAATTAGTAATTATCACTTAGTAGCATCAAGAGCAATATTGTACCCACTGCCCAGGACACCATCTCTATGAAACGCCTTCTTCAATGTAGTGTCCAATTTTTAAAGTACCTGACATGGGTGTTGACCCTTGAGTCAACACTTATATAGGTAAAATAAAGAAAAAAAGGAACAGACAAAATTAAAACCATAACAAATCCTGGATATCTGACTGCAAAAATGGGAAGTGTATGGAGCAGGGTGCATCGGAAGGAAATGTTTAATGGAATGTGGTGAAGGATTATTTGTACTTTGATAGTGAGCATAATGTGATAACATTAATTTGTAGAAGCATGAAGCTATGCCCTTATATACAGAGTGCTGTAAAGCAAGGTTGCCTCAATAAAAATAATTGAAAATAAAAACAAAGAGTTATTTAGACATTTTAACCTCCATGAGGATAAGATTCAAATCTGTTTTGTTTTCACAGCATAGACAGAAGCTAGTAAATTGGAGCACTCAATACATATGTGGTAAATGAATAGATAAATGAAGATAAAAGACCCTTATGTAGACAGAAAAAAAGAGCAATAAAAGAAAATAAAGGCCTTATTACTTGAGTGTTGGTACTATGACACTAAATTATACTTTAATTTGTCTAGAAGTTAGTTCTTATTACGACAATAATATGTGGTATTTTATGAACAATGTAAAATAGCTCAAAAGAACAATATCAGATTTTTTAAAAAAATGTCCATTATTTCTTCTTGGAAGGACATATATTCTTTTGGATTTTTAATGGCTTTTTCTATTTGAAGACATAAGTCTTGGTTTTTATTTATACATGACTATAATTTTTGCAATTGCACTTTATTTTAATATTGTTTCGCTTGTTTCTTTTCATTGGTGGGTGTCGCAAATTTTACATAATAATAATAATACATGCCTATAGTGGTATACAAACATTTTCCTAGTTTTTGTTTCACCCCTTTCCCCACATTCTTTTTTATTAAGTATTTAGATCAGAGCTTACAAAATTCTCTGCTGATTCTCTTGCACATTAATTCTGTGGTTACTCTTTCCTAATATCTTTTAAATTATTTAAAATTATTTAACACACAAGGTGAAAAGAACTAAGGAATACTGAATACCTGAAGTGCTGTTTTCATTTTCACAGCTTAATTGTGAATTTGGAGAGTCCATTTACTTTTTTATATATTAATTAAATATACAAATGATATTCTTTCCCTCCAAGGCACTCTTTACAGTCTCTAATAGCATGAATTTGGTTCTCTTCTTCCGCTGAGAGTAGAATTTGCCATTGTCTATGAAATGTATTCGGATATCCTCAGTCCTTGCTGAGTGGGAAAACATTTTTCCACATTGAAACATCATTAATTTTGACTAATAATTCAGCTTAAATGAAAAAATGTGAAACATACCATTTCTTACAAATAAATTATTATAATTAGCAAACCAATTATTTGCCTACAAATGTTACGTGCTCTATTTGAGCATGCTTATTTTTAGGAGCAGTTGAAGTATTTCCTGCGTAATCATAATTAAGCCAATAATATTCATGGAGATTTTTTAAACAGGTAGCACAAAAATACATCTCAAAATGACCAGGTCAACATCTAAATGATCACATAGTGCAAATTATTGAGACCCAAGGTTAAAATGTTCTTGTTTTTAGGTCTCTAGGTCCATAAGATACATAAATTAAAAAACCTTTTCCCAAAGAATATCAAGTCTAAGTATTAAATCAATTATGAGTTATAAGCTTAAGAGTCCTCCCTGAATCATGGTGTCTCTGAATTTTTTTTTTTGCACCTTAAAAATGCATGAAGAAGGCCTCCTTGGTGGCACAAGGGATTAACTCTTAGCACTATGAAACTATCAGCAGCCACTGCAGCAAGAGTTCAATACCCAACCAGGAAACTGACCAACATATGGTGCAACATACTTCTTCTGTCTTGACTGCTGCTTCCCTCAGCAGTGTATTTCAGTAGATCCTCCTGGTTTTGCTCCCTACTCTGCCTCTGGTGAATCCTCTCACTCCCTCCTACCTCTGGCCTATACCCCAGCTCTTATATGAATAAATAAAGAAATATTTTTAAAAGATTGGTACTCAATAAAAAAAGTGAGTTGTAAATTCCAAAATACCTATACATTATACACATACATAATTTATAATTTATATACATGTATATATGTATATACTATATGTGTATATGTATATGCATATATATTAATGAAGGATAAGCACAATTTTATTTCCTATGAAATAGACAATGCAGTAAACATCCGAGTCGCTACTGTGGAGTGAATCTCATTATCCTGCCTCATGGTATGAAAGAGAACATGCAGAAAAATGTAGGGAGTATTCTAGAGACAATACTGGACATTTGTTTGGGCAAAACACCAAGGAGAGAACATCCCCAAATTCCAGGCAACAATAAATGTTGGCGAGGATGTGGAGAAAAAGGAACTCTCCTACACTGCTGGTAGGAATGCAAACTGGTCCAACCACTATAGAAAGCTGCGTGGAGGTTCCTCAAACTACTAGAAATAGAGCTTCCTTATGATCCAACAATTCCACTCCTAGGAATCTAACCAAAGGACACAAATACATTAATTCAAAAAGATACTTGTACCCCTATGTTTTTTGCAATACTATTTATAATAGGTAAAATATAGAAACAACAAAAAATAGATTACTGTATCAAGAAGATGTGGTATATATACACAATGGAATACTATTCAACAATCAAAGAAGATAAACTCATGCCATTCAAAGCAACATGGTTGGAGCTGGAATGGATTATGCTCAGTGAAATAAGTCAGAAAGAAAAAGAAAAATATCAATAGTTTCACTTATAGGAGGAATGTAGGGGAACTAAATAAGGGATTAGGAAAAAAAAATAACTACAATAAATTAAAAAAACAAAATCAACAGGCAACTACTAACTAGAGATACTCTGCAGGGAAGGGAGAAGGAAAGGGATCACTACAGGGGAGGGAAGAACACAAGGGACTATGGTGATGGTGCCTGGGTGAATTGGTGATGGGAATTTACGGGGACAACACCGAAAAGGAGAAAGCAGGCATTGTACAAAAAGAAAAAATAATGTAAAAGAAAATAAAGCAAGAAAAATCTACTCCTGCTAGTCAAAGGAAAAGGAAATGGGAAATCTAATTGAACCATAAACCTTTTGATAATACCTGAAAGGGTAAAACATATGCTGAGTACGTAACTGGTCAAACACCAATGAGAGATTACTACCCTGTAGTCAGTACCGTGGAGCCAAACCAAGAGTTGATCTTATGCCCTCTACCCTCATCCAAATCCCACAGAAGCAGGCAGAAGCACTGATTTCCCAGTTCTCTGGGGTAAGCAGGACCAAGGGGAACAGATCTCTTATTTTCTATCCAGTGTGAAAGATGACACACAAATTAACCTTCCAGGATAGTCTTATGGAAATAGAGCAGTGAGCTAAGTGAAGCTAGGGAGCCCATGAGGAAGCTAGCCATTTACACCCAACTGGCCTTGATGCTGTACTTCAACATGAGAATTGTCTGCTTAGCAAAAAATCACTGAATAGGCTACATAATCTTATCATAGAATATTCAAAAATATACTGTAAACAACTGAAAATAACTTATCATAAAAACAATCTGGAAAACCACAACATGAATGAGAAAAAGGAACCGTCAGATAACAGCATGAAGTTAAAAGCAAATGCTAGAGTTTCAGACACATCCCCACAACGATGTTTCATAAATAATTATGAATTTTCTTGACCTTTAAAAATATAAGATATCAACAAAAACAAAGTGATTTAAAAAACCTAATGGAATCAAAAAATTCAAAATTCAAAATAATAAAAAAAAAGCTTACTGATGAACTTAACCGCAAAATGAAGATGATAAAGGGTAATGTTAGTGACTATGGCCACAAATTAATAGAAATTATCAATCTAATAATAATGAGGAAATGGACTACGAAAAGTTAAGAAAAAAATCAGGACAATATCAAAAGAGTTAATATTTCTATCACTGGAGTCTCAGAAAAGGAAAGGAAGAGAATGGGACTTTTGGGGGGAAATTTGAGTAAAATCACCCAAAACTTTACAAATTTGATAAAAGATATAAATGTACAATTACAAAATAAAAGTGAACTCCAAATCAGAAAAGCCCATAGGTACCATGCCAAAACATATCATAATTAAGCTTCTGAAAACAAAAGACAAATAAAAACTTGAAAACAGTCAGAGAAAAACAGGATCTACCTATTGGGAGGAAAAGTTGACAGCGAGAGATTTCTCATCAAAAACCAGAGAGGACAGAAAGAAGTGGTATAACCACTGAGAGAAAAGAACTTTCAACTGCGAATACTAATGGCAAAAATGTCTCAGGAATGAAGAGGAAATCAAGACATTCTCAGATAAAAGAAAATCTGTTGATAGCACAATTGCCCTTAAAATGGGTAGGGGAAATTCATTAAAGAGAAAGGAAATAATAATAGAAGACTTTGAACTTCAGAAAAGTAATAAATAGTATCAGAATATGTAAAAATAGGTATAAACATAATAAACTATCTTTCCTGATATGAGTTTTGAAAAATCATATTTGATGATTGAAACAATAATAACATTATCTGATGTGTTGCCCAATGTATGTAAAGGAAATATTTAGTATAATTTTATTTTACATATAGAATAGCAAAAGGACTTAAATTGAGCTTAGGTTTCCATATGTTGTTTGAACTGGTAAATTATCAGCATCAGTAGACTGAAAAGTTATATATGTATAACACTGCTTAAATCAATTGTTAAGGAAAAAAATCTGTGCAAAATGCATATTCGGAGACTTATTAATCAATTAATTGACTAGTTGGGATTCTGAATATGTTTAAGAAGCTCACATGAAGGCAAGAAAAGAGAAACAGAAAAAAATAAAGAGAAAGTAAATGGTAATATGGCACTCTTATGTTATGTTGTATCATAACTCTAATTAGTTAAATATAAATAAAATGTAACAAATGTACAAAACACACCAATTAAAATACTGAAATTGGAAGAAAGGGTAAAACATATGCTGAGTACGTAACAAATGTATTTCAATTTTGCTATAGAGGTAAACTGAATGCAGTATGTTGAAAAACAACATAGCATTCAAACATTCATATATGTGTGTGTGTGTGTGTATACATATATGTAAATATATAAAGAGAAACCTGATATATATAATACAGATTATATATAATATGTATCAGATACATATAATCTGATAGATAAATGTAGATAGATCTCAAATAAACTAGACCTCAGAGCAAAGAAAACTGCTAGAGACAAAAAAAGAAAAATTGCATGATAATGAAAGGATCAATTCAGCAGAATATATAACAATCCAAAATGTGTTTAAACCAAATGACAGATTTTCAATTACATGAAGTAAAAACTGATATTATGGAAAAGAAAAACAAACAAATACTCAATTAGAGTTGGAGACCTCAACATTCCATATTCAGCAATTGACAATACTACTAGATTAAAAATCAGCAAAGATGTAGAAGAGCTATGTAAATAACTCAGTAAACCAATGTACCTATATCACCACATATAGAACATTTTACCCAACAAGAACAGAATGTATATTTTTTTCAAGTGCTAATTTAAATTTCACATAAGTTGAACATATTCTGGGCCATAAAAAAAAAAAAAACAACAACCCCCTAAATGTCTTTTCCTTCTCTTTCGAGCCATTTTCTGCCCTGCTTGCCAGCTATACTGAACTCACCAGAAAGCCTTACTATGTGAGTAACAAAGGTTTTGTAGAGTTTTGGTGTGTTTTTGTTATCATAAGTCTCAATATTTGAATCAAATTTTGAACAGGAGTCTATTTTGCAGTGTGACCACAAAAAAAAATTATGGTTAAGATTCTTTCTGACTTTGATGGAACTAAACTAGAACTCAGTAACAGGAAGGCAACAGGAGTATCCTTAAATACTTGAAAGTTAAATAACGCACTGCCAAAAAGTGCATGAGTCAAAGGAATCTCAAAGGAAAAAATACATTCAATGGAATGAAAATAGAAATATGGCAAAATATGTGGGACACTGGTAAAGCAGTGATATGAAGGAGATTTATAGCAATAAATGATTACATTAGAGAAGAAAATTTTAATTTCCTCTCACAAGGAAATAGAAAAAGAAGAGATTAAAAAACCCAAGCAAGAAGTATATAAAGACCCAAATTAAAAAAAAAATTGAAAATAAGAAAAAAATAGTCAATGAAACAACAACAAAAAAACCCAACAGTATTGATGAACTTCTGCCCAGACTGACAAAAAAAAAAAAAAAACCAAAACAAAAGAAAAAAAAACCAAGACACATATCCCAAATATCAAGATTGAAATTAGAGACATCATCACATGTCATACAGTCATGAAAAGGATCAGGTTATTCTTCTTAATGTATCTGTATGACATGATGGTTGTTAGCTGAATCTATTGTGGTAAACATTTCACAATATATGAACATCAAACCATCATGCTGCATGCCTCAAACCTATATAGTGATACATGTTAATTTTATTTCTCACTAAATTTGAAAAAAAAACTATGGTCATTCCAATTCTAATGAACATTCTTTTAATTACAAAATAGTTAACACTTTGTGTGCCAGTGCCCTTTAAATTTACCAGCCCTGGGCCTCCCCAGTGGCGCAGGAGTTAAGCGCTGTGCTGTGGAGCTGTCGGCAGTGGCGATGCGAGTTGGACGCCCGGCCGGGGAGAATCCCACATGGCGCAGCAGACCTCTCCTGCCTTGCCTGCTGCTCCCCTCAGCAGTGTATTTCTGATCTGCCTGTTCTGCCACCCACTCTGTCTCTGGTGAACCCTCTCGCCGCCCCACGCCTCTGGCCTGTACCCCAGCTTGTCTGTATAAATAAAAAAAAAAAAATCTATTAAATTTACCAGCTCTTGGGGCCGGCCATTTTCTGTGCCACCGCAAGAATGGTATAAGCATTCAATAAAACACACACAACTCCTGAACTACTGGATATTAAAAAAACTGAAATATCTCTCATATAACACCTTACACTTTCACCAAAACAATGTGTAAAGCTTCTAGACTGAGTATGATTAAAGAAATAGCTCCCAGTAGTTCCAAATAAATCCACCATGGCGTGAAAAACCAGAGACTAGATGGACACGTATTAATATGTGAGTGGCCACCTGATGTCACTGGTGACAAAAACACGTACTAATATGTGAGCGGACCACAGTGTTAAATCTGATTAGAGACAAAAATGGATAAGTATATTTACTCATAAATCAACAACTTAGAAAGTGGACCAATTTCTCAGAACCCACACACAACCAAAATGATTAAATAGAAAATTTGAATAGTTCTACAATCATTAAAGAAATCAAATTAAATTTTAAATCTTCCAGGAAAGAAATTTCTTGGCTCATATGGTTTCATTGGTTTTACATGTAAAGAAAAATGAATAACAATTATACAAAATTGCTTCCAAAATACAGAACAAAGAATACTTCCCAACCAAATATCAAAGTTGTTAGCATTATGAAATGAAGGAGAGAGCCATTATCTTGACCTGTATGCTCCAGTGTTATAAACACTAGCCTCATATAGGTATTTCAGTTAAAATTAAATAAAATTAAAATATGGTTCCCCAACTGGACTAGCAAATTTCCAATTTTCAATAACCACATGTAGCTAGTGGTTACATAATAGACAGTACAGAAAATATTTCCATCATCTCTACTTAGTTGACCAATCCCCAGTACAAATCATTAAGGAAAATATTACAAAGTTCAAATATCATTTTTTTTTAATTTAAAAAGAGTACCATTTTATAAAATGGCACTTCTACAGACACCCATGGTCTTCTGAAAAGCAGGGCTGGAAAGAGTCCTAAGTGCATTGTGTCAAAACATCTGTGATATGCTTGAATCTTTCTGGTTGTCCAGTCTATGTTTGAACATCCTTATGTATAGCAAATAATCATTTCTTTACTTTTTCAGGTTAAAAGAAACATTTCTGTTCTTTGAAGTCATTCTATGGCTTTGAGACTTCATCATTCTGACTGTTCACTGCTGGACTCCAATATGGAGAATTACTTATCTCCTCTCTAGTCAAATAACTATTGTACTAAAATTAAGTGGTGTTTCAAGCACTCAAGTCTTCCCTTATTTATGTATTATAAAACATATATTTTCAAAGACTAAAAAAATCACACACTCCCTTTTAGTAACCTTACCAATCAGTTTATTTGCAACGATTTGTAATAATTTGGCTAACATAGCCCACTGCCCCAGCTAAGAGAAAAACTTTGTGTCCCAATCCTAATAAAATCTCCATGAAGTGAATGGCCAGAGTACTTTTGAATACTTCTGGTGGCTAATTCATATATGCTAGTGGTGGCTTTGAATCAAACATAAATATTTGGCCTCCTACATCTTTCCCGATGTAACTAATAAAAATGTTGACAACAGGGGTCAAGGCTATGTCCCTGAAACCCTCTTACCACCATCCCCTCTTACCATGCCCAACCCAATTATCATCAGTTTGGATTCAACTATTCTCAAATCAGAAGTGCCCACTTCATGTTTCTCTGTTTTACCCAAAAAGTTATAGCTGATAATCTAGAATTTATTATCAGGATTAGCATTTTTCTTTGCTGTCCTACTGGAGACGAATCTAGTAAATCACTTTTTTTTTTCCATCTCCTAATAATCATCAAATGGATCACATTTTAGTTGCAGGATCCTAGAAGAAAAAAAACTGCTTATTCAAACTCTAAATGTAAGGATGTTGCACTTTCATCGTTCTGGCTGTAATATACTTCACATTCCTCCATTATAACGATAATTCAGACAGTTAAAAGCAGGTGATTTATTTTTATTTTTTATTTTACTCTAAGATGACTGGAGAGATTTTTACAACACAGAGAACTCATAAGTCCAGGAGGACTGAGGATGCACTGAGAGACTTGGCCCCCACAGCAGGCAAAGCTAGCAATTTATATTAAAACATCTGAGAAGAATTCTAACAATTCTATTGACTTTTACACAATAATACAGAGTGAGTTCCTGCTTAACTAAATTCTAGTGAGTTTGGTATTTCCACACAGTCCTTCACTGAAAAGGTATTACTTATTCAAAATTATTTGAACAGGGAGAGGAGAGCTCAGCATTTTCACTGCTGCCTTCATCAAGGTCCAGCAGGAATATTTTAGAACCAAATATCGTATTTGATTAGAGACAAAGTAAAATTTACAGGATCTGATCTCAAGCAGGCGGTTATACAGTAATGGTTTAGTATGTGCCAAAATACTGAAAGGCAAGGTCCTAGAGAAATTATGTGGAATGTAATTATTTTAACTGACTCTCAACATGAAAATGATTTGTGTCCAGGAGTTCAATTTTCTAAGGAGACAATGCAATCTGGGACTTTAAAAGAGATAATATGGCAAATTAATATGTTTATGAACACATATTAAAATGGCCAAGTGTTAAATAGGTTAAATTCTACAGAAAATAGAGTCATTTAGTAGTTAGTCAATCTTTACTTTTCACAGATGAGTTGAGATTTCAAACTTGGGAGAAATAATTCAGCAGGTAGGAAAATAGGGAGCCCCCTTCTTGGGTTGTTAATATTTCTTCCTATAAGCAGGATCTTGGAAGGTAACACATCTCAGCTCAACATTCCTATATGAAGACTGGATAGATTTTTTCCTCCAGGAATCTGCAGCAAAAGTGATCTCTTTAGTTATTATTGGAAGATTTAAGAAAATAATTACTTACTAGATTCTTTTCCAGCAGAAAAGCAAAGAAAAATGAAGAAATGGAAAGGTAGTTTCTTCCAAAGGGCTAGCCTACTGCCAAGTAGAACCCTGACTTGTATGTTTGGGAGCAATGAGAACAAATTCACAAGGAGCACCAGTCACTGGAATGGAGAAGGCTGGAACAAAGAGGATGTCTGCATTGAAGTATCTTTCTATGATTCTCTGTTGCAAAGTGTGCTAAAAAAAATAGTGCATGGGTGGAAGTTTGTATATGTCCCTCTCTGAGTTGTTTTGTGACAGAACACCAAAAAATAATAATTTTTGGAGAAGATGTGACCTATCAAGTACCATTAATTTTAATACTAAAATAGCATTGAATGGGAAAAAGTATTTTCACATCATGTTCCAAAACACATCCACCAGGACCCTGTGGAATGGAGGCTAATGAGTATTTCTCCTACTTAACATGAAAGGATAATAAAGCTCTTAGAGGCTACAAGTTGCTAGAGTCCCCTCATTAAGAAAACAGAGCAAGGACTAAGGCTGTCTGATTCCTGTTCTGTGGACCTTTTGCTACTGGCACAACCATTTATTCCTCAATACTCTCCAAATGTTGGAAACGTACCACAGGAATAGCATCGCCATGTGCCGTCCCTTCCTTATGGTGACCTCCTCCTCATAGGTCACGTTCTGTCAATATTCTGTAGGCTTAGGTCACTGTAGCACCTCACAGAATACTGCTCCCCACCAAGGTGGCTCAGCTCTGAATCCACTCTCAGCACAGGCTCTTCCATTGCCAAGTGAGCCCTACTCCAGGAGACCTCTCCTGTAAGCATCATAACCCTTTACTCCTTCCTCCTTCCAATGCTCATCCCCCTTCAACACCAGCGATCACAACCAACCCTGCTGAATTCCAACTGGGGAGGGACAGTGATAAGGAGCCTCTCACACAGAGTACAGAGAATGAACTGAATAATGTGAACAAAAGCATTCTTGGTGTCCCCAGTTGGAATTCAAAATCCTATTTCCCACAGATTCCGTGTGACTCATGCTGACTTGCTGGTGAGGGTCAATAATTGGGCGTTCTACAATGGTAGTATCTCGGTTAGACACTAACACTACACAGGGCTTCATGAATGACCCGTAAGCCCGATCCATCACTGATGATATTGTCTCCATGGGGAAATATGCTTCAAGTTTCATATGATATCGCTCCAAAGAAATTCTAGAAAACAAACCCATTTACAAGTTGGGCACCGTCTGTCTTCCAGCACTGGCTGTTCTCCCACAAGCTCTCTTCGACCTAACCTGTTTTCCCATGTCCAACTTCTGGGTGGCCCATGAAAACTATCGCTCCCCTGAGACTACAGCAGGCATAAGCAATGAGTAGAAGGTGAAAGTTCTGGGGAAAGGTCCAGCAGCAGAGGGAGGGAGTGAAGAGAGCGAACAAGACAAAGTTGGAATCATTCATGAGACAGCAGAGATTGGTAAGCCTACACTGTTGACAAGCTACAGGGAAGAAGGCCTTTTAAGGAAATTCAGATAGAACTCGCAGGCAAGCAGGGCAGATGTCACTAAGAAAACACAGGCTATGGATGAAGCAGGCCTGGAGGACACACTGTCACCGTAGTGGTTGTTAAGCTAGCTATTTGATCCCTCAGAAGGTTCAGTTTTCTCATCTCATCTCATCTCATCATATGTTTACTTTCCAGAGTATTTGTGAAGAGCAAGATTAGTCTGTAAATGTGAGTGGCTTGACAGAGGGAAGAGCAGGACTCAGGAAGGCTGCCTGTGTGCGCGAGAGTCTGAGTGAGGCACAGCGAGAAGGTCCTCGCAGGCCGTCCTACCTGTGGGGGCGTAGCAAAGTGAGGATGGGATTTGAGGGGGCCAGGGCTCTTGATGTGCACTCTGCAGGCCGTGAGGGACTTCATACTTAGCTCTGAGGCATGGAAGCCCGTGCAAGGTTTTTAAGAAGCTGTCCGCAGAAGTGACATGGGATAGAGGCTGCAGCTGTAGACAGCAGTACAGGGTGGAGACCACGGTGCTGGGGCTGGAGCGGCAGCAGAGCTGGGTTGTGTTTTGATTCAGTGTGTATTTGGAAATTAGAGTTAGTAAGATTTGTCAGTGTTTTTTTGTTGTTTTTTTTTTGTGGAGAAGGAGAATGAAGGAAGGAAGATGAGAAAAAATCAGATTGTTATTTTAACTCCCCATCATGGGCCATTAACTATGGGGGAAATAGTCTGGGGGAAATACGTGTTGTCTTTTGAGCAGTTGGGTCTGGGTGTAGATGTCAGGCAGGCCCTGAGGTGCGTGGAGAAGGGCATGGGACCAGGACGGACACCGTGGAGGCCTCAGCAGGCCATGACCTGGAGAGGGCACCTGACATGGTTGTGGGGTATGGGCAGAGCAAAGAAAAGGAGAAGGCAGTATTAAAGGTCTGGGGAGACACACCAACAGTAGAAATTGAAAAAGTGTGTCCTAACTAAAACTTTCCTTGTTTCCTAGATTATTGTTTTTGTTTCTTTTTTATTCAAAAATTATGAAGTATTTCAAACACGCTGAACATTGCAAATAAATTAACTGACACAACACTCAAATTTGTAAACATTTTGCCACTTAGCTATACTCATTTTCAAAAATAATTAAAGTCACAGCCCCTCCACCCCAACCCCTTCTTTTCTTTAGTGAGCTAATAAGAAACATGGCCTGGCAAGCAGCAACTTCTCAATGAACGTTGTTAGGCACTCAAGATGGCAGCGGTGGGGTGATTAGTGTTCGTCCATGCTGGTGTACATCCTGCTCAAGTGCTTTCCAACCTTAGTTACATAAATTTACCTTCATTACCAGGTATAGTGCAACTTTGTATATCTTTTGAACATAACATAAATGGTCCATTTTTGAACTAGATTCTTTTTTCTCTGGTTATTTTTATTCAGCACTTTTCTTGAGATAATATATACCTATTGAGTCAGACACAGTCTAGAAAATAAGAATGAGAGGGGGAGGAAACAGAGTTTCTAGAAGGAAAGTGACTGAAGGCACTTCAGCAGCCTGCATACTCCAGCTCTCCAGCACCCTTTCTCCATCATGTATCCTGTACATCCTTCCTTATCTGTGCAGCTATTCAGTCAATGTTTGAAGCCAAATACTGGCTTCAAAGACATCGGGCCAAGAGGGAACCCTAAAATTTAATCAGTTGGTCTTATATATCCAAAGCTGCCTCACTCCTTCATCCCTGACTAGAAGCCACACCAAGTCCTGGCCCTAGAAGAGTTTATAAGCTGGGGACGGCTTCATTTGTATCCATGAATTGACAAATGTGATCACTTCTGCATACAAAGAAAAACTGAACATACAAGTTATACTTGCTGGTTACTATGCTGTCCCTGCTCTTGTCTATTCCAACTATCTGCTTAATTCTTATTCACAGTCTTAAAAAAAAAAAAAAAAAAAAAAAACCAAGCATTGTTTGGAATTCAGCTCCAAAGAGATGAGGCTAGATGGTGGGCACATTCTACATAGGGATCCAGGCGTAAAGGTCAAAGTGACAATTTGACAAATATCATAGTGGATCTTAAGCTGAAGGACAGGACTGATGTCCAAGACCCTGCAGACAGTGTGTGGCAGGAAGCTGTCGCATGTGCTGGCATATGGAAGCGTCACTTCCCTGACACTGGAGACTATGAAGGTGTGAGGAAGTTTTGACGTTGTTCCTGTGAGGCTTAGAAAAGAACACAAGGGACCATGGAGATGGATCACGGGTGAATTGGTGGTGGGCTACCCTAGGGGAATACAAAATGTAAAAGACATAAATAACAATAAAAATATATATTAAAAAAAAAAAAATAAATAAATAAAATAAGCTGATCAAAAAAAAAAAAAAAATTCTGTGACTAATTCCCTTTAGCCAGCCTTGCTTGACACCTCTGATGATAAGGATGCCCCTAAGGTTGGGCAAAAGCTTTCCAGTTCAAGTGAGCTGGGAGCAGCAGGAGAAAAGGATCAGGCCCTAAATACAGGGACACACCCTAGAGGGGGAATGATCCTTGAGGCTACTAAAGAACCCAGCTTCCAACATTTGTTGTTGTCTGTTTTATTAATGTACGCCATTCTCACTGGCGTGAGGTGGTTTTAATTTAATCTCATTGTGGTTTTAATTTGCATTTCCCTGATTATAAGTGATGTTGAACATTTTTTCATATACCTGTTGGCCATTTGCTTTTCTTCTTTGGAGAAGTGTCTTTTTAGCTCTTCTGCCCATTTTTTGACTGGATTGTTGACTTTGTTTTTGTTGAATTGTGTGAGCTCTTTGTAGATTTTTGTTATCAGTCCTTTATCGGTTGTATTGTGTGCAAAGATCTTCTCCCAATTAGTAGGGTGTCTGTTTGTTTTAATTATTGTCTCTTTTGCTGTACAGAAGCTACCCAGATGCCCAAAAATAGATGACTGGATCAAGATGTGGTACATATACACAATGGATTTCTATTCAGCATTCAAAAAAGACAAACATGCAATTCGCAGCAACATGGATGGACCTAGAGGGGATCATGATCAGTGAAATAAGCCAGAAAGAAAGAGAAAATTATCGAATGGTTTCACTTATAACAGGAATATAGGGGAGCCAAATAAGAAAGCGATATTCAGCAGGGAAGGAGGGGAGGGGGAGGGCTCAAGAGGGGGGAAGAGGGGAGTACGGAGGACTATGGTGATGGCTCCATGGGTGAACAGGTGGTGGGTAACTTACGGAGAACACACAATAATGTAAAAGATATGAATAACAAAAATAAATAAAATATATATTAAGAAAAAAAAAAAAAACAGCTTCCTTTGTCTACTGTTCCCTGGGATTAAGAGCTTTTCAGTTGGCTCTGGAGCAGCCGGAGGCCCTAAGTGAAGTCAGCCTAGAGCAGGTGAGCAGAGAGGCACTGGGGCCTAAAAATGCCAGTAGCCAGTGTGTGCCTTGCTTCAGGCCCACAGAAGCCACTTTGCTCCCTCCTTATCGCACCACTTAAGCTTTTCCTTTCCTGAGCACTGCTCCTAGGGCAGCAGGTACCTGAGTGCAGTGGAATTTCTCTGCTGCATGTAGAATGTCTCCTGGCAGGGTGGCACCTTCCACCCACACTCCCTCTCACCTTTGATCCTTTGCCATCAGCCTTTGTGGGTTTTCTTTTGACCCTGCATTCTAAATTCATTCCATAATCCGTGTTCTTATGTTTTTCTTTCCTGTGCTTTCCTTCCCCTCCCCAGTCCTCCTTTTCACTGTGGCCCAAGCCCACCGAGCTTCTTCCTTTGTTTATAAAGGGGGATTCCTTTCAGCTCATTTTTTTTAACTACGCACGACACAAAGATTTAAAGTACAAATGCCAAAACAAAAGTAAAATAGGAAAATCTGGTGCATTCAGGGGTGAAGAAAAGCAAATTCGCATCCCACTTTTCCAAACCTCAAACATATTTCTTTTCTTAGCCAAGTTCTTAGTAATTTACCACAGTGCTCTTATTTTGTGTCTTAAGGGATAAGCAAAGGCTCTTTCCTGCTCAGCATATACTTAATACTTAAAAGAAATACCCTTTCCCTCTTTGACGATGCACTTGTTGCTAACAGTGGAAAGACAGGGCACCAAGAGACTGAACTATTTAGAAACCAGAGCCAATCCTTCTGAAGACTGACGCCTTGTGGGTGATTAAAAAACAACTGGAGTCAGAAAAAACAACATTCCTCACATTCTGTTTAAATGGTCATTCTTTGTCTTGAGCTGTGCATTTTCTGAAAACCATTTCTCTAGCCTGCAGCAAGACAAACGGGCTTTGGTTATGGGGCCCAGATTCCCAGCTTCTTCACCCGATGCTTGCAAAATGTTTATAGTGAACTCAAATACCTTCCACAGATCATTCCTATTCTCCATCTGATTTCTCCACCAGCTGTTTTCAGCCTGATTCATTGTGCAGATTTCTTTTTAGCACAGTGGATATTCCCTAGTTACCTACCATAACGCTGGGTCTTACAGGTGCATAGCATGTTTGTAATGCTTGTTCATACACTCCCAGGGAAAAAAGATCATAAAATACAATCTTATGTGTAATTTTCCTGAATGCTAAATGCTTTGCCCTAAACTCTAAGATAGTATATCAGTTGAAGGATGCCAGGAATTACTTCATCTCAGATATATGTACCTGTTACAGATTATAATAATTTTCAAATTAATTTCAAAGCCAGCTGTTATTTTTACTAGAAGTAATCCTTGATGGTATGCTTCAGCAACTACTATTTAAAACTTAAAGAGACTAGTTGTGCAATCTGAGAGTTTAAAAATATGTAGTGTTTGGGTAACTTATTATGATTTTACATTTTAAGTGTGGGTCGCTCAATTATATTGTCTGCAACACTTAATAAAAATGAACTTTTAGAGGCAAAAAAAAGCAAAATATATAATGTTGGAATTGGAGTGATTTATTTTCCTTACTTCTCCTAATACAGTTATATATATACCAGTGCTAACCTGAAAGGCAGGTTCCTTTGTTATGGGGCTTTATTGGAAGTTCTAACTGGGCATGCAACTACTGGTGTAATCCTAACCCAAGAAGATGGCTCCTCTAACCAGTAAGTAGTCTGTTTGGACCATCAGACATCTTGGCAGGATGGGGCACCTGCCTCGCCTTCTTAATGAGCTGAGTCAACTCTGACAGTCACAGCCAAGAGGAAGTATCACCTTCAAAATGCACACATATCCAGTTGCATCTTCCATTTTCCCTTATTCATGTGGAATACTTTTAAAAAGTACTTTAAAAAGAATCAAGTTCTCTCCTCTCTCTCTCCTGCCCTCCCCTCTGGAATTGACTCAGTGATTATATGTAAAATAAGAAAGAGAAAAAAGAAAACTTCAATGTATGCCATGCACTTTAAATTAGGCTTCCTTGGGAACTTTGAAACCTTAGAAATGGCTTTCTAAGCCATATAGAGAGATAAACAATAAGTATATAGACTCAAACTCTCCTACAAAATGCTACAAACAAGGCAGCTTGTGTTCCAAGAAAGGACAAGCCCCCTCTTGCTCTCTTGTATGTTTTTTAGGATTCACATAACTGTCAACTTTAGCTTGATGAATGTACTGCCACATGTCAGAGACAATGATTCCAGATGTTCAACAAAACAACTTAGTCTTGGGCATACAGGAAGACTATATTTCCCAGTTTCTTTTGCAATTAGCTTTGTGTCAGGAGACTGAATTCTATCCAAATGAATGCAAGTGAGAGTTTTGTATGTCACATCTAGCTGTAGCCACAACCTTCCCTCCTTCAGCATAATCTTTCACATCTCTGTGCCCATATTACTGTAACTTTGGGCCTACATGTTGAAAATGGTGAAGACCACACATTGCATGATTAAAAACGTCTGAATTCCTGAAATTCTACATCAGATGTTGCCTTCTTCCCCCATGACCATGTTGGACTGTGACAAGGGTGAACAAGAGATAATTATTGAAATGTAAGGTTGGTTTGTTATAGCAGCAATGCATTACTTAACCTAATTAATGCATACCATATTACACCATATTTAATCTCTGTTCCTTCCTTCCTTAGCTATAGCCATTGTTTTAAGAGAAAAAATCGGAAAACTACTTCATTTGCACAAGTGCTTCTTCCATCTCCCTGACGGAAGTTTCTCTCTTCCCCACTTTCTTTGTCCTTGCCTCTCCAATACTCCCACCCCTCATACATCTCTTTACCTTTACACACCCCTTTTCAGTTTTGAAATAGCAAGCGGGCCTGTCAGGAAAGACTCTTTGGGCTTTAAGAACATCAATCAGCTTCATAGCTATAGGCAAAGTTCTTTCCTCAGGGAACTTTTTTTTTTTTCATCAGGGAATATATTTTGTTCTATCCTATCACAGAGTGAAGTTAAGGATGTAGCTAGTTACCTGTCATAAGCTTGAGTAAGAGGGAAAAATTTTCTATTCGCTGTTCATTGTCATTTTCTCACTTTCCATCTTCTACTTCACCTGAATATTTGCATTAATCTAGCAATTACCCAGTGCTCACCACTGTAGTGTGGACTCTTAGGAAAAGGATCAATGCTTATTCCCTTTTTTATCTTCAGTATATAGCACCCACTAGGTGCTCAGCAAATGTTAGTTATTATTTAGTGGTAACATTATAAACCAAGAAACAGATGAATTTTAATTCTGTCAAGAGGATTTAGGGCAATTTCATAGGACTAGGACAGCTGTCTGGCCCTTTTCTTAGTCTATAGTTATTTGAATCGCAATATGAAACTAGGGGAACTGAAATTTTAAATATAAACATGATGTTTTAATTCATCTTCAAATAAGTTCATTTTATTTTCCCTTCTCACAAAAGAAAAAGAGGATGGAGGAAGAAGGTAAAGAGAAAGAAGACAAGGAGGAGGAGAGTAAGAAAAGAATTAAAAGGAAACAAATCACATAAGGAGGTCCATTTTGCTCTAAAAGCAGGAAAATAAAAGTCTTAAATGCTTACAAATTCTGCCCATTTCAACTCACATTTATAGTTAGCAGTATAGTTTAGCTGGGAGGAGGAAATATAAAGCTATGGTAGCAGAAATGGCATTTGTTGAGTGTAACAGTAAAACTACATTTTCCACCTACATTCTCCAGTGTTAGTTTTTGAAATCCCCATAGTGGGAAATCCTCTTGAAATATGTTTGCCTTTGGATCTATTTTTAAATGAAAAAAAAAATCTTAATGTTTCTGGTATATGTATGTACTAGAGACAATCTTAACCTAAGATGTTAAGATAGGAGCCTGGGGCAATTTATCAATGACAGAGCCCAACACCAGAAGAGAAAATGTAATGGCTTTTTAACAAAGGTTCTATTTTTAAGACCTAATTGGCTTATCCTCTGGGATTATTTCTGGAATAAAGTTTTTAAAACGGATTGTTCCAAGAAATTCAGCAGGATGTATGGTAAAAATCATCACTAAGGTGATATAACAGTAGTAAATATTTATTGATGTAAAATAGGAAGCTCTAGATTATCTGGGGACTTGCCTGCTATGGTAGTGAGTTATGAGAGCCATCATAACCAAGCCCTGCTTTTGTCTCTCTGCAGTCAGAGAAATAAATGTTAGAGTCATCTAACCATGTTAGAGTCATCAGAATACCAAGAGGATTCATAACTTGTCCCCTGGGGATATTTGGTCAAACTCCTGCCTACTGATTCCTCACTTCTCTGAACTTCCCATTCCTCCTATTTTCCTATCCCCTTTGGTCTTTATGGCTGCCCACTCTCAGGACATTTCCCTATTTTTTTTAAATCATTCTCACTTTCCTATTAGCCCTTCTCCATTCTCACTCAGAAATTCTCCACACCCAAAAGTATCAGGCTACCTCAGGTAGGTGAATCCACCTAGGAGTATAGATCTGGGTTAAGTGATGGTGTATGCCAGGATGCTTTCCAGCTCTTTTGGGACCCCCTTCTGTCTACAATCTTCTTGCATATGCACACTCCATTTCCCTCTGTCTTTACTATGTCTTCTAGCTCTGACACTGTACCTCTTACCTCCCTCCACACACAGACTCATCTATATTTCCTCTCTCCACTAATTCACTTCCCATTTATTCCTCAATCTACTAAAATTCCAAATCTAGTTAATTTCCACTGTTACACTGAAACTATTCTTATTGGTACATCAATATTTCTATTACTAATGCCTGTGGTACTAAAGAAGAGGTTTTAAAACAGGAAGCACCTTTTCGACTCACAGCCATTTGTTAAGGAAAGCTAATCCTGAAGATTCAGTCAGATTCTGGGTACCATATGACCTTGTTTCCCCTGCTACAGCACTGGGTTCCAGTGGGTGGGGCTATACAAGGGGTCCAAAGAATTACAATTCCAGTCTATGGACTGTGAGGTCCCTATCTAATTAGAAACATGGGGATAAACCAGACCAACTGGATTCTCTCATTGAAAGGCTGGTCTGGACATAACGATGTTGTGGTGGAGCCAAAGTATGCAGACCCCAGAGGAAAACGAAAAGTTATGTTGATGGCAGATAGACTGAGGCAGAATGATGGAACAGCTATTACTGAAGAAGCAACATGATGTCCTGGTTGCAGGAAATATAATGTATCCTGAACAAACTTCTAGTTTCTGAACTATATACCATAAATGACAGTGTCTCACTTTTCTGTAGTTCCTGTTCTCCCAAAAGCTGTTTGCATAGAATAGGGTTCCTTTCTACTTCATTTATTGAGTGTATTCTTAAAGTAAAGCCACTGTTTCTTTAGAAATTGAATGAACATATTATTTGCTAGAATAATGCCCACAAAAATATTAATGGCTCCCGGAAATCGTTAATTTATATCTGTGACATTTGACACTGTTGTTCTCCTCCTTCTAGAAGTGTTCTCTCTCTTAGCTTATGTGGTACAACTCTTTTTAGTATTCTTCATATGTATATGATTATTTCTCTTCTTTTGCTCTACCATCACTTTCTTCATCTCAACCCTTGAAAATGGATATTCTTCAGACATACCATGATCTACTTTACTTAAATCTATACACTCTCTGTCTCTGAAGTAGTGTATACATACTCATGGCTTCATTTAAATCCTATGATGATTGTTTGCTGGACACTTTCATTTTGCTATCCCACAGAATTCTCAAATTCTTTCTGCATTGGTAAAAAAAAAAATTGTCATTATTTTACACAAAATAGCTTTGTCTTATATTCCCTAAATCAATGGCAACACCACTGTTAGCCTAGTAGGCCCAGCCAATCTAAGTTCAGCCTTTTTACTCTTAATACTCCTTGTTTAATTTCTCTCCAATATATCTTCACCATTTCTATCGTTGCCTTCTTCAGGCTGTGCTCCCCTTGACTGTACAATGATTTTAGGGTCCTTCCTCTGTGTTCTAGTCCCTACTATACACCCCGTTCATAGCACCAACCCACTATACTGATAGAGTTGATTTCATCTCTCTCCTCCAAGATTCTAAGTTCCTTGTGAATAGAAATCTAGTTTTAGTCACTTTTAAACTCTTACCACCTAGCACAACGCTGGGAAACTACAGGTACATATAATTCTTTTTGATAAATAAATTAACAAATAAGTAAATGAAAAGCGTGACTTGTCTGCATTATAGATAAGAAACAAAGAATCTCCAATTTCCTAATTATATAAAAAACCACTCAACTGGGCCTCCTTGGTGATGCAGGGGTTAAATCTCAGCACTATCAAGCTATGACCAGCTACTGCAGCATGAGTTTGATCCCTGGCCAGGGAGCTGACCCACATGGGACATCAGACCTCTCCTGTCTTGCCTGCTGGTCCCCTCAGCAGTGTACTTTAGTAGATCTGTCTGTTCCGCTCCCCACTCTGTCTCTGGTGAATCCTCTAACTCCCCGTACCTCTCCTAGACCCCAGTTCTTATATGCATAAATAAATAAATCTTTTAAAAAATCACCCAAGAATGGGAAATTAAAGTTGAGCAACACAGGTGTTGGTTCACATTATTGAAACCTCTCCCTTCTCAAAAGACACCGGAGACAAAGACTTCTTTACACCATTCCTATTCCTTTCTCATATTCTTTTGCTACAAAACCATCACAAAACATTATTTAACTTCTTATGTCTACATCTTCTTATTTGTTTAGGTACATCTACCAAACCAGGCCCCAACTCTGAAGTTAATGTTCATAGCTAATAATGCAGAGCTGTTATAACTTCATTCATCAAGAATCTGCTTCTTTAATATTACCTTTACTTCCACATAGCAGGGTTGCTGAAGCATGACCTTAGCAAAATCCTCAGCCTTGATATTTAGCCTGCAGGTTGTTTGGGTTATTGACTGAAATGGAAAGATTTGTAAAGGAGCTTGAGGAACCAAGTAGATAGTATGATACTCATTTAAGCTAATCTGAGATTTCATTGATGGTAGGAAATCCAGTTACCTTTGTTGTGTTTGTGTGTGTGTGTGTGTGTGTGTGTGTTTGTGTGTGTGTGTGTGTAGAGGGCGGGAGAGAGAGAGACAGAGAAAATACATACATAAATGTGTTTAGATATATGGAATAAAATACAGTATCACCATTGCATATTTTGCTTTGTTCACATTAATACAAGTGAACATTGGCATATATAGTAGAGAATAACAGATTTATATATAATTTATATAATTTTTAGTCCTAGAAAGAACACTATTGATAGAAAAAGTAATATAAGTTAAAAATTATTTAGCACTTATAATGTCTTTTTGACATTATTAATCACTTTAAAGCATTATTTTATATAATCCTATAACAGTTTTATTCATAGCTAGGAAAATCGAGACTGATGGTTGAGTTGATGGTTGAGTTAATTTGCAAAGTAACAGAACAATAATTGTTTTACAAAAAAACCCCACATCCATATTCAAAATCATGTTTTCAATAGCAAAAATGTACTGCTATCAAATTTACCTCATCACATCACGTCCAACTTTCTAAGTTTCCAGATAAGAAAATTGAGGCCCAATGTTATAAAATAGCTTGTCCAAGGTTACACAGTTGGTTAAGTACAGAGTCAGAACTAGGCATGAATTACCTAGAACATCTTGTTTACCCTTAAAATATGTGACTCCTGGAGCCAGACATCTATGGATAAGAAGATATGTAGGGGAGGTGAGCAAATAAAGTCATATTCTTTCCTCTTCTGCTGACTTTAGGATGGCCTGCATTCTGTTTCTTATAAAACCTCCAAGAGACAACAATTACATTTATGGAAAGGAAAACAGTCTGTTTGAATGACACATACAAGAGATATTTTTGCATAAAACCAGGGAATTTGGGCCACTTTTAGCCTCTTAAAGATCAAAAAGCCTTTGGAGGAATGTTCTCCCACACTAGTAGCTCCTTAACCCAACCCACAGCTGACTGATTTCCTTATTAGGTTTGGATAATGGAAGGGCAAATAATTAAACCAAGTAGGCTTTATGAACCACAGAAGAGTAAGGCTTGGGGGATGGAGGCAATGTCCCCAGGGAGCATGACTGGGCATAGATCATTTGGGCAGTGAAGGAGACAGTACCCGAGCATATCAATGCATCTGTGCAGATAATCCTGACATAGCTGAATACAGTTCTTGCAAGTCTAATGCTTCTTATTTTTCCATATGGCCATTTCTACTTGTTCATTCCCACTGCCCAAACTTCTGATGTGGATACTATGTGTCTTTTATCTGTAGGAGAGGTCAGGGCCAAGTCTCAAAAAGAGTCTTTCAGAAGCACCTAGGAATTAGACTGCTATCTCAGGCTTGGACTTCACTGGTAAGCCCCCCACTGCCCTCACCCACTCCAGTGCTTCTTTTTCTGGTAAACGGGATGGTTTGGATGATTAGGGACACACCCAGTGTAGCCATTAAAACTTCATTATAACTTCAGCTACTCCCAAGTTAGCTTCATCATGGCACTGAGCTTCTGTCTCGGTGTCTATATCCCTCTCTTAGATGATTCCTTAAGGGCAATAGTCCTTTCCTAAATCTAAATTTATAGACCAGATTTTTTTTCTATTGATATATGACCTGGTTTTTGTTTTTTTCAGACATTTGGTTTTTTTCTCTGAAAAACTGAGTCATTTCATCCAGACTCTACCTTTCCTGGCCATCTCCATCCAGATGTCCTCTCCTCACTCCCCTTGATTACTCAAGATCTATCATGTGAGTCCTCGCATCAATTATACAACATTAAGCATCAAGTTATAAAATTATTCTCTGAGAATTTAAATAGAATTTGCCTATGGGTGCTCATATATTCACTCCACTTTGTGAGGGTATAAAGAAATAAACCTACCACAACTGCTGCAAAACCGCCACTGTTTCCACTAGAACCATCACTAACTAGTATCTTCTGGGTGATGGGCTTCATGTATGAAATCATGTCATTTTTACCACTTTAAGAGGAAGGTAGTAACTATCCTTCTTATTTCTTTTGTATAGATCAAGAAATTGATATATAAAGAGTGGAAGCCAGAGATTGCCAAGTGCTATGCCAGGGCACAGCCTAGAGAATAGGGTGTAAGTCTTCTGTGGTATAGATCACCTGACCCTTCAGGGCAACTGGACCTGATATTCTGGCCTATGCTTCAAGCAGCCCCAATTGTGTACTCTGCGTATTTTATCCTAGCACATATACAAATAGTACAATTTAAATTTTATTTCATGCTAGTAAAATATTGTGAAGTAACTAGTTTAAGTATTGGAGCCATTCTGAATTCAAATCTGTGGAAATCAACACCTTATTTCAAGATAAACACACATAATAATGTGTTTCCTATCAAAACAAGTATAAGGGGAAGGAGAAATTCCCCCCCCCCAAGGATGGGTGAGATAAAATCCCCCAAGAATGGGTAGAGAGCAAGATCAATTAGAACCACCTTAGTTTTTCTAATTTGATAAATCTTATAGAAAATAGTAACAAAGACTAGCCAAGACAGGAAAATCAGCTTGAAGATGGACGTTATAATCATGATGACTGAGAAGAAAAGGCCAAGTTTATCTCGAATAGAATCTCAGTGTTCAAAGAATTCTTCAGGAAGTAATTGCTGTCCACTTTCACAGAAGCATCGACAGCACAAAATTGCTTTAAAGCAGGATAGATCTTGGGCTGAACATCTGCAAGTTTTGATCATGGAAACCCTACAATTGGTTATTCCGAATCATCTAGAACCCTTTGATAACAAACCCCATCAATGCTACAGGGCTTCGACATCTCCATTCAGAAAAGTAGGTATTTAGTACAAAAAAGTCTATTCCTAAGTGCATATAACCTTGACATTTCTTTAAGTTAGTTTGTTTTCTTTTACAGACAAAGATCTCATTTAACTCTCTCGTTTTCCTTGAATGCTTGGTATTTGAGTATCTGGAAGTGTGTCTATCCATTGCTTCTCAGGAGGTTCCCTAAGTGCTTTCCTAGATGCAAACATTTCTTCAAAGAGCCTTTTCTTCTCACTGTCCTACATTTCTGGTATTTGTCTCTTAGGCTCTTTAGATGACATTTTATGTACTCACATAATAATTTTAGAACAAGTTAGAGCCACACCCTCATTTTATGCTACTACAATAGCTTGATAATACACATGGAATCACTTAATATGTTCAAAAGCAGCACACCAGCATTTTTACATTAAAAGTATCCCAAAAGAATATGTGCTCTTTTCACAAGGACATCAAACAAATGACAATTGCCATTAAGTGAAGGAATATTGATTCCTGACAGCAGAATCACTAGTAGTTTCCTAGGCTTGGATGATACCAAACTCATTGTTTCCTAAATGGCTTATAATAACTTAATTTTTGAGGAAAAACTTCTAGAAACTTAAACCCAGTTTTAGTGTCTTTGTCTATCATACTCTCATGGACATAGCTGCTTGCATATACACCTCTTTGCATAAAAGCAAATCATCTTGCTTTAAGGTATTGTCAGCTTAGGTTTCCAGACAGTAAACCAGCAACTGATTTTCTTTGCGACTAAGCCCAAGGGAAAAATGTTCCTGTCGGTTTTGATAAATGGGTTATTCAGAAGCACTGAGTCCATCTCTTTTGATATCCAGAAATTGGTAAAGGCCCCTATGAGTTGTTAACAATGCTTTTTAAACTTTGTGTCCCAGCATATAGTCAGATTCTGCCATTCGGGACACACCCAGATGAGACTCACTCTAGTCAATGAAAATTACATGAGGGCTTCTGAGGGGTAGAATTCAGCTGGAAGCTGTGCACAAGGGTCTAAGGGCAGGGTTTGGACCCAGAACCCAGCTCAGTGGGTTGGATTCATATGCCTTAAAGACAATTTCATCTTCCTCGGTGGTATATTAAGTAGCATTCTTCAAGCAGCCACGGGGAAACTGATCCAGGAGCCAGTGAAGCTGAAATCTGTGCAACTGTCTGAAGTCATACTATAAAAAGACAGAGTCATTTTACTTCTGATGTGTGCTTTCGTGTAGACATATTGAAGCTGACCACAAATAAAAGTGAAAACAGATCCAGAATAAGTACAGCAAACAATGGAAAACAAATGGATCCAGCATTCAGATGAAAAAGACAGGTTTTTACATGCTCCCGTATTCTGTCTTTTTTTCCCCTAAAAAGGTCTTCTTAACATTTCTAGCATTAATGGAATTAAATTATTCCACATGGGTGTAGAATTAGCCCCATGGTGCCAACATTTGTTTTCTGCATTCGAGCTAGGACAAACACAGCACACTTCAGCAATGGCGCTGATCTTTTCTTGGCAATGCAAGACTTTGTGCTCACCCGCGGGGGGCTGGGTATCATTCAGAACATATAAGTGACAAGGACGTTGTCCTTGATTTCCTTATCATGTTTTCTAGCAGCTGCTTTCACTTAAGATATTCAGTCCTTGAATAACCCACAATGCTGATTATATTGAAAGAATGTCATTTTTTGGTCCAAGAAGGACAATAGCCTCAACAGTGATATTGTCGAGAAGAGGAAGTTGGACAATCCCACCATTCCCTTTCACAGATACAGAAAAAAATGCAGAGAGAGACACATTATTCCTTTCTCTTAAAGTTCACATTATCTAAGAAATACTTACTAAGCATCTATTATGAGCAATGTAATTTTCTAAAGCTAGAGAGATAGAAATCAATTTAAAAAATACCAAATGTCTTTTCTTATGGAACTTGCATTCTATTTGGATAGAGAAACTGAATAAATACATCAATATTTGTTGTGCAGTTTAGCATTGGCTTAAATTTCTGTATTGTATACCAATGTTATATTTATGCACAAGATACCTACTGCTGCCAAAATTTGTAAATGTGAGGTCTAAACAATTTTCTTCCTCTGAGGGGCTCTCTTCCTAGGTAATTATGATCAACATCTCTGAGACAAGGTATATAATACTATTGTCTTAAAATCTCATTCTCCACTGAGTCATCCTACTGGGGTTGATAACTTTCCATATGAAAAGGAAATAAACTTTATGTTGTAAAAGTTGATTTTTCTAGGTGATAAAGTAGAAAAAGTTGTATAAGTCACATTTCTCCTCCTCTTCCAAAAGCAAATCTAATCAATGAACTATCCCTTTCACTGTAGACTGAAACATGTGCTTCATACTTTTGAATAAAACTGGCATTTGGGAAAACATCAAAGGTAACAACATGAAAGTACTAGAAATAATTTTAAATTTATTATATGATTTTCATACTTTTTTCCCTTTCCTTTCATACTTTTTCCCAAAGAAATCTGTTCCTAGTTACACATACATATTATTTATTTGATTATGTTTTAGTAAATGGTAATATTAATAATAACATTGTTTACTCTTTTTACTGACTTAAAAACATTATTTCCTTTGTGAAGGTAGATTAAGAAACACACTGTGAAGAACTGGAGAACCACAAAAGACATACAATGATTTCCTTAAAATTTAAGTAAATATGACTTTCTCAATGGAATACTAGGCAGTTACAAAAATGATGAAATCTTACAACTTGCAACAACATGGATCAAACTGAAGAGGGAAATGTTAAGCAAAATATGTCAGAAGGAGAAAGAAAAATGACAGATGGTATCACTCATCCTGGAATATAGAGAAGAAAAACAAAGGATCATATAAAACCAAACCCAAACCCCACCCAGAAATCTGACTGAAGAGGGAGACCACCAGAGAGACATGGTGGGGGGAAGGGGGTTCACTGGACTATAGTGGTGAGTGTGGGTGCCTTGGTGGTTGGTGTGGCATGGTAGTATATATCCGAAGAATTGTAAACCTATACCTCTGGATCATGTAAAGTGTTGTAAACACTGTTTTGTAAACAACAGTGTTATACAGTGTTGTAAACAAACATTTGCTGTTTGTTTTTTTTTTATTGAGATTTTATTTCTGTATTGTATACCCAATGTTTCTGTATGTGTCTCACTGAGGCAGATAGCAGGTTGCTAAAGACACAGGCTTTGGAGTAAGAAAGAAAAATTAATTTGGATTCTGGTTCTGCTACATGCTTGCATTACTTTTAGGCATAGTTAAATCTTCCTAAGATCAATCTTTCCATCAGTAAAATGGGAAAATTTTGCTTACAGAGCTGTTGTGAGGATAAAATGGAACAGAGTCTACAAAGGGTTTAGAACGAAGGTTTAACATATGTGTATGCAATCTGTAAGTGGCTGCTGTTTTTTTTTTCATTAGTATCATCATTCTTATTTTATTTTAATGCTATACGTCAAAGGCAAGGTAGAGAATCTTGCTTGATCTTGACAAGGAGCAGCAGCAATAAGAGGAAGAGAAGAGGGCCTCCCTGATGGCGCAGAAGTTAAGTGCTGCACTGTGGAGCTGTGGGCAGCTGAGATGCAAGCTCCACGCCTAGCCCGGGGACAATCCCACATGGCGTAGCAGACCTCTCCTGCCTCGCCCGCTGCTCCCCGCAGCAGCGTATTTCCGTCAATCTGCCTTTTCTGCTCCCCACTCTGTCTCTGGTGAACCCTCTCGCTGCCCCACACCTCTGGCCTGTACCCCAGCTTGTATGCATAAGTAAATAAATCTTAAAAAAAAAAGAGGAAGAGAAGATATGAAGTATGACATATAATAGAAAAGTTTTACCTTCTGTAAAACATTACTATTATTTGACTGGATTGTTTACTATGTTTTTGTTAAGTCACACCAGCTCTTTGTAGATCATTGTGATCAGTCCCTTATCAGTAGTATTGTGTGCAAAAATTTTCTCTCAGTCAGTAGGGTGTCTCTTTGTTTTGGTTAATGTCTCTTTTGCTGTACAGAAGCTTTTTAGTTTGATGTGTGGAGGTTCCTCAAACTACTAAACATGGAGATTCCATATGACCCAGCAATTCCACTCCTAGAAATCTACCCAAAGGAGACAAAAACATTAATTCAAAAGGATACCTGTACCCCTATGTTTATTGCAAAAAGGAAATTTATTCCTATTTACAAAAGGAAACAACCCAAATTCCCAAAAATTGATGACTGGATGAAAAAGATGTGGTATATATACACAATGGAATATGATTCAGCAATCAAAAAGATAAACTCATGCCTCATGCCATTCACAGCAACATGGATGGAGTTGGAGGAGATTATGTTCAGTGAAATAAGCCAGAAAGAAAAAAGAAAAATATTGAATGGTTTCACTTATAAGAGGAATATAAGGGAACCAAATAAGTATCAGGAAAATAAAATAATTATAATATATTAAAAACAAAATTAGCAGGCAATTATAAATCAGAGACATTCTGCAGGGGAGGAGGAGGGAGAAGGATCAAAACAGGGGAGGGGAGAGCATAAGGGACTAGGGGGATGGTGCATGGGTGAACTGGTGGTGGCAATTTTATGGGGACTACATCTGAGAGGAGAAAGCATACATTCTATAAAAAGGAAGAATGATGCAAAATATATATAAAATTAAAAAAATTAAAATTACAATTAAAAAGATTTACTTTCTATTTTATCTCACTATAGCTGACTATCTGGAATAGGTACATATCTCTTCTTTTTTTTCCTAATATATATTTTTATTGTTATTTATATCTTTTACATTTTGTATTCCCCTTGGGTAACCCGCAACCAATTCACCCATGATCCATCTCCATGGTCCCTTGTGTTCTTTTCTAATCCATTTTGTACCCTTATCCCCCTCCTCCCACCACCCCCCAAGTGTCTCTTCTATTTGGTTTCCCTATAGTCCTGTTATAAGTGAAACCATTCAATATTTTTCTCTTTCTTTCTGGCTTGTTTCGCTGAGTATGATCCCCTTTAATTCCATCCATGTCACTGCAAATTGCATGTGTTTATCTTTCATGAATGCTGAATAGTATTCCATTGTGTATATGTACCACATCTTCTTGATCTAGTCATCTATTTTTGGAAGACACAAGAAAATGGAAAGACATCCCTGCTCATGGATTGGAAGGATTAACATTATCAAAATGGCAATCCTCCCAAAAGCAATTTACAGATTCAACGCTATTCCAATAAAAATCTCAATGACATTCTTCAAAGAAATAGATCAAATACTGAAGAAATTCATATGGAACCACAAAAAGCCCCACATAGCTAAAGCCCTCCTGTCTAAAAAGAAAGAAAAAGGAGGAATTTCACTCCCTGACTTCAAACTATACTACAAAGCTGTAATAAATAAAACAGCATGGTACTGGAATAAAAACAGACACAAAGACCAATGGAATCAAATAGAATACCCAGAATTAAAGCCGCATATATATGAACAACTAATCTTTGACAAAGGAGCAAAGAAAATGCAGTGGAACAAGGACAGTCTATTCAATAAATGGTGCTGGGATAACTGGACAGCCACATGCAAAAAAATGAAGCTAGACTACTGCCCCACACCCTGCACAAAAAACAACTCAAAATGGACAAAAGACCTAGACGTAAGACCTGAAACTATAAAATTTATAGAAGAAAATATAGGCAAAATTCTACACGGCATACATTTCAGCAAAATCTTTAACAACACATCCCCCAAAGCGAAGGAAGTGAAGGACAAGATAAACAGGTGGGATTACATCAAAATAAAAAGCTTCTGTACAGCAAAAGAGACATTAATCAAAACAAACAGGCACCCTACCAACTGGGAAAAGATCTTTGCACACAATACATCCGATAAAGGACTAATAACAAATATTTACAAGGAACTCACACAACTCAACAAAAACAAAGCTAACAATCCAGTCAAAAAATGGGCAGAAGAGCTAAAAAGGCACTTCTCCAAAGAAGAAAAGCAAATGGCCAACAGATACATGAAAAAATGCTCATCATCACTTATAATCAAGGAAATGCAAATCAAAACCAATATGAGATACCACCTCACACCTGTGAGGATGGCACACATTAAAAATACAGGCAACAACAAATGCTGGAAAGGATGAGGAGAAAAAGGAACTCTTCTACACTGCTGGTGGGGATGTGAATTGGTCCAACCACTATGGAAATCTGTATGGCGATTCCTCAAACTACTAAACATGGAACTTCCATACGACCCAGCAATACCACTTTTGGGAATCTACCCAAAGGAAAAAAACACTAATCCAAAAGGATACATGCACCCATATGTTCATTGCGGCACTGTTCACAATAGCAAAGGTATGGAAGGTACCTATCTCTTCTTAAAGAAACATAAGCAAGGCCTAATTTCTTATAATCAGGGAATAAAAGCATGCTTTAATGAAATATTTTTAAGTATTCTCTCATTCAAACATCTTATTGTAGTGAACCCAAAACTGAACAAAATAGTAAGTTAAATCTGGTCATTTGGTGCAATGCTTGCTAAACTCTGAGTAATAGGAAGGGGGCGGTTATACTTAATATCCCCACTTTCTGCTCCAAATGTGCAAGTTGACTCCACAATATTGAGATTTCTACCAGCTATCCGTGAAAAATATGTGTCACACATGGGACAGAAGGAATGCTTGGTGGTTTTCTGGTTTGGTATATAAATGCGCCTGATGATATCTACAGCTCCCGTGTACCCTCATGTGATGGGAATTAGGTTATCCTTTGTTCCCCACTAAGTCTCAGAAAGGAAGCTCTACTGCTCACTACTTGCAATTGCTAGGACTCACTGGGGAAGATGTTTACAAGGCATTAAAGATGGCAAAGGGAAAACCGTAAAGATTTTATAGTCTGGACAGAAAAATTCATCCATAATGAAGAAAAAGCAGAATAAGAATAGACAATAAATGTATATCTAGCAATATATTTGAGGTTTTAAAGCATTATTTGATGATCAAATTGAAATTTCAGAAAGGAGACAAATGGAGAGTGTGCATGTATTTGTGTGTACATGTGTGTGATGTGCACGCATGTGTGTGTGTGTGTGTGTGTGTGTGTGTGTGTGTGTGTGTGTGTGTGCATTTGAGAGCTGACACCATTGGGGACATTTCCAAAGGGGACAGAGAAAAAAATCAATTCTTCCAGTTTTTACAACCCTTCCCTTTGCAGCATCTCTTCATGTCAAATTTGTCTGGTCTAGTTTGAAATGGCTAAGTGATGGGGCTTCCAAAATGCTCCCAGTGAGACTATCCCACAGTCTACAAAATTTCACTGTTTCCTCTTATTTAGTTTAATTTTATTCCATTTCAATTCACTTTTTTTCAAGGAGGAAGAAAGTAAGTCTGTTCTTTAAAGTCATGTCATAGGAAATAGTTTCTGTTTTATTTTTGCTTTAATGATTGGGTTTCTCTGTGGCCATGCTTAGCATTTGCTAGATGGGATGAAAGACTATAATAAGCAGATTCATTTCTAATTCAAAAGAGCTGCTGTGGGGACAAGTTCTCATGCAGAGCAACTTTGAAGGTCATATTTGGTTGTGTCCATCCTGGCCCTCAGGGGCCTGATGTATCTGATGAACATCTTTAGTGCTATTGTTTTCCTCATTCTTGCATCCAGAATTCACAAATATGAATTCAAAGTTCAAAATGTCCCAACTCACTAAACTCACTTCCATATTTCTATTTTCTTTTCTTAATTTTATTTAAATTTATTTATTTATTTAATCGTAGAAGAACTGGGGTGTAGGCCAGAGGTGGAGGGGGGTGAGAGGATTCACCAGAGACAGAGTGGGGAGCAGAACAGGCGGGTTTACTGAAATACACTGCTGAGGGGGGCACTGGGTGAGACAGGAGAGGTCTGCTGCACCATGTGTGTTAGGCCGGGGATCAAACTCAGGCTATAGAGGCAATAGTGCTGAGACTTAACCCCTAGGCCATAAGGGAGATTCCACACTTCCATTTTCTACACCTCCCAGAATAAGGAGCATCCTTTTGAAAAAAATCACATTTAAGATCTCAGACTATCTCACTATTGCCAAATTTTCCGAATCCTTTCTTTATTGACCAAGTGACACTTGCCCACAAAGATGACTTGAATTCTTATCCAGGAAACGTCCAAAAGATAGGAAAGATATTTAGGATAAATTTTTAGTTTCTTCCTCCTTAAAATAAGTACGTGGGTACAAGTCAAAATCTCTAATTATATATAAAATGAAATATAGCCTCAAGAGACTCTGACTTGTTTGGGAGTACTTCTATGATTAACACAGACCTCAACTCCAAGACTTGCTGAATGGGCTCAGAAATGTCTGCAGTTTGAGGCAAAATTAAAAAATCTCCCAGTGACTTATTTGTATGCTTGCTTAAGAAGATGTACCAAAGACATAAACCTTTTGGACACCATCCAGGAGAGTATTCACAAACTCTCTCATTATTTAGCCACATCTTTATATATGTTGTCTTCCTTTCTCACCTATTTGTACTCAGACAGAACCATTGTTGCATGTGGACTCGTCAACTTGGGTCATGAGTCACACTCTCCCCATCTGCCACTGAGTGTCTGCTCCAGCACAGCATACTGAGGTGGTTGATCTTGAAGCAGGTGCAACTGAGCACGCCTGTAGCCAGCAGCCATGTCCTCAGCCAAGTTGCCTGTCACCATCTCGGTCTCCTCATCCCTCAAATAGTAGTAAGAATAGAATTTACCCCACGAGCTAGCAGTGTAATGACTATTTGGTTAATTAATTAATACCGCAAAACACGGGGCCTCCCTGGTGGTGCAACGGGTTAAACACTATGAAGCTATCCAGAGCCACTGCAGCACGAGTTCAGTATCCGGCCAGGGAGCTTCCCACATGGCACAGCAGACCTCTCCTGTCTCGCCCTCTGCTCCCCTCAGCAGTGTACTTCGGTTGATCTGCCTGTTCTGCTCCCCAATCTGTCTGTGGTGAATCCTCTCACCACTCCACACCTCTGGCCTACACTCCAGCATTGTACACATAAATAAATGAATCTATAAAAAAAATACTGCAAAACGCTTAAGATAATGCCTATGGACACTATAAAATTAGGACACTGTAGCTTCAACTTTTGTACACAATATAAACCTTCTATGAATCTAGTATACCTTTCTGGGTAGACAATGAAGGAATAGAGAAATTTGAATATATGGTGAGCAGTGACATGAAAATGGACACCTTGGTTTCTGGGGTATCCCGCTTGAACAGCAAAGAGTTTAAAGGCCAGGAGTACAACACTGTCCCAGTGCTACCCCAGCTCACAGTCACCCTCCAACAAGACAGCCCCATCATCCTGGACAGTGCACACAGATCCTAGAGAGGTCCAGAACATCATATACTGTGAAGAGAAGGGAGAAAGCCCCACTTTTTAACTGGGTAAGCAGACGTGAATCTTTGGACATTCACAGTGACTCTTATGTCAAAGATGAAAACAAATGTTTGCCAAAGTTCAGTGTCAATGTCCAGGCCTACCCTCACTAGAGCTACCAAAGCACTGTGTTAAAGAATTTCCCTGTACACAAAATGATTCCGAATAAAATCTTGCTGATTTTTAGGAAGAGAGCCCTTCTCAAATTTGTTACCTGGCTTCCTTAGTGACAGATTTGCTTATGGTAATGACTTTTTCACGGCAGGTATTCAGCATTCTGCTTGTTTCACAAACTTCCTTCACCACATTTTCCAGGCTGGTGCCAAGGGTAAGGCTTCTCCATGCCAGGTTTTCTGAAAAATTAATAAATCTACTGCCATAATCCTTACTGCTTCAACTGACAAATTTAATAAACGACAGGATGCAAAGCCCAGGTTTCCTAATGGAGTTGCTGCTTTTTTTTTTTTTTTTTTTTTTTTTGGTCTTTGACAAGTTTTACAGAATAGCACTTTTGAGACGTGGTCAAGTGCTATAAACCTAATCCTTAGCAATTTCCTCCTCAGCTCAAATAACCTAAATATTTTATGAATGGTAAAGGGTTTCACATGTCAACCATCAACCAAACAACTTTTGTCTATCCCTTTACTCTGTCTCACTTTTCCTTTGGTAGTTTGGGTAATTTTCTTTAAGAAAACATACTTTTGTCAATTTGTTCAGACAAAATGCACAAGACACTTTTAATCTGCTTTCTTTGGAACTTCTGAAAGTGTCATGCTATACATAAGCAAATCTATCAAAATTTTACAATAGCCCTCATGTTGATTTAAAAAATGTTTGGATTTAAATGTTCGATTAAAGGGGAAGACCTCTGGGGAACCCAAAAGCCCTATGATGCACAAGGAGGAAGGGTTTGCATGATTTTTTTATTTAACAAGATATTTTATTTAAAGTTCAAACTATCAATATACTCTGAAATTTCACTAGCACTAGGATGTTTTATTTACTAAAACAGGCTAAAATTTACATCTTATTTTGACAAAAGCTATGTGAGCAAGCAATGAATTCTAACTTTTTCTTTTACTACTGTTAAAATAATTTTTCCTACATTCGATATTTTGATGTTCTCAGTAACTTTAAAATATCTTTTTCTTTTCTTCATATTTATTCATCTATACAGATCTCAAAGTATTCACAAAAAGAAATGCACCCTAGAAAATGACAGAATTTTATCAATGGGACAGAGACATTTCTTTCATAATTAATATTAGCATAGTCACTTACCCAGTATATGCTTTGATTGATTCAGACTTTATTCAAGGGGATGGAGCTAAAAGGTAAATATGAGTTTTCACATGAGAAATTCCCTGGGTAGGGGGAAGCATATAATAAAAAAAAAAATATTATTATACAGTTTAATGAAACTGTAAAATAGTTGTAAGAGTTACCTATTTCCCTTTAAATTTCATTAATACTTCATATTAATTGTGTTTAATTTATTTTTAATTGAAATCATTTTATCTGGTAATGATTTGGATTAGGACAGTCTGCTTTTTTTCAATGTATATGATTTTGTATTTGAAATGTATTGTTTTATCAACTTGTGATTTGTATTTTACAAATTCTAAATATATTTAAAAATAAAAAATATTAATATTTTTTTTAAAAAAAAAGTTGTAAAGCAGCTTGGCAGCGTGGAAAATCTGTGCATGGCTAGGGAATCCATCCTGGCTGCTGATGCTAGGGTTTCAAGGAGGAATTAGAACTGTCCTGTGGACAGGGCAAGGGTGACACTTCAGGCAGGGGAAATAACATGAGGCCACGCACTGCTTCCTGTGGCAAATATGTCTGAGTAGCTAGTGTATTAGGCATGAATGTGGGAGTGGGGCAAGACAGGTGAGGAAGGCAGATGGGGTTCAAAGTTGTGGATTCCAGACTGTGGAATTTGAATTTGCACTTGCATGTAAATGGCATATGGGATGTGAATCTATTATTGAGAGCTTACAGCACCCCTTCTAAGCAAAGCAGACCCTGGACATCCCTTTGGGGATCCATGCTTTTCATCACATAATTCTAATGCTTGACAACAATAAATTGGACTGAGAATCAAATATTGAATATGACCCAAATGTTGGACATAAAACAGTCTACTGACCTATAATGGGGAATTTAGGAACAGAGAAGATAAGATACATTTGAGAGGTCTATATGACTTGGAACTGAGAGTTCTTAAACCAGATGAATGAGGGAGAAGAAGCAATTTAGGATGACTGCAAAGTTTCCTTTGCATTAGTGACAATGGGGCCAATAATTCGAAGTGTAAATAGAAGAGGAAGAAGTATTTCAGAGAATGGCGCTCTCTAATAGTCAAAGAGCTCTTGAGTTAGGAAACTGAAATTCCTGAACTGTGCATTGCAATGAGAGTGGTCATATTTTCCAAATATTAGGTTGCTTTATAAGGATCTGTCCACGTGTACTTTTCTTGTGAGAAAAAAAGGGCAGGTACTTCAACTTGCTTGTGACTATAATTATGCACTATTGTGTACTTTAAATATTGATGCCAAAGTTCAGTTTTTATAGTCAAAACTTATAATTAAAAATTTAATTTATATTGTGCTATTTCATGAAAACTAACCTGAAATACATGGAATTAAATGGTGCATCACCTATGTCCTCTTTATCCTGTTAGACATCTGAAAAGCTACCACAGGACTGAAATGGCCCCCTCAGAATACTCTGTTGGCTATAAATTGAGGAAACTTGTTCACAGTGACCTAAGATGCTTTTTCTCAGAAATGGAATGATTCAGTTACTTTATTCATATCCCACTTAATTCCAGGTGTACCCTGCCGTATTCTTTGGATATTCAGCTTCCAGTTGCCCTTGGCTCATCCCCAAGAACCAGCCACAAGCTCATCTATTGCTGGTTTCCACTCTCTGTCATTCTCTTTTCCAGTTTCTGCCTTATGCCATAGCCTTCAGGGTACCAGTTGGCTCCACACTGTGGTTGGTTAAGAATCATTACATAACGTCAAACCTTTTCTCTAAAGTGTCAAAGACATTTAAAAAGATATATAACCCATAGCCACATTGTAAAAGACAGTTTAGCTTAGTGATTAACACCAGCATTATGATGTCAGAGGAAAATTAATGAGGTTCCAATCCCCAACCTGCCATTTATAAAGTAAGATCTTGAGTAAGTTGGTTTGCTAAGCCTTATTTATAAAATAGGGGATGATGATAAAAGAAAAGCCTGAGCTTTTAAGATGCAAATATAATAATATGATAATATAGAAACTATGCATAACCTGGAACCCAAAAGAGAATAAAAGTTCAATATTTTTTCTTTTTTTCCTCTTTTGTTTTCCCATTATTATGAATGCATCACAACATTCTTCTTGCTTGTGCAAATTCTAGTAAGTTCCCAACTTACAAAGCACCTTTTCAGAAATGGTTAACTCACTCCTTGGCCTTTAAATGTTTCTCATCCTCTTCGAACATCTTTGTGTAAATCTGCTTGTTTTCACGGATTGATAATTGGAATTCCAAATCCAGTGCTCATTGTCATTGTCTATGTTAACATTACAGACATCATTTACTACTTAGTGCACCCAAGGCACTTTGTGCTTTATTTTCCCCTGAAAAGTACTTGTTGTACACAAACAAGGAAAAAGAAAGTCTGAAAGGAAAGACCTTTGAGGTCTAGGATCCAAAGAGCTTCTTAGAAATGAGAGCGTTAAAAAGAAAAGAAACATTTAAAAATACCTTGATAGAAACATTTTCATTTATAGTGTTTCAAATAACAGATTACATATTCAAAATGTTCCTATTAATTTCATATGCTGCACTCACTCAGCATGTTTGAATATTTCACTTCATAATGTTTTGGCACAAAAATGTAAATAGCATTGCACTTCACCTTCTCCAGTTCCCACAGTCCATTTTCTGGGTGATGGGGGAAGAATATACTAATAGTCAGAAACTGTGCACATTTGGCTGGCTGAATCCATAAGTAGTCTTTTAAAATGTTTTCTGTTTCAACTTGGTCTTGTGAATTTGGTCGTGCCAACCTAAAAAATTATGCTTATAACAGTACTATAGGGAAACCAAAGAGGAGACACTCAGCAGGCCGAGGGGGTAAAGGGGGGAGGGTAAGGCACAAAATGGAGTAGAAAAGGACACAAGGGACCACAGAGATGGGTCACGGGTGAATTGGTGGTGGGCTACCCAAGAGGAATACAAAATGTAAAAGATATAAATAACAATAAAAAAATATATATTTTTTTAAAAATTATGACTTTTCAAGAGAGCTCAAACCCTCTTAAAAATCAGACAGAATTATTGTATCTCCACAGTTATTTGAATTGAAGTCATGTGAAAATATCTGTTGTCTGCTTTAGGTCAAGATCTGGAACCCCTGCTTTTCTACGTGAGATTTTGTTACCCTTGAAGAACACCTAGATTATTGCTATTTAGCTGTTTGGGAGAGAGACCAAAGAAGACTGTTTTCAAATGCATTTCAATTTGAGGGTGGGGTACTACTGGAAATAGTTTCAGAAGTAGCTTTTTTAATCAAATGTTTCATTGTGATAATAAGAGAAAGGGAGAGTGAGAATTGAGTTCTAGTCTTGGCTCTGATCCCAGCCACCTCTCGGTTCTGTTTTTTGTTTGTTTGAGGGTTTTTTTTTTTTTTTAGGATTTTATAGTTATTATTTAATTCATATTTATTGAGTTAATGGTGATTTATATCACAACATATGTCTTAGGGCTATAGGTTTACACCTCTACAAATGTATGTTATTCACCACACCATCCAGCAAAGCCCCAACAATTCTCCATTAGACTCCCCTTCCCCCTTTTGCTCAGATCCCATCACATCCCCCTTCTGGAAGCCCTAGTCATAGCTCAAGTGTACCTCAGGGAAGCACCAGTCCTAGGACTCATCTCAGTCTACAAGATACACATTTTATACATCACACAATCTCTTCTATAAAGAATATTTAACTTTATTTAACTCAATGTTCTCCACACTTATTTGGCCACATAACTACAAATTAGTGTTCTGTGGAACTCACTTTGGACCACAATACATACACATTATTCATGAGAAAAAACACTGAGGATTTTGTAAAATATCAGTATTAAGATTCCAGTAAACTTTTGCAATGTTTGATTGTTCAAAATGACAGTGACATGAAGTAAGAAATAGGGAATGACAATATGCTACTTAACTAACTTTTAAAAAGAACACAGGGCCTCCCTGGTGGTGTCGGGGTTAAGTCTCAGCACTATCAAGCTATCACCCTCCACTGACACCTGAATTCGATACCTGGCCAGGGAGCTGACCCACATGGCACAACAGACCTCTCCTGTCTTGCCCGCTGATCCCCTCAGCAGTGTATTTCAGTGGATCTGCCTGTTCTGTTCCCCACTCTGTCTCTGTTGAATCCTGTCACCCCCTGCACCTCTAGACTACAGTCCAGCTCTTGTATGCATAAATAAATAAAAAAAAATCTTAAAAAAAAAACAAACGCTGGAACTAGTTACCATGAATTAGAGAGAGAAAAACAAAGTATCAGATATTCAAATATTTCAGATATTAGATCATCAGATCCAAAATATAAATATGTTTAAAGAAATAGTCAATGTTAAAAGAAATAGCAAATCTATAAGAATAATAGAAATATTTGAAAACCAGCTTCCAGAAATGAAAATTAAAATGCTTAAATTAAAAATTCAGTAGAAATTTTAAACATTGGACATAGCTGAAGACACATTTAGTAAACTGCAAAACAGAATTGAAGATAAAAGTTATGATAGATAAGGTGATAAGGATAAAAATATATTTAATTTTAATTCCAGGAGAAAATAGAATCAACATTCGGAGATTTTTCCAGAATCAATGAAAAATATGATTTCTCAGATTCAGGAAGCCTAAAAAATTTCAAGTAAGACAAAAATATTAAAAATTCACACCCTGATACATTTAAATTGGCCAATAGAGAAAGAGAAAATATTACCTACAGAGGAAGACAATCAGACAGCTCAAGCCATATCTATGGGATGCTGCTAGTCAGTATAAGTGACCTCATGAATACTCTATAATTGCAAAAGTAAAAAAAAAGTCAGAAACTGAACAATTAAATAACTAACTGGAGAGAGGATGTCATTAATGTTAAGGGTGGAGTCACCTAATCATTTCTGAACTGGTCTCTAGGGACAGGAGTAGTGAGCACACCAAGTGTCACTATCACTTCCCATTTTTGTTGTCATTCCCCTCTCTCCTCACATATTTCCACAACCTCAGAAATGTGTATTATGATTGCTCAACCAGTAAATCCATTTACGGTCAGATCTATGAGTACAATGTGGGCAAATATAACTACTCACTGAAACTAATTACAGTTTTAAAAATGGGCCAAGTTCATTGGTACTTTGGTGGTGTGGTTGGTGAGGTAACTACATCTACCCTAAATCATGTATATTGTTGTAAGCAATGTTGCCTTAATAAAAAAATAAACAATTTTTTTTCAGTTAAAAGAAGGTGAATCTGAAAAGACAGACTAAAGCTGTAGTTTCCAAGCAGAGTTATGCATTGGAACCACCTGGGGAATGTTTTAAAATACACGAATAACTGACTACCTGCTCTACTGAAACAAAATTTGAAGCACAAGAATTTCTTTTTTAAGAAAGGATAGATCCGGACTCAGTGATGGGCCTTAATGTAGTAGATACATGTGTTGATTCTCAGTGATGAACACTTGAAACTTATATATATATTATAATACAATGTCATTCCAATAAGCATTCAAGCAATAAGAAACTAAAAAACTTTCTAAATGATTTTGATATACCGACAAGTTTGGAAGTTTTTGGGCTAAGGAGCTGCTACCTGGAAGCCTTGTGCGTCCAGGTCCCAGAACATGGTTCTCAGTGCAATGAACGCTGACACATTCAAATTCAAACTACCTCTATGACTGACACCAAAATGCCACTCATTAATGAATAGGCTGTCACATGGAGCACAAATATTCATGATTCCATGACCTACCCATTCTCTAACTACAGTCAGAATAATTATAAGAGATTCATCAATGTGCATCAGCAACCATTGCCATACTAAACTAGGTACATTCCATCAGCATGTTTTCTCCTTGGGAATTAAGCAATTGCTCGCGAATGTGGAATCAGAACAAGGGAAGTTAGGTAAGTTAAAGATACAGTGAAATATCTGGCCACCAAGGGATGGTTTGCAACAGAATGTGCAAGTCTGTTAGCAACAACCAGGCATGTAAACAAAGCCCTCTGCTTTAGGAGCTTCCTGATCCAGGTGGAGTTGAGGATCCTTGGACAGGATTGGGATATACACAAATGATGTAGCTTACATAGTTTCTGTAAAATTCTTTAGCTTCTATTAAAACTTTTTAAAAATATTCACTCTTACTTTCTAAGACACAAACACATAATCATATTCAAGGTATGTTTTAAGACACATGTATAGTTATGTATAACACCAGCCTCCCTGATGTTCTAGGGGTTAAGTCTCAGTGGTATTATCACTTGGATCTGAGTTTGATCCCTGGTCAGGGAGATAACCCACTTAGGGCACAGCTGACCTCTCCAGTCTCAACCGCTGCTCCCTAGCAGTATATTTCAGCTGATCCACCTGTTTTTCTCTCCACTTTTGTCTCTGGTGAATCCTCTCATCCCCCACCCCAATACCTCTGGCCTGTACTCTAGTTCTTCTACACAAAAATAAATGGATGAATGAATGAATAAATAAATAAATTAATAAATAAATAACACATGTATAGATTGAATGTATCTTTTTAAGTTAAAAATTTGTATCTTTAGCCATCAAACAGAAACTCTTTCTCCCATTATAATTGTGAAATGTGAGCAGGAATGCCTTTACCTACATGAGGTCAGCCCTTGACCAACCAAGTGTGATCAGAGGGAAAGTGTCCAAATAGCTGCGTATGGTCTTCATATATGTGAAAAAGTTTTCCCAGAAAAAAAAAAAGAGGTCAAACCAATGAAATAGGTGAGATCTTAAAATATTTTTTGGATGTTTTAACAGTAAGAATTTGGACCAAGGTAAGACAAAACATAAATTCATGAATAAAATTTCCATTTTTCCATTCCCTCCTACTTGTACTAAACATTGGCCTTGATTGCAAAAACTTGCAAAGATTCTACTGTTTGTTTACGTGCAACCTATGGAAACAGCATTGAGAAAATTATTCGTTCAAACTTCCATCTTGCTCTTAAAATTCTTACACACAGCATTGTGGTTATTCTGTCAAGCATACCAAGTTGACCTAGTTAACAAGTCTTACAGAGCTATGATCGCTAAAGTAAGTCCACAGTCTCCGGATTTATGCAATTAAAATACTCACATGAAATGGCCATTTTTGGGAACTCAAATGAGTTAGAAAGCTGAATTAAAGCAAAATAGTGAGTAAAAATATTCTTTGATTTTTTAAATTATTTTGTTTTTTCTGTCTTTAAGCAAAATTATTTATCTACATTTTATCGACAGTAAAGAGTTACAAAGATAGAGTTTATAGTGGTGGTTATTTGAGTAAGACAAATTTATGTTATACTAATTTTAATCCAGTGGTCTTGCCTTTATCATAACAACTTCTATTTTCTTAATTGAAAAGCAAAAAAAAATACATTTTAAGTAAATAGCAAATGCATTTTCTGTCAAATTTAATTAGTGTCTGATAAAGTTTATGAATTTTGTGAAAGAAAAGATTATTTTTGGTTTCTGAGTGATCTTTTCAAAATAGCTTTCTCTGCTCTTATGACATCTGTTAGCTCCTCCATATCCTGGAAGCATTAAGTCAATTATTCTTTCAGCTGGAAGCAAATAAGAACAAATCTCAGCCACCTCATTTTATAAATCCTTTCAATCATTTGTAATATTCTTTGACTAGTAAATGAAAGGACTGCATCAAAAAAGCAATTTAGCTCATTGCTTACAGATGTAAATAATGAACATCAGTTATTGTCTAAGGGCAGAATACAAGACTGTATCTGAAACAGATCACACTCAAATATTTATTCATCATTTGATAAGTTAGAGAGTGCTTCTAAAATTCACCAGTAATAACCTCAGATTTCAATTTTTCTAAGGTAAAGAAAGTGCTCAGAGTTTAATTGATTATTTGAACATAAGGCTACATGCAGTGAAATAATATTCTTGAATTATTTCACGGTTGCACTGAAAATAATGTTATTTGTCTGAAAATGATTTCTATTGCTCATGCTGTTACCCATTATCCATGGAAATAATTCTTTAAATATGAATACAGCTCTCAGAGAAAATATATTTTAATAAAACGCTCTTCTTTGTGTACCAACTCACAACTACGTATTTGTTTTTCTATATTAGTATATAACTGAAAATTGCAATACAGCAGTGAAAATACATGATGGAGAAATTACTATGTGTAACACAATTTTTCTTCCTCATATATGTACAAATAAGCCTTACATCAAAGGTAATCTTTGAGATCAGCCACTCTGTCCTCAGATTTTACTTCCAGCATTTACTAGTGAAGGGAACTTGAACACATTTTCTAATCTTTCAGAAGCACTTCATGACTCTATTTCTTGGAGTTCTTTTTTTTTTTTTTCTGTTTTTGTTGTTGTTGTTATTTTTATTTGTGTCTTTTACATTACTGTATATTCCCCGTAGGTTTCCCACCACCAATTCACCCGTGAACCGTCACCACAGTCCCCTGTGCTCCCCTCTCCCCTGTTCTGAGCCTCAATTCTCCCCACTCGCTAGTTGATGCGCTTGTATTTGGTTCCCCTATATTCCTGTTATAAGTGAGACCATTCGATATTTTTCTTTTTTCTTTTGGCTTATTTTGCTGAGCACTATCCCTTCTAGTTCCATCCATGTTGCTGCGAATTGTATGTGTTTATCTTTTTTGAATGCTGAATAGTATTCCATTGTGTATATGTACCACATCTTCTTGATCCAGTCATCTATTTTTGGGCATCTGGGTTGTTTCCATATCTTCGCTATTGTAAACAGTGCTGCAATAAACATATGGGTGCATGTATCCTTTTGGATTAGTGTTTTTTTGTCCTTTGGATAGATTCCCAAAAGTGATATTGCTGGGTCATATGGTATCTCCACATTTATTAATTTGAGGAAACGCCATATGGCTTTCCACAGTGGTTGGACCAGTTTGCATTCCCACCAGCAGTGTAGTAAGAGTTCCTTTTTCTCCACATCCTCGCCAGCATTTGTTGTTGCCTGTTTTTTTTTTTAATGTGAGCCATTCTCAATGGTGTTAGGTGGTATCTCATCAACTTGGAGTTCTTAAAGAAGCAAGTGACCTAACTCAAGAAAATTCAGGTGGAACAAGGTGATCAAACCTTGTCACCATGCCCCCAAGTTGTGTCATGTTTTATTTCCTATCTTTTAGCTCATGACAAGCAGACCCCCATGAAATGTGGCAAATAATACAACCAAAATCTTGTTTATGATATAGAAATCGAACAAATCCAACTAAAAAGAGGGAACTTTCCCAATAATTTCTACAAGAATTCTAGAATTTTCTCTGAATATCTTGATCTGATATCAAGGTAGATATTCAGAGACTATCAAATATTCAGAGAATGTCTATCTTGAACTTAACTTTTTGACCAGGAGAATGCAATTGATTAATGTTTCCTCATTGACCATGGGATAGGGTAGCAGCCCTATCTGAACCATCCAAAGTAAAATGAATATAAGAGAGTCAAGTGGAAAGTAAAAACTGATACAGACTTTGAGAAGTGTCTGAATTTTGAAGGTATGCCCCAACCCACACAGAGCTATCTGAAGAGAATGGAAACTTTGTAAGTTCAATATATTCTGCAATTTACATTTGGTCCTCTGCTATGTTCTATTTCAATGTTGAGGTTTTCTACTATTTCTCTTGGTTCAAGCGTATTTATAGTTGTTTGTTAAAGCACTTTTAAAATGGCTGCTTTAAAATCTTCATCAGATAACTCCAACACCTGTGCATTCTCATTGTTGTCAACTGATGATTGTCTATTCTGCTCTTGAGATTTTCTTGGTTTTGGTATGAAGACTGATTTTCATTATATATTAGATATCTTGAAACTCTGGATCTTATTTACATATTTTAGTAGGCCTCCTCTGAGTCTATCCTGACAGGGGAAAGGTTGCTGCAAGGTGATGGCAGAAGCCAGGTTTTCCCATTGTGTTTCTATTAGCACCCTGCAGTGGTATTGGTGGTAGTGATGGTGATGGGGGCTCCCCAACACTGCTGGGCAGAGTGGGCATTTGGATCTCCCACTAGATCTCTGCTGATATCACCCTGGCTCATAAGGAGAGAAGTATCTGGTAATTACAAATGGTGCTTCCACTGATATGACAGGTCAAGTACATGACTTGCCGTTACTGGAAAATGATGAAAGCTATCCTCTGCTTATCCTCTGCCATCCTTGGCACCCTCTGACACCACTACAGTATGGATGGGGAGGAGTGCCTTGTTACTACTCAGTAGGTATAGAAGTTCTTTCTTCACACAAGTCTTCACTTTCACTGTGGTATGGTGCTCATTACTGTCAGACAGATATGGCCTCTTTACTTGGTCATTTCTGACCACATCTCACTGTGGGTATCTGTTAGGAGAAAGGCTCTCATTTCAGCTTGGCTACAATGAAAGACTAGCATCCCTCCTCTCTCTTTGCTGACAAGTGGGAGGGAGGCTGCAGTTTAGTCCTGTGGTATTTGACTAAAGTAGGGAGGCTATTGACTAAAAGTCTTTGTTTCTAGTCTGCACCTTTGTCAGTTGCAAGAGAGAACGGACATTTCTTGGGACTTTTGTTATCATTTTGGTTTAGAATTTCTTGATTGCTAGCTTCTCTAACATCCAGTTTGGGATACATGGGGCAGAAATGAGTTCCAGTCAACTAATTGCCATGCCAACCTTTTGGTCCCAACATCCCTAGCTGATACATCTACCTCAGTCCACATTTCAGACTCTCATGTTTATCTTTACTATACACTTTTCCCTGTGAAAGTGGCCCCTCAATCCAGTTGCCTTAAATCTCCCTAAATGTAAAACGAGCAAAACTGGTACATCATGTGCAGAAGACAGTATAGTGATTCCTAAAAATAAAATAATAAAAATGAAAATACTATATAATCCAGCAATACCACTTCTAGGCATTTACCCAAAGAATATGAAAATACTAACATAAAAAGATTTGTGCACTCCTATGTTCAAAGCACCATTGTTCACTATGGTTAAGCTTTGGAAGCAACTGGAATATCCACTGACAGATGACTAGATAAAAAAATTGTGGAATACATACTCAGTGTAATACTACTCAGCTATTAAAAATGATGAAATAATGCTTTTTGGGACAAAACGTGATGGATGTAGGAGGTTGTTATGCTAAGTGAAATAAGTTAGAAAGTGAAAGTTACCATATGGTTTTACTCATTTGTGGAACACAAGTAACCAAATAAAACAAACTGGAATTATACAATAAAAATATTTCTTAGATGCTCTGAAAAATATATTGGTTACCGGAAAGTATGGGGAAGTAGACAGGAAAAGATCAGGGAGGGAAAGTGATTGGGTAAGGGCACTGGAGCTTTGGTGGAGAGCGAGAGAAGTATGTGCATATATGGAGGTATGAAGTTGTTCTCCCAAAATTGTAAGTTGTGTAAACAATTTGTAAATCAATAAAATTTGAACAAATAATTCATCTATGTTAATTTAAAATGTTTTTTTTAATTAAAAATGGTACTGTTTTTGGGCCTCCCCGGTGGCGCAGCAGTTAAGTGCTGCGCTGTGGAGCTGTCGGCAGCGGCGACGCGAGTTCGACGCCTGGCCGGGGAGATTCCCACATGGTGCGGCAGACCTCTCCCCCGCTGCTCCCCTCAGCAGTGTATTTCTGATCTGCCTGTTCTGCTAACACCTCTGTCTCTGGTGAGCCCTCTCGCCGCCCCACGCCTCTGGCCTGTACCCCAGCTTGTATGTATAAATAAAAAATAAATCTTAAAAAAAAAAAGAATACCTCTAAACAACTTTAAAAAAAAATGGTACTGTTTTGAGTGGGGGAAGTGAAGGAGCACACAGGTCTCTAGTGTTTCCTTTCTCTTCGGCATTTTGTCTTTGAAGACCTAGCTTCACTGGTTGTTCCTCAGCTCTTTCAAACAGATTTTAAATGTATCCAGTTTTTCTGACTGTTCTTGTCAGGAGGTTGGCATGTCACAGGCTAGTGTTCTATTATCAGAAGTGGTACTTTCAGATATTACTTAAGGATTTTTATACACTATTGTACCTGACATACCCTTCTTCTGTGCTTGCTCTGGGTTTGCATATTAATTCTGACAGTGAAGACCATAGTCAGGACAGTTTCATTTGTAAAGTTTCATGGGAATAAATCAAATGAATCAAATTATTAGATATTCCCCATAGCTGATATTCATCTTCTATGCACTGGTACATCTATATTGGTTATTAAAATATTGATACATGAATTACTAAGTGGCCTCCCTTGTGGCACAATGGATTAAGCACAGCACTGTGGTGCTGTCGGCAGCTGCAGCGCCAGTTCGATGCCCGGCTGGAGAGATTCCCACATGGCCATGGTGCAGCAGACCTCTCCTGCCTCGCCCACTGCTCCCCTCATTTTGGTATTGTATTGTATTGTATTGTATTTTGGTCCACCTGCCTGTTCGTCTCCCCACTGTCTCTGGTGAGCCCTCTCACTGCCCCACACCTCTGGCCTGCACTCCAGCTTGTATGCATAAATAAATAAATCTTTAAAAAAAAGCATAAATTTCTAAATGTCCTCTATGCACACCCCAGCCCCAGGAGTCCACTGATATTTCTAATAATCTAAAATATAAAGCACTAAAACCTGGTCTGGGTGCACCTGCAGCAACACTGCTCTGATGTCAAAATTATTGATTCTGGTGACAGCTCATCATTAACTCTTGCTAAGTATTTTGAATATCATTCCTATGACCACTGAGCCATGTATATCTCCATTGTTTTTCTTTCATTATAAGAATTAATTATATTTTGCTTTTGGTTATTTCTACAGAGAATTGTTTAGCATGGCTCTTTCATTCATTTGAATGATATGCAACAGTATAATTAGCAAAAATATTCAGAATTGTTTCTGCTAATGAACCCTATTTTAATTTAAGTCTATGAATATCTTTACCTTCCATTAACATAATTAAAATCAGACATAATTGCCAGTTAAGCCAAATAACTTCTGATAAGGCCAACCTCACAGCTAAGATAATAATTTCTCTTGTTAATCATAGATATTATGCTGAATACATGAAACTAAGAACGCTCTGCAACACATCTTACAAAGCATAATCATTGCAGATTCATTAATAGCTGCCATCTTTATTTTTCTATTCTGCACTATAATCATTTACTGTGGTCTCAGTGTATTATTGTGATTGTACTTGTCAGAATTAATGTGCTCAAATTTCACAAAAGCAATGAGAATCTGAGGTTTTGTTTCCTATTAGCCTTAATCAATATTTTACTTATTGACATTCTATAGGGAGATTCAAGGTATTAATTATGTGGAGATTATTGTTCCTTCAGCTAAATTACAAACAGAAGCTTAATTAATGAGTTTGCAAATTGTTTTCCAGTAACAAATTCTGTTTCCTTATGTTTTTTCACTCTGAACCCCACCAATTTAGAGGATATTGTTGTATAGTTTTTATAACTTAATGTTTTATTTTTCATATGCTTTTTTGGAAGTAATGTGGTATGCTGCAAGTAAAGGGAAAATGTTTGTAGATGTCTTCCCGGTCCTCAGTTATTGTGACCTCGCCTTGGAAACTTTCCCTGGATCTATCTCAAGCTCCTTATTATTAAATGGGTCCAAACAATCTCAATGTCAACGTTATACTCCCTAATTAAGAAGAAATTTCTTTTTTAGGGCCTCCCCGGTGGTGCAGCGGTTAAGTGCTGCGCTGTGGAGCTGTCGGCAGCGGCGACGCGAGTTCGACGCCCAGCTGGGGAGAATCCCACATGGCACGGCAGACCTCTCCTGCCTCGCCCACTGCTCCCCTCAGCAGTGTATTTCTGATCTGCCTGTTCTGCTACCTGCTCTGTCTCTGGTGAACCCTCTCGCCGCCCCACATCTCTGGCCTGTACCCCAGCTTGTATGTATAAATAAAAAATAAATCTTTAAAAAAAAAAAAGAAATTTCTTTTTTAAAGGATTTACTTATTTTTGTATACAAACTGGGGTGCAGGCTAGAGGTGTGAGGCGGTGAGAGGGTTCACCAGAGACAGTAGAGCGGGGAGCAGAATAGGCCGATGGACCCAAACACACTGCTGATGGGAGCAGCGGGTGAGGCAGGAGAGGTCTGCTGCGTCATGTGGGAATGTCCCGGGCTGGCATGGAACTCTGTGCCACAGCTGCCGACAGCTCCACAAAGCTGCGCTTAACCTGTTGTGCCACCTGGGAAGTCCCTAAGAATAAATTTCCTAATGGGATTTTTAAGGCTGCTATCTCTGCAGATATTGTAATGATTGGGTTACTGGGTACAAAAAGACTTGGAAAGAAGATAAACACATGCAATTTGCAGCGACATGGACGGAATTAGAGGGAATCATACTCAGTGAAATAAGCCAGAAAGAAAAAGAAAAATATCGAATGGTTTCACTTATAACAGGACTATAGGGAGGCCGGGTGGGAGAAAGACACTCAGCGGTGGTGGTGGGGGGGGAGAGGATAAGGTCACAAAATGGAAGAGAGGAGAATACAGGGGACCATGGAGATGGATCACGGGTGAATTGGTGGTGGGATGCCCAAGGGGAATACAAAATGTAAAAGACATAAATAACAATAAAAAAAAAAAACTTCCAAAAAAAAATAGGAAAAAAAAAACAAAAAGACTGCTGGATGATCAGAGTTCATTGCAATAGAGTGAGTCACGATTCTGAGCCCTAAGGAATTAGTGAAAACAAGTAGACCAATCAACCTGACAGTCCTCCTCTTCTCTGGGAGCAGATAACCCAGCAGTTTATGCTTCCTTATTAAAAAAAAAAAAAAACTGGCATCATTTATCAAATGTATGCTGAAAATACAGAATTTATAAATGGGGGATATAGGAGAGAATAGTTGTGTTGGGGGTTGTCACAGGTTTTCCTGATTAAAACCATTGGATTACTCATCAAGATTAGAACTGTGAATGTCCCCATAAAATTGGTGTCCAGATAATAGTTTGCTTTCAAGATATAATATGCAACATTACCTTACATGTGTGGTTCTCTTTAAGTAGAGAGTGTTAACATTACTTTTTTTAATGACAGGAGGTAGAATTTTATTAGTATTAGGATGATCAAATGAAGACTCAGGATGATTAAGAATTTGCTAAAAGTAGCTAAACACGTAAGTAGAAAAGTCAGATTCTGACTCTGAGTTCAACATCCTTTCTGTGTAACTGAAATCTGAGTAATAACTGCATATATTCTATCAAGTCTAAGAATGCTGTTCAAACAATTATTGAGGAATTGTTAGCTGTTTTAGTATTGCATTCATAATAGTTTTAAGTCTATTGCCTCTCCAGTTCATCGTACACAAAAGATGAACTAGACAGAAGCAAAAGAAGAGGCATTCTCTGGCCCAAGAGATCAGGAATTCACAGTGTGTTAACAAAGGATTAGTCTATGAGCGCGCTTCCCAGAAGCAAGTGAATCTAGTCCTCTGAGTGTAATCCCCAGCAATGCAGGGTTTTAATATAGTGTTAGAAACAGCTATGAGAAGAGGATGACCTAAGCAATATTTAATGGTCCACTTGAAACCCTGAAAATTAGAGTGAAAAAGAATGCTGTTAGTTTTGTCCAAGGGAGACACCATCAGAGGGACTTAAGTCTCAGTAACTACCAAGATACGTTCATGAATAGAACAAAAATAATTTCTCACAGAGTTCTAAGACTGCTCTTCCCAACAACTGTTATAAAGTACATGCTTCTAGTTACTCTGAAACCAGGCTCAAACCTCCTTGGGAATACCAACTTGCCACAGCAAGCTTTTAGACAATGAAGAAGGTGCTATAGGCAAAGATGGAAACACTCACACATTGTAAAAGGTTTTTCTGAAACTAACTTAATGAATATTCATTTAACAAGCATACTGATTCAATAATTATCAACTGAGTCACACGCCAATGCTCAGCACTGAGGAATCAAAAATGTTTAAGCTATCATTGCCCTTTGCAAACTCAGAATGAAACTGGATTTGGGGGACAAATAGAAGATGGAGCAATATTATCAGGGCCCAACATCTTCTGTGTGATTAAATCATAGTGATCCAGGTCGAATAACTGAGAAATCTCTGAGGAGTTCAGAGGCCAGAGTAAGCCTCCCAGTCTAACTGTGCCAGTGCCCGGACATACCCACATTAACACAGGTACATTTCTCAACAATTCAGCAAGGGGCTGTTTTCTTTAATAAGACACAGTCACAGACCTTCAGAGCTTAGCACTGAACAGAGACCCTACTGTTGACAAGGAGCATCTGAACAAACACTCCCTGGTCTTTCCTCCTGAGATTCACCTCCCTTTCCAGGGGGCTGCTACTGCCTCTCTCTCTGCTGCTCTAAAATAAACACGAACTCATAGGTTCATTAGTGTTCATTAGTTTCAGCTGAAATTGGCTGAAACTTCCAGAAAAAAATTCTTTACAAATATTAAAGAAGAACAAAAGGGAAATAAGGAGAACATTATGCACACAGGCAAGCTAATTAGGAAAAGCTTTCTGACCCTGACAAAGCCAGTTTCCCGGTGCAGCTTAAACATCCTATCTCTTTTTAGATGGGGTTCCCCGAAAAAAAGGTTGCTGTCCTCTCATTCTCAAGGACTGAAATGACTCCACCAACAAGGCTGCCTGATATCCAATTCCTGGTACCAGCTGGCCTCCACGAGGCGCACTCTAGGGTGCTGTCCTCACACAGTGTTTTAAAGAAAAGACACAAGTTTCATTCCAGTTTTTGGCTAGAGGGTTAGCTAATCACTGATACTGGGAAGAAACTCATGCTCATGATGACCTTTCTTCAGCACAGAATCAACTGAACCCCAACATCTTCCCACAGCATCATGAACACACAACACCCAAACAGGCAGGTTACACAAGGGAAGTTACTCCTTCACCCATTCCTGTTAACTCTGAACCCCTTCACCACAAGGCAAAGTAAAGAAGCAAAAGGCAACTTATGGTTTTAAAGGTTAAATAAAGGAGTGAAGTGATTTTTTTTAAGTTTGTTGGACATCCCAAGATACTGTGATAAAAAAGAATCATCATGAAATAACTGCGTTGTTCCATTCTCCTGGTTACTTTTGCTAAGTGAGAACACAGCAATTTATGAAATGGACTTAATCTGAAAATGGGCAAGGAATGAAACCCCTGGGGCTGTTTTCACCCTAGGCAACAATGAATTTTTTTCTGGATTCTCTTGCAATTTTCAGATTCATTGAACCTATGTGCATCCAAATGCATGAGGCCCTGAAGTTTTATAGACAGCCCTTCAGTTAATGATTTAATGATTTAAATTTGGTGGCGGCAGGAGCAATTCCGCTAAAGATTTTGTTTGATGAGGAAAAGCAGCAAACTTACAAAGCCCATGCATTTGCTACATAACTACTTGATAGTAATTCAAATAAACAGGTGATAGTATCTCAAATTTTTTCATAATATTTTTTCTTAATAAGCAGTCTTAAAATGAAATGAAATAAACCAAAAAATACATTTTCTTGGTCTTTAAAATAAAGACCAAATAAACAAAATAATATGCAACATCCAAATCCATTGTCAGTGTGGGAGAGGGAAGGACTTGAGAGCCTCCTATCCTGTCTTGAAAAGACAGCAAAGGAAAAACAGTGGACAGCAGCGGAGGGAACCAGATGGGCAAGACCACTCAGGCTGCTGGGTGAAGAGCCAAGGACAATACACAGAGGACACAGGTCTGCAGGCAGGAACTCCTACTGCCCTTCATCCATGTGAAATGCATCCTCATTACCCACAAGGGGGTATCGCATAAGGAATATCAGCCCCGAGCTCCTCTGCTGCCGTCTCATTTTCATCATTGGCCAGGCCTAACCTGACGATGCAGAAGATGTGGTTTAGGCAGGTCTTGGGATCCTCGAGTGAGAAACCAGAAGAGAACAGTGGAGTTTCAAACAGCAGCACCATCCAGCCTCTGTGAGCCTTGTCATTCTTGCCCCGCTCTGCCTCTGCCATAGAGTCTTCACATAGGGTTGTCAGGGCTGATCTCCAGGTGCCTTTTGGCCATCATGGAGCCTGTTACATGGTTGTCCCAAAGTTCTTGGGCTTTCATGAGCTGCTCCATGCTGGCTGTCCAGATGTAGGTACTAGTCACGATGCAGAAAGGTAAAGAGACACCCTGTAGGATACTGCAACCTTCTAGACCTTTGTATCTAAGATTTCTTTCAGGAATTTGCAGACATTCTCAAATTTGGCCTTGTTCTCTCCCATTTTCTTCTACTCAGGCAGCTCCAGGCCCTCCTTGGACCAGGCTCTTGCAATCAAACTTCCTAAGCTGTCTCACACCACTCCTCAGTTGGCTCTGTCATAGATACCACCTCAAAGCCCCACTTCTGCACTCACTCCAGAAAGGCAGAGCTGCTGCTCTTTGTTCTCACCAGTGATGTAATAGCTGGACCTCAGATCTCCTTCACGCAAGAAACATATTCTGAAAGAAGAGTCATCTCATCTCCATACAGGGAGGTATAATAGCACAGCAGCTCAGAAAGGCATCATGGATAGAGTCCTCATAGAATTCAAGCTTCAAGTTTTCAGAGAATCTTCATAGAATTTTTTATAGTTCCACTGGTCTTCTACCAGCTCAAGGAAGAGATCAAGGCACTTCTTATCAATGTTTTTGCAAATAACTTTCAAGATTTTGCTCTGAGGGAGCATTTCAGAGTCAACCATACCATGGATCAATTCATCACAGCTACCCATGATGAATACTGGGGGACACGGAGTCTGGTGCTGTTCTTTTTCTTGTTCTCAAAAGGTCAAAGGGAGCCTGAAATGGAATCAATAATAATGTTCTAAATTCCACAGAGAATTGCTTGACTGCCAAGTAGTCTTCCCAGTCACTGGTTAGGATCTTATAGAATTCACCATATTCTTTCTGGGTGATGACATCAGGGTTTCTTGTCCAACTAGGCTTATTCCTGTTCAGTTCTTTCTGATCAATACATTTCTCCTTAAGTCCCCTTTTTTTCCCTTGAGCCCTTACTGGTATCATCCTCCTCATCCTGAGTCCACGTCTTCAATTGTAGACTTTTCCTCATCTTTATCTTCCTGTTCTTATTTTTCTCTTCCTTTGCCTCATTATCACTGACTTCTTTCTCTCATTCCTTCCCCAAATAAAGGGTGATGGGATAATCTATGAACTGAGATTGTTTCTTCACCACTTCTTCAGCTCATGTCTCTTCTAGGTACTCAGTCAGGTTCTCTTTAAGGTGGAAGATCTCATTGGTAGCCCAGCCCATAGGGTCACCATGATCTGTGTGTACAGTGAAGGAATCCACAGCAGAAGACCCCCAGGTGCATTGTTTATCATCATCATGCTTTGTGATCACAACCACTTTCTCTGCCACCAGACAGACAGAATAAAAACCAATACTAAATTGCCTGATCAAGGGATGTCTGCACCAGCCTGCAAAGCCTCCATAAATGCTTTAGTACCAGATGTGGAAATGGTTCCCAAGTTATTTATAAGATCATCTTTGGTCATGCCAATGCCAGTGTCTCCAGAGTCAGATGAGTTATTGAGAATTTGGGATGATGTCAATTTTCAGTTCTTTACCACAGCCCAACTTGAAAGGGTCTGCCTATCATATTCTACTCTCTATCTGACTACCATATTATCCAAGGTATCAGAAACATTACTGATCAATTCCCAAAGGAAAGTTTCCTTGTTGGAAAAGAAGGTGCTGATGGTAAGTGACAGAAGTTGGGCAATTTCTTCCTGCAAGGAAAAAGTCTTCACCTTCTCCTCTCCATAGTGCACTTAAAGGAGAAATGTTGTAAACACTAGAAAGCAAGGTGGGCAGGAACTGTGTCTGGCTCACAAGCCACCAAGTTTACATGGGGGCAAGGGGCTCAAGAGCAAGAGCAAACAAATACTTTTTTAACTGAGGTAACATTGGTTTACAAGTCTGTGTATGTTTTAGGACTACAGATTCATATGGCCTGTTATTTTGGCAATAAAAGTATGAGAAAACTAAAGAATTAAAAATTAACTGATAAAATGGTTAAGCACATTTAAAAAGTATGATATAAAAATATATAACAAAAGTATGTAAAGCTCTGATAAACCATACTGAGAAAAATATGAACAAACTTTAATTTTTTTAGGAAAAGTGTTATTCTATTTATTTACACTGTATCTCTAAAAATATAAGGTATGTGACTTTCCACTTTCTTGCAATTTTTTCTAAATATAAAAGTTAACATTGAAAAAATCTAGAAAAATATTGAATGAAATAAAGAATGTAAAAATTACCCATACTCTTATCCAAAAGAATTATTATTCATAACATCATAACATTATTGTTAACATTTTGATGTATTTCCTTCTACACATTTTTTGAGAATCATATAACGCATTATATTACTTTTGCAAGAGCTTGACTATTACAATCTAAAATCGTGTTTAGAAAATAGCAAGGTCTAATAGCTTAATAAGAAAGAAAATGAAAACAAACTTGATGTTTAGAAACCAACTAAGAAACTTGCCTGAGAAGCTGGTGGAATTGCTAGTTCAATGGAAGGAAAACAATTACTAATCCATTACTATAAGTTCCACTGCACATTACCCTTTTTAGTTTGAGGCAACCATCAATAGATGCTTGAACTATTTACGAATTCCATTCATTCTCAGAGAGCAACACTTACTCTTTCTGTTTAAATCTGAAGTCACACAACCTACTGAAATGTTTAAGTGCAGCATATGCTTTAACTTTCATACCCTATTGTTTTAAAAATGGTAACATATGTATATGTGTATAAGTGTGTATACCTGAGTGTGTACATAATATATGTATATGTGCATGTATATGCACGTGCACTTGTATCTTAGGCTTTACTCATCCCCGGCGCTTTAATAGAAATGAAGCATTTCTCCTTAGTCTGAAGGTCCAGTTGTTATTTACATTTTATTATGATTTACAAGGTTATCATTTTAGTCAGGAGAAAAAATTATCAATCCTTTTGGTGTTCTTTTAATTTCAAGGGAATGTGAAATGGAAATACATTGTCAGAGGTCCAAAGCTAGGAATATGCAGATAAGAAGAAAACCTTGAAAATAACTATCTTGGGTAAATGTAAACAACACTGATACACTGTGTGCGAACTAAAGAGAAACATCTAGCTGATACAGACTTCAAGGAAAAAGAGACTAGAACTGTACACTCCCTTCAAAAGTCCTGTGATACCAAAAATTAAGAAACAAAGTCATCAATATGAAGGTCCCAAAGCCTGAAGAATGCAGAAAGATAAAATCAGTCACAATGTATTTATTTTGTCTTTCGGTGAACTTCATCATTAGAAATATTTCCTTTCTTCCATTTTGAAGATTTATAGTGCAGTTTTTTAGTTTTAATGAACTTCAAGCTGTCCCCTGAAAACTGTTTCCTCAAAATGTTTAAAAGTTTTCAATGTTGGTGTTTTTAAATTTTTTAAAGACAAGAAAATAAAAAAAAAAAAGAAAAGAAAAAAACCCACACTAGGAACTCCAAGTCCTGCCAATTTTTTCTTCCTGCCAAGTCCTATTAGTATAAATGAACGGTTTATTTTAAGAAATGCCTGATAAATTACTCTACACAATCAGTAATGAGGGTACTGTCAGCAAAGGAGAATCATTTCCAAAATTTACTTGGCATTAAGAAGCTAGCACCTTCTAAACTCAAACTGGGTTATGTGGCCCTCGCCCCTGCAGATTCCATAAATCTCTCCCTTCTCCGAGGACACAGGGATCAGCGTCCCTCTGTGTAACTGCTGAAGTGTCTCTGTATCAGCCTACAGTTTTTGAAAACTGCAACAAAACATGGTCATTTCAAACTTTTCTTGTCAACAATTTCTACCACTCTTCACGGAGCTCCTTTCCTTCTTGGACTTTGCCCAAAGGAAAATATTAAAGACCTCAGGTTATTGTATTAACATAAAAAATACACAGGCTGAGACAGAACAGAAAATACCATAATGTAAAAAGGAAAAGGTCAAAGAGTTTCATGTTTCTTTAGGACATAAACATCAGCTCAGTGCCCAGCTGGTATCTAATGTGTCTTTGGAGAAACAGAATTGTAAAGTTGTAGAAACCGTAAGTCACTCACTGCTCAAGCATAAAAGTAAAGGTGAGCAACAAATTACCATTTCTTCTGAAAAAAGAAAGAAAAATGCACAGTTTAGAGAGTCCATGGACTACAAAAGCCTCAGAGCTGTCATTCAGCAAAGAATGGTGAAAATAGTCCTCAGCTTCTCCACAGTTCCCCTAAGGCAGTGCGCCCCTATTTTCATACCCATCATGTGAAATCCTTTGTATTTTATTAATGGAAACCCAGAACTGAGATCTCAGAAATAAAAGACATGTGGTTGTGTCCTCTATCCTCAAACATTAATGGAAAATTACTTTGTCCTGAAGCTTTATTTTTCTAAAGGGAGAAATAGGTGGATGTTCTTGTTGATTAATTATGGCAGCAAAACCATTGGGGGAATGAAGAGTTTAAAATCTGGAGTCTGTTATCTGTAAAAAAAAAAAAAATAGTGTGTTCTGTAGAGGAATAGCATTATAAAAGTTAATGTGCAAATAAAATAAACAAGTACCTCTGATCCTTACAAACCCGTGACCAGTGCAGACTGGTTCCCCTCAGTTTTCTTTGACCCACTTATAAATCCCACAGTGAGGGCTTCTACTGCTTTTGCAGTAGGCCTATTTTCCAACCACGATTTAAAAGACTTCCACATACACTTAGCAGTGTCTGTGTAATGTTTGTGGTGACCCTGTACTGAAATCTTGTTAGGCCTCCAAGTAGAAGACCAAAGTGTTTCACACAATTTATACTACTCATATTTTGTATTTAATATGTTTAAACACTAGGATCGGAGTTCAGCGTTTAATGCAATGCAGTCTGTACACAAGCTGACTAAATTACAGATGAACAGAGAGATGCTGCATACTTCCTCCCATCTTATAGCAAGACGAAAGATACCAGTTCTTCTTTGGAAATATTTATAAGTTCCAAGCATTCTTAGTATTATTAATAAACAAATTTCACAATGGTACTTGGAGGTCTTTAAGGGAATGGATTTCCATTTTGCAGATGAGGAAACTGAGACCTGGGAAGAGGTTGGGTGAACTTCTCAAAAGCAAGGACATACACAGAGCCAGACGAGCAGGGTCCAGAGGATCTCAGGCCCTGAGCCATCAGCCTAACCCCATTCTCTAAGGGCCTTGTTTTTCAGGAGGCTGGAGGGTGGGGGCACTAGTCAATGCTGATGCAAACATTCCTTTGGGAGGTGGAAGAAAATCAAAGGTGCTGAATTAATGGCTTCTGATTGGGACTTGATTTCTACTAGAAAATAACAACGGGATGGAAAATCACCTCCTTATTCAAAAGACTCTCACTCTCATCACACCTCAGAAATATCTACCACAGAAATTGGTTTCTACAAAATAATTTTGGAGACTCAAGTTTGATCCCAACTCACTACTAATGTTAGATTTCATTGATCAGAAAGGTCAGAGTAACAAACACATATGCTAAATTTATCCAATTAAGTCCACACTTTAACCAAATTTCTTCAGCCTGTAGATCTATGAATCATTTTGATTATTTTAGCATCATTTTCAGAATGCAGAGCAGGGTGCGGAGTCCTGTCTGTGTAGTCTCACTTCACTTTTGGATGACAGCATTCTTAGTTCATTAAATGGTAAGTCAATGGCAAAAATATCAGGAAAAACGTGCTTCTGAAATTATTCTGAAATGATTCAACGATGTAAATTTCATATGAGCTAAATATCATAATTACATTTCTAAACAAAATGTTAAACCTATCGTAAACTCTCTGGAGCTAGCTTTGAAAGTTGCTAGTGCTCCGCTGCAGTATTCCCCCAGGTAAGCCCACTTGGTTCTTAGGATTCTTATTCGAGGCTTGCTCATTTTCTCCTCATACCTCCAAGGGGGCTGGGAGCACAGCATACTAAAAAGGCTGCAGAAGCCAACTGTGATGTGTGTATTTCGATTCTGCACCTCTGTCCACAGCATATTAAGCTAATATGGTACCTGACTCAAGGTCAGCTTGCCCCTGAATTTCAGTTTATGTGGTATTATGATCAATGAGTTGGCTTGGAAAGAAAAACTATGCCCAAGTCCTCTCTGTGGAATTGAGCTCTGGGAAGCTGTCTCTGAACTAGTTAGCTGGGGCCACTACAGCTAAGGAGTTGGGGTGCCATTAAGGGTACCATTAGGGGCCTAGCACTGACCAGATTCATGAGGGAGGAACGGTGATGACTGCACAGAGCAAGCCAGGTAGGAAAGCTAGAAGAAAGGGAGGCAAGGGCGCTGTGATTCAGAAAGACAGAGATGCCAGAACGCTGCAGCTCATTTTCTTCTGTTGCTGAAGCTGATCATTCAGCTTCTCCCATGCACAAACTCCCAATAAATCCTCCTTCACGTGAGGCAACTTAAGTGCATGTCTGTTTCTTGTAACCAAAAGAGCCTTGAGAAGAACAAAGGCCCCCAAGGAAATGATTAAAAACCTCTGGGGTAGTCCAAGAGTTGTGCTGGCCAGCCCCGGACACACACAGCCCTCCCCAAACTCATAGCAGTACCAGGACGCCTGGAAGAGGGTGCCCCCTAGTGCAGCTCCTGACTGCTGAGAGTCTACAGAGTTGATTTGCTGTTCTCCCTTCCAAATAACATGAACCTCCACTGGAATTGAATGCTACTACAAGATGACAAAAATAAAGTTAACAGATAAAAACAAATAAGACAATTCCACCCAGCAAACATAAATAAGAATGTGGCCACTCAATCGCATTTCTTTTCACTCTGATGCTTACCACTAAGTAAAGGTGCTACTTTATCACTTACTGCAAAGAGTTTATCCCCAAGCACGAGGGAAAAAATCACGGTGCCCGACTGATCTGATGCTTCCCTCCACAATGTGCCTTTGTAGTCAAGCTAAGGGAAATGCAATTAGGAACTATCCCTGGAGACTAACACATGAGTCTAGGCACAAGAATCTGAGTTCTGACATTGTTTGGTGAACATGAATCTGAATAATTGCTTTATATAGGGCATAATTAAAAAGCTGTCTCTGGAGGAGAAGCAAATTCTCTCTCATCTCTGACTCTGGTCGTGGGATTTTTTTTTTTTTAAGATTTATTTATTTATGCATACAAGCTGGGGTACAGGCCAGAGGCATGCGGCAGCGACAGGGTTCACCAGAGACAGAGTGGGGAGCAGAACAGGCACAGCAACGGAAACACACTGCTGAGGGGAGCAGCGGGCGAGGCAGGAGAGGTCTGCCACGCCATGTGCGAATCTCCCCGGCTGGGCGCCGAACTCGTGTCGCCGCCGTCGACAGCTCCACAGCTCCACAGCTCCACCAGGGAGGCCCCAGGTCATGGGATTTTTAACTCAAAATTTCATTTTTTCACAAGGTATTTTCACAAACCAGCTCTTCATTATACCTTTATAGATCTTATAAGAATGTTAGGACCTTCTCCTTATTTCTCTTGATACACCACTACAAAGTGCCTTTTCACTAAGGTTGCAAAATGCTCCCTTGAGGAGGAAAATCTATGTTTGTCTCGGTGTTTATTACATGGGGCTTATTGCATGGATAGCAAATTCATTTTCTCCTCACCTCTAAATGGTTACTGAGCTCTGTGCCTCTTACCCCAAGTAGCTTCTCTGATTGATCAGAAGACTCCAGGATCAATTAGCAATGTGTGCCACAGCAAGTGAGGACAAAGAGCCAGCACACAAGGGGCTGGCTACGTTTAGTTTACATCTTCAACATATAAGCAAGTATCCGATTTAGCACACTGAACTTTGAGCCTAGCACACGGCTATGTAGCTTCAAATATCCTTTTCAGATATAATTGCCGACATTTAAAATTAAAATAATATATGGAAAATAACAGATATAAAACTTGTTGTCTGTAAGTTCTGAAAAAGTAACAGTAACTAATTAATAACTGAAACTTCCAGAAAAATATAAAAACCCAAATCCAGGAAGTAGGGTTTTCTCTCATGAAGTAAAAAAATCGACAGTCAAAAAACTAACCATAAAAACGGGGTGGGGGGATAAAGATGTGATCAACTTGGGCTTCAGTTCTAAAAAATAAAAACGCAGAAATTCTTATGGATTTTTATTCTGAAAATGTGTTTTTGCTCACCCCCCTCCTTATTTTGATAGCTGAGAAACTGAGGTACAGTGGAAAGTAAAAACTGATTTAAAGGCTTCATTTTGAGTCAGTAGCAGGTTCTGGACATAGAAAATAAATGAGTTGATTTGGAGCTGACTTGCTTCATGCCCAGACACCTGGATTGCACAGCTGACTTTCGCGGTGACAGGATGGAGGCAAATGTGGGGCAGCACCCTGCATGCTGCACACTGCGATGGCACCAGCAGGAGACTCGCAAAGACCGGGGATGAGCAGGGCTCAGGGCAGTGGCCAGGAAATAAGCTGACGCTGAAGGACAATATATCTCAATAGAGCCGATTCTGTAGAACAGAAACTTTGGAAACAGAAAAAAAGTGCAGCAATAATTCCAGAAACTAAGCCTCATCTGTGTTCAAAATAATGTATTGAAAGTCTCCTTTTGACATTATATATTGACTTGATTTTATGTTGTTTCTTTAAAGGACTTGGAAGGCTGCAACTATATTGACTTATTTATACTTCCATGAAGGGAGATAAAGTGCAGAAATAATCCACTCACTTTACACTTAAGCCAGAGACAGTTTAATATCTTGGGCTTGCCCTCCAAAAGGCATAAAACGTGTCCATCTATAATCAGGCTAGATTCTCTTCCCTAGAGAAGTAAAGCAAAAGAGAGGTATAGCACAGTGATTTTAGAATCAGATGCACATCATTTGGAACATTGGTCCTGTCTCTCACCAGCTGTGTGACATTAAATGTGTCCTTAATGGATCTGAACCTTGGTTTTCTAATCTGTAAAGCTGAGAGAGTAGTATCTACCTTGCAAAATGAAGGAATATTTTTAGAATCATGTAAGTTCCTACTGATCATTGGGTTAGCACTGAATACATAATAATGATTAGTTTACACAGTAAATAAACCTCTTAGTATTGTTAACTTAGGCTTGTGGATCTTTACTTTTCCAGGAGAGAAATTGAAACTCCATGTCTCATGAAAGATCCCAGGTAGAAGTTAATAACTGAGCCCAGAAATAAAATACACCTACTTATAAGTCAAGGTATTTGACTGAATCAAGGACACCCCGCTCACTATGAGCAGAGCTATTAGTGTGTGCTGACTCCCACAACCACCTTTTACATGAAAGTTTACGGATGGAAAGCAGGTTTATCTTCCAAAAACTTTAGAGACAATCTTGGTATCACTCTGTGCAGGAAAAAAAAAAAAAAAAAAGCAAAACAAACAAAAACATTCAGTCATATCGTAATTGAAGTTGCACAGCATGGCCAACAGTTACCAAAACTACATTTTCCAGCAACAGGTATTTAGTTCATTTAAAGTACTCCTGCTATTTTTATTTCACTGTTAAAGAGGTTTCAGTCATTTACTTTACTTTTTACCCTTTCTTGCCTAAACATTCCTAATGGGAGAATACAACTGGCCACAAAATGCAGTATGTCTTGATGTTCAAAACAAATTTGTGGGTTTTTTTTTTTTTTTTTTTTCCAAAATGACTTAGTCTATATATTTCACAGTTGCAATATTTGGGGGAAACTGAAAATATGAAAATCGTGGGAAGTTAACATAAAATCAAAACCCAGAGTCTTTTCAAGGCTTCATAAGTTGTATACAAATGTCAAAAGCCCTAGAAATAATTCTGTTAGGAGATTCAGTCATTGCATTCAGGAAAGACACAGTGTTTTTGGCTACTAGATTCAACTGTGAGGATGGAGAAACCAAAATATACAAAAACTCCACACGATTAGCTGTCTTCCCAATTCAACAATAAGTAATAAGAAAATGACAAATTAATTTCTTGGGATACTGGCATCTGGGGACTTTTCAGACTAAATTTTTAACATCTATTCCTAAAAGGAAAACAACAGATACAAATATATTATTGTTCTTATTGAGTTTTCTTTTCTGTAAATTAGAGCAAGCCTTTCAGTTTTACTTTTGCCTGTTACTTTTGAAGGCACTCTTTTGGCAATTATAATGTCTGGGCTTTCACTAGATAAGTTAAGTCTGCTTTATAGAATTGCTTATTTCCCTATGGCTTGCAGAGGGATTGTTTTACAACCCTTGATAAAAAGGAAGGCAGGCTGACTTCCAGACTCTGAAATTCACAGCTTTTACACAATTTTCGTGAGCCTGAAAGAAAAAAGAAGTGCAGCAAAAAAGAAAAAAGATTTAGTTTCCCAAATGAAATAGTACTGTGGAATCCTAAAATCTGATGTAGTGCATTTTCCCTCACTGAAAGTTTGTTCAACACATTTTTGTACAGAACAGATTTATAGCATCCATTTTCAGTCTTATTTCCTGTTTCTCTGTCCATTCACCTAGCAAGTATTTGGAAGCCTAAAATGGCTATCTGGAGTGTTTTAAGAGTTGACCTAGGAAGTGAGCACCCCTTAGGGAGTAATCTGATTGGTTAATACTAGTCCTGAGCCCGGTATGTGAATCTTTATGACTACACAGTTTCAGGAATGAATTACTTGACCCCAACTTTCTCCATAGGGTGCACACCTTAATTTTCCACACTAATTTTCAAATGGAGTTACAAAAAGCACTTTATTTGTCTGGAGGTCAACTATTCTACAAACTCCAACTACTTGGAAAACAGCAAAAAGCAAACAAAAAAAGTATGTAGCCAACAGTTGATAATCACAAACACCCATAGATTTTTCTCCATCAGAGTTGCTAATTATAGAGTAAGTTTATTGAGTTTATGAACAATTCTGATCATAATCCTGATGTTATTTTTGGGTCTACAGTAAATGAGAAGCAAACCATAGTGAGAAGGAGGTACTAATAGAGGTAATAGAGCAAGAACTACATGGAAAAAAAGGCACTAATTCAAAAATATGGAAAAATGACAACCTCCTATGCTCTGTAGTTCATAAGGATATAACTTACTATAAAAACATTAAAATTTCTAATAATTATGAAAACTGAAAAGGTTTCATTGTATTCTATCAATATTAATTGAGGAAGGTAGGGAGATATTTAATTCATTATATAAACTTCCATCAAATAAAGAAAACATTTTAAAAGGACTAGCACTTAAAACAGTAAGCTCCGGCAATATATCAATTGACTGATCAATCTACACAATAAATTCACCTCTGTGGAATAACTCATTCCCTCAGGAAAAAAATAATCAAAATGCCAACAGCTAATTTAATTGTTATCAGGTCAAATTATTAAATTTGGGAAAACATATACCAAATGCTGGATGATATCAGTCATTTAAAGAAATACTTATGAGTTGAAACATGAAAAACTTTTTTTAAGTGAGAAACACATTCTCCTCCAAAGCATAAAGGATTTTTCATCTATAAATCAGAGGAACTTGAAACAATCTGTAAGACTTGAATATGGGCTGATACTCAGCAGGTGGTAAAAGGCTTAAGAGACCCAATGCCAGAAATGGAAAATTTCAAGAGAAATATATTACCTTCTTCTCTACTCTTACCTGCCTAAAGTGTGGAAAGTGAGGAAGAAGGAAGAAATGAGGGAAAGTACATACTGCTAAGGATGGTAGAGTGGATAATAAATTGAGTCCTTAAAGGAGTGAAAGAAACACTATTAATAATGATGCTGGGACAGCAGGCACAGAAATTGACAATCCTAGCACATACGGACACCCTTGTTTAAAGGAGTAAGATACAAAATACCATTCTAATTGTCTTCTAACCATTCATGAGATAGAGGATGATGGGAAAATATAAACAGGTAATTTATGAAAATATTCCATAAAATACCCTGAAGAAATGGCCCCTCCAGTTCTTAAAGATGATTCATTCATTGAATCAGCTATCTTCAGTTGAGAGCTACTGTAACACATTACAATTTTTGATATACTCTCACTTCCTTATTAGATTATAAGTTTCAAAAAAATTATATTCCCTTTCAAATCACATGTGTTATATTTATTCAGTTAGACGACAAAAATAGTCGTTTATCAAAAGAATATCTTTGAAAAATGAAGCACTACATTTTGAAAGTAATAATTTTACTTTTATTCATCTACCTTATCTTTGTATATCTTGCTAGGGTGAAACTAGTTGTTTGATCTTAAAGAATGCTATTGAATTCTGGATTCCTCCAAAAGGCAGCACTTACCTTTCCAGTACTGATAAAGTAATGGCACTATAAAATACTTTACAGAAAAGAGGCATATCAAAAAATGCTGAAAATGAAATTATGTATCTTTTTTATTCAACAGATTTAATGGTCTACCTTTTAAATTTACAGCATCATAATTACCCACAGAATGTAGCTGCAATTGCTATACTGTGTCCACATGCAACCTCCTGCATTTAAATGGATTCAACTAACATAAACATCACTTAATTACATTTTTCTAAACTATCTTTGAAGGGGAAGCTGGGGTGGGAGTGTGGAAAAAAATCTAAATGTCCTGTTATATACAGATTTATAACTTTTTGTAATTTTTTTTATAATTTTTTTTTTATTTATACATACAAGCTGGGGTACAGGCCAGAGGTGTGGGGCGGCGAGAGGGTTCACCAGAGACAGAGCGGGGAGCAGAACAGGCAGATCAGAAATACACTGCGGAGGAGAGCAGCGGGCGAGGCAGGAAAGGTCTGCCGCACCATGTGGGATTCTCCCCGGCTGGGCGTTGAACTCGCGTAGCCGCCGCGGACAGCTCCACAGCGCAGCGCTTAACCGCTGCGCCACCGGGGAGGCCCAGATTTATAACTTTTTGGACCATAAAATAAAAAATACACAAACAAAACTATTTACTATATATTTAGATATATGTTCTATTAATTTTCTAGGAATTTCAATAACACTATATCAAGAACACAATATATAATACACATTAAAATATATGCTAAAATCTAAAATTTCTGGGATGGTGGCATCTGGAAACTTTCCAAAGTTAATTCATTCATTTGTTCAATATAAATAAATACAATATCTACTAAACTAGGCAAGCAATACAGTGATAAAACAGCTCCAGCTTCAAATTGCTCACAGTCCAGAACCAGAGACATCCAAGGTAATAAAGGTATTTAATGCAGTTAGGTAAGGTATTCACAGGCTGTTTGAGAGCACAGAGAAAGGACAACTAATGCAGTGAATGAATTAGGAACTTCTTCCCGGAGCATATAATTTGAGCTTTAAATGATGATGTGACATATGGTTTGTGATGCATTAATATCCCTTCTCTTCTTCCATAGAAATAGAGCATCTGGATTTTAGTAAGGTAAACACCACCCCGCACCCCATACAACAATTCTCAGTGTGTTCCCAAGTGACTAAGTACTTGTTAACATAAATGAGCAGAGGTATAATTTGATAGCTTTTAGAAACCTTCCTACAAAAATGGCTGGAGTATGCCCTTTGCCTCTTTGTGTGTTTCTCCATTCCTCTCTGAGGAAGATAAATGTGATTGCTGGAGCTCAAAACACCATTTTGTTTTATGAAGACAACTTCCACACTCCAGGCCAGGCAAAACTGAGCAAGAAGGAACTAGGGGCCATCCCACACCAGTGTTGAACTGTTCACTTCTGAATTGTCACGGAAACAGAATTAAACCTCTATTTTAAAACTGTGCTATCTGGAGTCTCTGTAATAGTGAAAGATGATCCTGACACAACTAAGTAGAGTTATTGAAGCAAAACAAAATAAAAGTCCCTCACTACAGTGGAAACAACACAGGTGAGATAATGGAGGCAAAATAACTTGGTGCTCTTAGAAAGCATACACTTTCACATGCCAGGATCAAAGAGGAAGTCGATGGGAAGGGGGGAAACTTGATTATCTAGATGCTTACATGCCATGTTAAGAAGTTTGGATTAATTATAAATATACAGAAGTTAAGGAAAAATTCCATTAGAAGGGAGCTACTCTACAAGCAGACTCAATCCGATAATCTATAACCAGTGCTATGGAAGAGAAGTAAGTGATTATATTTCCTTCATTGGTGAGTGAACATTTGGCCTTAGCTAGTTTATTTAGTGTCCAAATCAAATTCTAGACAGAATTTTTAAAAAGATAGTTATATTAGGTTTTTAATTTTTTTTTTGTAGCTGTAACACATTATCTCAAAGGTAGTAGATTAAAACAATGTCCTTACAGTTCTGAAGGCCAGAGTCTAAAATGGACCTCAGCAGGCTAGTCAAGGTGCTGACACAGCTGCATTCCTTTGGAAGCCCTAGAGAAAAATATCTTCCTTGTCTTTTTTAGCTGCCTACATTCCTTGGATTGTGGCCCCCTTGCTCCATCTTCAAAGTGCATCACTCCAGACTCTGAGTACATTATCACATTTTCTTCTGTGATTATGACCCTACCCCCTCTTATAAACTATTGTGATTATTATCAAGTCAAACAGATAGGTCAAAATGATCTCTCTTGCCTGAGATCTTTCACTAAATCACATCTACCAAGTCCCCTTTGCCATACATAGTAACATTCACATGTTCTAGGTATTAGGCATACTGGGGGTTATTATTCTAGTTACTACAGTAGGAACTCAGGGAAAAATTCCAGAAATGAGAAATTTGAATTCTGATTCTTGCTCAGTCACTCACTTTAAAAACCACTTCAGCAAATTCTTTACATTCAAATGTAACATTCTCACCAAGTGCCCACCCACTGCCTCCTTTTATTGAAGTCTGCAGTTACTATGATGTTCACTATCTAGCCAGGAAGATCAACACCCCCTTCTTTATCGCCATTCTTCCACATGTAAGAAAATTTGTCTTTATTTGGAGCCCAGTCCATTTCTTTATAATATGTATTAGTCCAAGTTCTGTGTTCTGGAAGTATAGCTCTAAAATACACAACTTCAAGATCCTCACCCTGGCTATTACTTTTCCCTTAAAAAACAAACTGTCACAACACTGCACCCCCATCAAGACACACTGTTCATCATTCTCACAGGGCAGGATGCTGATGATTGTTTGAGGTCTGATTCAGAGTTTGCATTAAAAAAAAGAACAACAAAAACATATTTGGTACATTATTGTCATAGCAGCAGTATCAGCCATCACATGAGGACATTTGGATTGCAATCTGGAAAACTCAACATTATTTTAAAGTACATGAATTGACTATCAGGTCCAGTTTTTAATCACCTAGCATGGTCTTCATAACAAATATTTTTAAAAAAACTGCCATTTAACCTTGATCATTTTGAACATACCGACTTTCTACAAATGGTGATAGAAAGGTAAGGTAGGTCTGTAGACTCTTTCAAACATATCAATGTTTGGCATCTATTTATCCAAATAAGAACTTAATAGGTTCCTGGATGATCTTGCCCCCTAGTCAAAAAGTGACTCACCAAAAGTTACGTAGGGAAGTTGAAACATTGACTTGAGGTTCTTCACAGAGACTGTGAACAATGGGGCCTTTGAGGACCCCCAAGGATCTCCGGCTGAGTTGGCCAGGGAATGGGACACAGCCTGTATTTCTTGCAGACTGGCAGCTGTGATCCCTCTAGGAACAGTTACTACCTCACCACTGAAGCTGTGGAAAGTTCTGAGAAATAGGTTATTCAGTGGCTTGAGGCCACTGCCTCTGGACTCTCACCTGCTGAACAGAGGGGGGAAACCTGAGCCGGAAACATATTCTGGATAATCTTGGCTTTCTGCCCCTTGATGCCCCTCCCCCACTCTGCAGAGTGTGTCCCTTGCATAGTATGCTCAGAAGCCACAGGGCTTGTCCAGTCCTCACTGTGACTGCAGGCCCAAGTATGGGCTCAACTTTGTCTGAAACTTGTTTGTTCCTTTTGCTCCAGTTTTGAAAAGTAGATCCTGCCTTCCTTCATGGACCTCAGTTCTGCCCTTAAACTCAGGTTGATAGTCTTGCCCTTCCAGGATATGGGGAAACCAATGACTGCATCGTGTTCTTTTCTTTTTCATTTTTATGGCAGGATTTGATTTCTGCTGTTAAATACCGGTCCTGTGGCCTATACCTTGCTAAGCAGAAGGACTTATCTGACATCAAATGTATACATTTTGCTAGCATTCTGTGTTATTCATTGAACCTAAATCTGTTTATGTGTTCCTCCCACTGCCTACCAGGGCACCTTGACATATTTTGGTAACTATGACACCATATTTTCCCCACCTGATGAGCCACATTCTCTCCATTGTCCACGGGTTATTTATTCTTTGCTATCCCTCTGTCCACAGCAGTATGTTTGTCCACTTTCAAGTTCTCACATCACTGGGCTGGTCCAGTCTTCTCTGGTGACCAACCCCACCACTCTTCTGTGTGGTTTCATATAAGATCCTGAGGTTAGTGGCATTTGGCAAAGTGCCCCATTAAAATGGTTTTTTGGAGAGGTAAGGCTTAAGAATACCATATAACTTTATTTTATATGCATGATTTACATTTTATATATTATCCATAGATGTATACAAGAAAAGTTTTGTTATTAAAAACTCCTATGTTATATTAAAAAAGTAGGAGGTGAATTTCTAGTAGTCTATTTAAGTATTATGGTTCAGGTAAATTTCTCTTTTTTGGTAAAACATAGACAAAGATCTTAAGTCACGGGAACATTTTCAAAAACACCTAATAAGTAAATAAACCACACAACACATGTACAAATGTGTCTCACATTATACGTAGAGATATTGCTGATACATAGTCATCATCCAGTAAGATCTTCACTTAAATTCCATCTACACTACTGCCTCCAATCAAATACCTCAATCCAACATCACTAATTTCTCATGGTGAAAAGTAGATGTCACATATATAATTATAGCAATAGTTGACGTCACATAATACTTAAAATATTTGATACAACATTTTAAAAATGTCACATAAAAACATACACACACTTCAAGTTGCACCTCTAGTATACTACGATAGTATTGGGCTGCTTATATTAAAAAGATATGCATCTATTAATATCCAAAACTGACTCATTTTTAAATTATTAAGCAGTTCTCTTTATTTACCTTAAGAGAATGTTGTTAAGGAAAAAAGATTATTTGCTTCAAAGGCTTTATTCTCACTAACACATTGATATTTACATTTTCCATTAGAAAAAATAAACTGACATTGGGATTTCCAGGAATTTAGATTTGGAGGTAAAATTACTGAACAGGCATAAGACTCATGTATGAAGACACAAGACCTGAATTTTGCTTTGATACCATAATTGACCAGGACATGTATATGAATGATACGTATTGTCTTTGTACACTTTTCTGGGGGGTCATGGTTTCACTCATAGTATATTGGAATGCAAGAATAAAAAGTTATAACAGAGTTCCATTGTGTTTAAATAGAAGAGCACTAAAATAAACTTTTTCTTTTTCCCACCTCAAACAAAAGGTTAAATGTTGACATTTCCTTTCAGATAAATGAAATATTTAATAAGGGTAAAGAAGAGCAGTCCAAAGAAAATACATGGCTTAAAACTTAGGGGGTGATGCTTGATATTCCAGAAAAGCGCAGGAAGAGGACAAGTTGTCAGGAGCTTTCCCTGCATAGGAGAGAAGGTGCCCTGACTGACTGCAAAGAGAGATTCCGAAGCTGTTCGAACATATAGGTCCCCTCTATTTTCTCACTCATGAGTTCCGGTTTTGTCCCCTTGATTTGCCTTCCTTTTGTGGCCTTTGTTCTAATGGCCTATGCCCATTGGAACAAAAACAAAGGAAACAAATGTTAAAGAGCACTAGGATCTGCTTTTTATATTGGTTTGTTGACCTCTGATTTTAAACATTTAATTTTTCTTTCAGCTCACATAATGAAACAGATGAATTGAAAGTCTAAAAGTTATTTTTAATTTCAGGCAAATGTGTAGTTGGTTTTTTTTTTTTTCTTTTCTAAATTGACATGTCCCTGAAAGCATTTGTATCAGATTCTCTAAATCCCAGGCAGAGCATTTGGGGGATGGGTAAATGCAAAAAGGCCCAGAAAAATGTTGAGTTTCACATTTTTTTAAAAAATTAAGGTAAGGTTGGTCTAAAATATTGTACATGATTCAGAAATATAAGATTCTATTTAGATATACTTCTACCACACCACACCCACTAAGGCACCCACAGTTCTCCACCCTCTCCCCAACCCTAGTGTTTGTTGTTGTTGTTTTAATGAAAGTAATTTTGTGCCATACAGAATATACTGGTATAACAACCAGAATGGCAATCCCTAGTTTGAAGTTCCTAAAGTTCTAACCTGATTCAAGACTAAATGTATTGGAATATTAGCTCTTGTCTTTATCTTCATTTATGTGGCTTGCTGGAAAAAGTTTACAATTAAAGATGTAGAAAATTAAATCAGAAAGAAGAATGTCTCTAATTTACTGCAAATGAAGACAAGGCAACTAATGAATATTACTGTTATATCTAAAATGCCAACTGTAGAGTAACTTGCCACTTACACATTCTGATAACTTAGGGACAAGTCCTTAGACCATACATGAACAAAGGAGACCATAGCAGATCATTCTGATAATAACTTGAGTTGTCATCAACACAAAGAACCTCTAAAACTGGAATAACAAAAAAAGATGAGCCTTCAGCACCACCAAGGAGAGTTCTATTCTCAGAAAGAGCACACTGCTCCAACCTGTGACCTGCTTAGGAGAACCGGTCTGAGTCCCAGTCATAGCCTTGCTCACATCAGCAAATTGATAGCTCACCTAGGACACTAGGTGGCAGAGGGAGGAAATAGGACTGGGATTATCTCTCTTGGGAGTGTTGACAGAGAAGATCCCTTAATCAGTTCAATATGGCAAAACAGTTCCAATTAAGCTTAATTTAAAAAATAAGATCTTCAGGATTATATTGTTTTGTTTTTAGACTCTACCATATTTTCTTGAATGGTTCCAGAAAAATTGTTTATGCAACTTATTTTTTTTTAAACTTCCTGTCAGATCTGGTTTTTCCATCATTACTAATACACCATTTTTTTTTAAGAAAAGAAGAAATCATTTTAAAGTTAGCTAAATAAGATGACATACATCATCTCTTTTAATGTCCTGCTATGGAACTGAATTCCTTAGATTTGAAATGTGTTCCATGAATGTAAAAGACATAAGCAGTGAGTCTTGATGGCAAAAAAGGCAAATGAGGTAACAGTGACACAAAGGACTGTTTGTCTCCGATGTTCTATAAATAGGAATACGAAATTGATGCTTTCAATCTACACTCTATTCAAGGAAAACAGCCTTAGGTGGTAAACTGAGGAAATGTGTCTAATAAAGAATGATTAAAATTTAAGTTGTCATTTCATATGCTTACTGAAACAGAAAGTATACAGATCGTGCATTTCCTAAATTTTCTGTAAAACTCAGGAGTGCAGGATGACACTTTTGGAGGAACATTTTTTTCATCTTCAAATCCAGTCTACTGGAGTTATCTCCCCCTGCTGTATGTTCGCTGTAGGACAGTTGGAAAGCGGACTTCATCCAGAGGCCTGCTATTATAACAGCTGGTGACTTCGGCATTTTCATATGAACAGGCAAGCCGAAGAAGAATTTCTCGTCTATAATTGGCCACATTTCCCCCTTTCTGGGATATTCTGCAATGCCATAAACAATGAAATGCCCAGGAAGGAGGAATCATTTCTGTTTATGTGAAAATAGATCTGAACTCCATGCAGCAAGGGAACAAATAACGGAAAGGTTCAAAGACCACAAAGAGAAGTTATAATCAAGTCTAAATGCTATTTTTGAGACCTAACAGCGTTCTTCCATATACCAGCTCTGAAAACTCAGGGAGCTGGAGCCAAATGCCCTTTCTTCTAACCTTGCAGGTCCATTCCCTGGGAAACTCCAGGTAAGCTTTTGCTTAAGTCATGTCATTGTATTCATTGGGTTAAGTGTGGGTAACACCCTTAGTGACCACCCTCTCTCAGAGAGGAGTAAATAATTTCACTCTCAAGAGTGCTTCATATATACTAAGCCTTTAGTCTAAATATAAAAGTGACGATTAAAGATCCCTTCAGGAGACAGCATTTCTCTGAGATTCAGTTTGTTCATTTGTAAAACAGAGACATTAATGTCTTGCTCAGAACGTTGGATGATGCTTAGAGATCATATATGAAAAGCGCCATATGCATAACCACACCAAGTGTTAGCTAGTTTTATCAAAGGCTCCTGTAGTGACTGTTTTTATTTAAATTACAAGGTGTATCTTCACATACAGTGTAACATAATTTATAGATGGTCCATGATTCTTATAACTGAAGATATCCCTGTGATTCAGAGTAAGGGAAAACATGTCTAGAGGTATCAAACAAACATAAATGTTGGCACCAGATTACAATACTTTGCAGAAAATTAAACATTTTTCCCCTCTCTTCAACATTTTCTCCTAAAAAACATAAAAATGCATGCATCTTTTAAAGCAAAAAAAAAAAAAAATTGAAGGATATTGTAAGAAAATAAAGTATTATCCTGAATCTTTATCCAAATAACCCAACGGAGTCGATCAATTTTAGTTCCCCTTTTGGTGCTTAAAGCCAGTTTCTTTTCATTTACCACATTAGGCAATTAATTGGGCATTTGTAGGCAGTTATCACACCACTGTCATCGCTACTCAGCCACACATCTTACACTCTCCACATGTTGCTGCTGAAGTCCTACCCCTTAATCACCTCATCGTCTTTGTCACATTTAAAAATTTCCTTCCACTTAACTCCATTTTCTAAGCTAAAGTACGGACAATTGTGCAGAATTCTCCTAATGCTGCTTTACTGAGATTCAATGAAGAGAAAGTATGTTCTTCTTAAGTGATTTCTTTAGATCCCAGGATAGTTTTGCTTCTAATACAAGAGCATCACTGTGTGAGCTATTTCTGATCTGCACTTCGGTGTTGTCCTCTATCCATCTCCTACATCATCAATGCTTTTCATCATCTAATAAGAGTCTCACTCATGTGGGCTGAGCCAGTTTGGAGTGAAAGCACTCTACAGTCTCTCAGCCACCCAGATATCCCTCATGGCTCTGCTCCTGGTTGACCTTCTCCTGCCCAACCCTTATAGAAGGAAAAAATACTTTCTAATATTCTTCAGAGCTAAAAAAAAAAAAAAAGACAAAATTCTTACCTTCAGAGGATGGTCACTTTTCTTATTTGGCTTCTAGGCACTTTGTTAGAGTAAACCGGCCAATTTCGCCAGTAAATAACCATTACAATAATCACATACTTGCCCTATGTGGTTCCAAGGGAACCACATAGTGGGGTGACCGGCCTCAAAATTCTTTTTTATGGAATCTTCCTAAGAGCTCTAGGTGAAAAGTCAAATAACTTAAGAAAATGTGACATTCAGCCTCCTTCTTAGAGATACAAACATATCTAATGGAATATTAATGATTCTAACAAGGTAAAGAAAAAACATGATCCTCGATTAACCCAGGTTTCCCAAAGTTGTTTGACAATAGGGGTCATTTCTTGGGGGGACAACTTTTAAGACTGTACAAAACTGGAAGGTCTGCAGAGTACATTTTGAAAATGCACTGTGTCATAGTCCTTCTCCAATTTGCTCTGAACAAGCTACTACATTCTCCGTGATCTCTGGATTATTATTTTCAACTGCATGATCTGTCAGAGACTGACACTGGCTCTGGAAGATGCTTTCTGAGGGCACTGCCCCCACTGACTTTATGCACATTTTTTATCCAAGAGCTGCAGGTTGGAGAAGGACAAATGCTGGTCTGGCCTAACACACATCTGCATCAGGACAGTCGCTGGCTTCCCCGCCCCCACTGCATTTCTCTCCAGTGCTCACTGTCAAGTGTCCAGCTTCTCCTCAGCCTGCACTTGGTACAGAACAGATACTAAGTAAGTGTTAAACCAATGAAGGATTTGCTTTACTCTATTTCCTTTAGAAATATGCTAATCATTTTAATTTTTAATGTTTGAAAATAAATCATGTGTCTAGTTTTAGCGCCCCCCCCAACAGTCACTGTAACCGTAGACACTGTGAAGAGTTTATTAATTATCTAAAATGTGCTTTCACTTATTCCTTCTTTGTGCCGAACACTAGGTACGTTTTATTAAGTAATTATTATAAGTCACCATCAGGTAAGTATTTGATCTGCGTTTACAGAAGAGAGGGAGAGCGCGAGGCTGTCTATTAAGTCCAGCTGTGGCTCGCGCAGCCCAGCTCTCAGCTCGCGTCTTGATGGTGAAGCACGTGCGCTCTGCGCCCCACATGTCTTGCTTGCACGCCACACACATATGCCACAGGGATTCAGGAAAACAACGCGGACATTAGTTCACTCTTTTAGCGCTCATATTTTTTACTGTGGTGAGATCTATATGACACAACATGTATCATTTTACCTTTAAGTGTATAACTTTGTGACATGAAGTCATCCACCCTGTTGTACAACCACCACCTTCGCGAGAACTTGGTCGTCTTCCCTAAGACTGTTCTGTTAAGCAAAAATGGCCCACTTTTCCCTCCCCACAGTAAGCAAGAAAAAAGTCATCCACACAGTCCCAGGGCCACAGGCAAATCAGTGGAGAGAGAAGAATTATGGGTCAGCTGGGGAGAAAGATTTTCTCAGGTCTTCGATTATTGAAATCTGCATATATATCCCAAACTTTTCTTTTTTCCTCCTTTCAGACTGCTTTTCTGTTAATGTGTGAACATAGTACAACTTGAGGGAAATGTAATCCACATGTTCTGGTGCATTTACACTTAAATGCTCTAGAGAATATAAAAATACATTTCCCTATTTTTTTTTTATAGAAACACATTATAGACTTGGTAAAAAGCAAACTTAATCCCCAAAAGAGATAGGCTCAAATCTAAGTTCAAATTTTTGAAATTTAAACATTCTTTAAATAAATTTCCAATGTGATCTTTAAACAAAGCATTTAAAATGCATTAATCAGTCCTTTAAATTAGAGACTCAAGTTATACGGTAAAAAACTCAAAAGTTGGCTCCCTTTTCCTTTTTGGCTCAACTGGAGGAGATAGCAGTAAAGAAGGAAAAGAAGACAGATTTCAGAGATAGCCAGTCCTGGGCTGGAAGGGCTGCAGCACTCATCAAGTACCCATTTCCTCACCTGAATATAATAATGAATATAATAATATGTGGCTTACAAATTATCCTGGGGATAAAAGAAACTGTATGTAGAGCTCATATATGTACCATAGAGAAGTACTCAACAGCTATTTGATTATGTGCCTTCATTTAAAATTTGGACTTTCTGTGGCAATGATATCATTAACATCAATTCACAAAGTATATTTATATGCCACACTGTGAATGGCATTTTTCCTTATACTTGAAAGAATAAAAAGATTCATTCCATTACAACAAGAATACAAGGACTACAGGTGAAGTGAGTTACATAAGGTCACACAACAACTGGAAGGCCCAGTGGAAAAGCAGAAAGCCGAAAAGATCCTAAGGAGTGAATGGGAGAGAAGTTGTCTTAAAATTCTCTAATCTCTATGGGTTAGATAGATTTTTGTGGCTGCAGCACCTTGATGGTACTTTTATTTCACCCCCGATTCTCTTCAAATCCAATATGTCTTATGTTAACTTGTTTCATTTTTAATTAATTTAAATTAGGTTTTTGCTTAGTTGTTTGAAAACCAAAAACTTTTTATAATAATGTGGAATCTAGGTTCCTAGGAACATTTGCAAAAGACACAAGGTTCTGAGTAGCTTAGACTGAGGGATCAGCCACTCCAAGAGTCAGCAGCAGCAGCGATTTCCATGATGTTCCATAAAGGACAAACCACAGACACATTTCAAGGTCGCTCATCTCTCCCCCTGCATGGGGAATCCTGATCTTATTCAGAGCACAAGCTGAGAGACAGTGACTGCTAGTGCTATGCCAGATAAAGATGTCAAAGCATGGAGATCTGGTTCCATAACTGACACACACAGACAATATTCATTCTCGCTAAGATGGAGAAAATAATGAGCCCCACAGACCAGCTCAGTGCCAAATAAATCCTTAAGGTTTGCAGGTGAGGGGATGAATGGGATATTATACATTACCCACTGGTTATGCTAATATATATAGAGGTTTTTATGTAACCTTTTACTACCATTTCTTCACCTCCATTAACTCATTAATATTGACAGAACCCTGTGTGCCCAGTCAAAATTATTCTATAATCCTTTTAAATAAAAATATGGCTTACTCCATTGATATTTTCTCTGGCTGAGTCTTCTTCGCATCTTAAGGACTATTTAAAGAAAATCATTTCCCATGGGGTTGAAACCATTGTCATCTCTTCCTGGACCAAAGACTTCCTACCTGGTAATGCTAGTGGAAAGCAAAGTCATTCCTTTTTCAGAGAAGACTAAAAGCGTCCCTCTCTAGCCATGAATAAGCCCAGCAATGGTGATAAACAGCTTACTTCAGGAAGAAGCATACTTGGAGACAAAGATAATATCACTTCTTGATAATCCAAGTTAACTTCATAATATGGAAGTTCAACTTGGAGCGTTCTGTGAGAAATGGACCTTTTGTCTTCGGGTATTTAAACCTTTTGTTTTCGGGTTTTACATGGTATTTAATTTTATTTCTAAAGTCGGTTTACATAGCTACTGACATTTAATTAATTTATACTCTAAAGATCAACCATAAAGTCAGCATATACATTTGGTTTAGCAAACAGCCTCTCTGGGTATCCAATGAAGGCTGGCTGCAGCTAATACAGTGAGAACACAAGAAATGATTGCAGAATATTTCTTGATCCACCTTCTAAAACAATTAGAAAAAAAAGCTTTGGTATCATTGAACTTCCACTCTTCCTGTGGCTCTCTGTTTTCATTTTGTATTGATCTATTGATGCTACATTTGGTTTAATTCAGTCAAATTATTTCAAACTTGTAACCTCAGTGATCATTCTGTATAGTGGTACTTGAGAAAACACCTCAATGTGTAAGTCAAATTAAATATTCACCCAGAAAAATTCTTTCATCTAAATGTTACATTTGCTAATGAAAATTTACTCTGCCACAGTACTTCATTGATAACTTAAGACTGATTTGCAATGAGTTTCTCATCTATTAGATTCACTTTATCTTAACATCTAGGTTGATGGGGACATGTTGAATAAGACGAAGTGAGCTCTTGGCCACCTTCCCAGACCCAACTAACAGGAACATGAATTCCCTGAGCATGAAACCTTCCTCCTGACACAGATAAGCAAAGCTGATGAAGATCCCTAAGTTATATCAATGACAGTAACTTGGCTCTTAGGGCTTCTCAGATTCCTAACGGAAAGGTATTCCTGGGGATGCAATTCATTCCTCCTCTGTTTCCTTCCTGCTCTCCTAGGAAGGGAGCCACTCTGCTATTCATTTCTCACAGAACGGTAACAATGTCTACAGTCCCACCTCACTGTAACAGGACTTCCAAAGAAGGCTGCAGGCAGGCACTCAATGCCAAATCATCTGAGGATACGCTAATTTATTTAACTCTAGTTCATTGCCATGGGTTAAGAGTTTAATAAAGTTAAAAATAATTGAGGACTTGGGGAAGCACCATGGCTAGTCTGTTTGGAAATTTATTTCTCTGCCAGCTTTCTCCCATTCCGTTGACAGATTGTGGAACCTTCCTTTCATCTCTTTCCTCTTTTTACAGATTAACCTGGTCCCTGGAGGAGTATGTTCTTTCCAGAAGATAGATCACACAGTACACACAACATGAAAATTTTACACACTCTTCCTGTTGTCATCTGAAAGATTTTTCTACCTGGAAGAAATAACTTATCTCACCTTTCAGTCTCAGATTGCTTTTACTTAGAATTCCTTATAAGGACCAACATATGTATACTTTATGTAAGGATATAAACTGAAACTTTGTATTAATTTTTCCTATCTCCTGTGAAATCTGTGACAACTTTCCCCACTGCTGTTATCCATTATAGAAATTTAACTGCACTTTGAGGATATGTGATTTCAGAAACTCTATCTAATTTTCCATATAAATGAAAGGAAAAAGCTCAAAGGGAAAGGTGAAGGCCTGTATAGCACTGAAGAGGAAGATTTGTAACTACAAAAGAGACTGGGCACTCACTCCATTTGATTTGTGTACTTCAAACTGGTAGCCAATCTATTCATAAAAAGTGCATATTTCTAAAGTTTTAAATTATTTTTTCATCTAATACTTCTTCATTCTAATCATCATCCAAAAAATCCATTAAGTAATTAGTTGGTACAAAGGGTGTTGATCAGATTTTAAAGGAGTTTAGGAGTTTAGCAAAGAAAAGTGCTTTAGATCATCATTTATAAAAAGTCTTGCAAGATGTTCAGAAATATATGTTAGATAATCAAATAAAAAAGTACATTCAACTTTCTAAAAATTCACTCTAAAATTCAAACATCAATATTCCAACAATTTGATTTGAGCTACATTAACTCAGAGTGATGACTGTTCTTCCTTCATACAACAACACAAGCTAAAAGTTGTTGCAAGTTCCAAACATGAATATTAAAAACTATGAGGAAAAGACTTACGAAAACTTTTATTTAAAAGAACTTGGAGCTGTTTTCTGAAATACACAGATCAGGGGGCCAGCATGCAAGGGTAATTCAATTTAAAATTATTTTACACACACAGAAGACTGCTTCCCTTTCATTGTGCTGCCACATTCACGACTGAAATACTTCCCAGAAGTGCTGCTGGAATCAAATAACTCAACACACATTCACGGGGAAGTATCTGAAAAAGGTTATGGCAAGAAACTTTAGAGTCACACATCAAACTCTATTTCACTGACATCCTTTGAAGTTTGGAACTCAGCACCCAGGCTGTTTTGGCACCTACACAGTACAGGGAAGGACAGCATGTTCCACTCTGGCTACAAGGCCAATGGCCAGCAGCAGCACCCGAGAGGCAAACAGTGACTAGCTCAGTGGAAACTGGCAGTGCTTTGGAATGTGATCACTGAAGTTACAAATCAGGTGATTTTATAGAATGGCTAATCATGTGTTGAAGAAAGATGCTGCTATGAACTTCAATGTGTCTTTTATTTCAGTAACTAATACACATATACGTTTATCAATTTCATAGTTTAAAATTCAGCTTACTGAATTTTGTAGAAGTTTTCAACTGAATTGAAAGGTTTTTTATTTAGAAATTATCCTTAAAGTCAACAAGTGTGAACATCTGCCAAATCATAGTTGAGTAACCACCTAAGCTCCTTTTGAAAGTCCCACCTGCATCTCCAGATAGTAGGGATCCCAAAAACCAATAAATTTTAAGTTGTCTTGAATTTGGTGACTAGCCCTTCCTTCCTTTCTTCTCCCTCTCTCTCTCCCTTCTCCCTCTCTTTTCTTTCTCCTCCCCTCCCTTCTTCCCTTCCTCCCACTATGCTCACTCTCTCCCTTTCTTCTTTTGCTTCTCCTTTTCTTCCTTCTCCTCCTTTGTCTCCTTCCTCCTTTCTTGTTCTCTCTAGCTGAATCTCCGAGATAGCTCTGAACTTGTTCCCTTCCACTTTCTTCTCAATGTCTCCAATGTGCTGGTACTCGGGGCCTCTTCTTGGTTCCCTCAGTCCACACCTGCTTGGCCCAACTGCCACTGGTTATTGTTGACCTGCCTGTTTGCATTTTGCATCTCAGGGAAACCTTTCCTGAGCTCACATACTACACGAGGTGTTCCTGGTCTGTGCTCCCAAAGCATCTTACTACAGCCTCTAGTTTTCCATTGAAATGAGCCGGAGGGAGGGAAGGGAAAGGGCACAAAATGGAATAGAAAAGAACACAAGGGACCATGGAGATGGATCACGGGTGAATTGGTGGTGGGCTACCCAAGGGGAATGCAAAATGTAAAAGGCATAAATAACAATAAAAATATATATTATAAAAAAAAAAAAGAAATGCTTATCCCACTTTTCTTATTTACTGTTCATGCTGCCTTCCTCAGGCAAGTGCAAGCTCTACCAGTGACTGGGCCAGTCCTAGGTACAGTTCTGTCACCAGAGCTCCCTAGAGAGTATGGAATACACTGTGCTTAGCAAGTTTAGTTGTGTGTGAGTGTGGAGGCGAGGGTGTGTGTGTTTGAGGTTTTAGCCCTCAACCAGGTTACATTCGCTTATTATGAGCAAGTTAGTATATTGTGCATAGTGAGCTGACACTTCTGTCACTAAACAAATGGTGAACTAAAACTAATAACTATTTTTGGGTTCTCTTAGAACATCAATATATTTAAGCCTGGCAAAAAGAGATAGGATTCCTTCTCTCACTTACACCCCCCCTTGATAATTATTTTTTTCTTAATTTCTTTCCATATTTAACTGTAAAATAGACCTTTATTTGAGGCAAACAAATTTCAACTACAAAATCCACCACTGCAATATTATATGCAAAAGTGGAAATAGGGATTTGCTTCTTGAATGGCAAAAATACAGTTTAGAAAGCTTAATCCTAAAACTGAGATAATTGATAGGTTTACCTCACACATGAGTAGAGGGCTGGAAAATGGATGGAATTTAAGTTGTAGGATACCACACTTTTATGAATGCTTAGGTAAGAACAGTAATATTAAGATATTATGGCAATTTTCATGAATACTTGGCATTCTTGGAGCTAGTTTAGTAACTTTTGAATGATCAAAGCCTTTCCAACTAAATGCTTGTGATTTGTCATTATTCCATGATAAATGCAGGCTACTTCAGGCAGTCTTTAAATTTGAGATCACATTGTGTTAAATATATCTCTTTTATATACTCCATAGACAAATGAGTCAAGTTCCCACAAGTTGGAAAATATTTCTTGTAAGATTAATTTTATTTAATTTCAATACTTCCATAGAAGGGGCTATCTCCAATCTGTCCTATTCAATGTTGCATTCACTCCACAGTATATTAGACACTAGAGTTGCCATGGATTGACTTCAAATAACATTTTGTATATTACTTTATATAAATACATTTATATTAAAATTGACAATAAGTGGTATAATGGTATAACTGGAAGAGCGCACTAAATTTAAAAGGATATACTGAAAAGATGGTTTGTGAACATTATACATAAAATATCCCTTCTGAGTGACCCAATCAATGAAACAAAAACAAAAACCAGTAGTAACGTACATGGGTGATTGCACCATGGGATTACTTTTTATGAAAAGTGGATTCAGGAGCACATCCAAATATAAATTATTGTTAAGAATTTCATATAAAGGGGCCTCCTTGGTGGCACAGGGGTTAAGTCTCAGCACTGTGAAGCTATCCGCAGCCACTGCAGCAGGAGTTCGATCCCCGCCCAGGGAGCTGACCCACGTGGCAGAGCAGACCTCTCCTGTCTCGCCCCGCTGCTCCCTTCAGCAGTGTATTTCAGCAGATCTGCCTGTTCTGCTCCCCACTCTGTCTCTGGTGAATCCTCTCACCAACCCCATACTTCTGGCCTATACCCCAGCTCTTGTATGCATAAATAAATAAATATTTTAAAAAATAGAGAGAGTTAGGTTTAAGGTACAGTATGTGAAATGAAGAACAATAGCATTAGCATAATGACAATATTTAGAAGTCACTTAAGAGCCTTTGCATGCTATAACTATGACAGGCATATCCACAAAGTTCTTCTTCAGTTATTTCCTGTAGATTGACTTGTAAGAATTGATATGAAAAGGGAATGTGCTGGAATCGATATAAATTAATAAAAGATCATAGTATTTGCATTATTTTACGAATGACTACACATATTAGAACAATGTATTAAATGCTCACAATAATTTAAGTACCCGGGGCTGCCCTGGTGGTGCAACAGGTTAAGTCTCAGCACTATAAAGCTATCAGCAGCCACTGTTCAATTCCTGGACAGGGAGCTTCCCACATGGAGCCGCAGACCTCTCCTGCCTTGCATTGCTCCCCTCAGTAGTGTATTTCAGTCAGTCTGCCTGTTCTGCTCCCCACTGTCTCCGGTGAGTCCTCTCATAACCCCCACACCTCTGACCTACACCCCAGCTTGTATGCATAAATAAATACATCTTTAAAAAATACTAATTTGAGTATCCAAAAGAAATTATGAAAAGGTAAATAATTTCCCATCCCTATTCAAAGTAAATTAAACATTGGTTGACCAGCACCCTTAAGGCATTAATCAATTAGCAGTGTCTTATACAGGAACTGTAATCTGAAAATCTATGGGAATACTGTAGATTTGTTACAGGGCTGCGCCTATATAAAATGGGGTGCCTGACTGTGGGTCCTCACCCAACAGATTTATATATCTTTAAAATAGGGATAATAAATATTGCCTAAGAATACTGTTGTTCTTCAAAAACAAGTTTCTAGTAATGATAAGATAGAAAATGCTTCTGGAAAATTAGAGCAGTACATAGAAAATTAAGCACAGGACATAAAAAGTTAATACCAAAAGAAATGTAAATAAGTAGCTTTAAGTAATGTTAGCTATGATCTTTACTATAAACGTGAATATACATATACATGTAAATCTATAGAAGTAATACTTGATGAATTCAAAAAACAAATCAGGCTCCATTAGCTGATTAGGAAACAGTAGCATTAGATCATTTTTTAACTTGCCCCTTTTTGGCAGATTTGTCTCCTTGAGGGACTGTGTAAGATTCAGTTATTTCTACAGCATTCATGAGGTCACCAGTGGAAATATCCCTTATAAAGAAAGGCAGATCATCGGTAAATTAAATCAATGAATGAAGCAATTCACAGAAAACAAAATTAATTATTTGCTAATAAGTTCATTTAATGTCATCTATTCTGTCTGATTGGCCTTCTTACTGGGATACACTGAATTAGGCAATACAAGAGAAACTTCTTAATCTGAGGTCTGTAAGAATTCTCTCTCCCTTTTCATGATGAATCCACAAGAGTTCCCTCAAGAGACACTTAGTTCAGAATGCAAAAAATTGACTAAATACATTCATTTCATCTCGTATCTGAGACTTCGAATATTGACAATCCCATCAAAGAATATGAGATAAGATAAACATACCAAAGGTATCCTAGCCCTATAGAAATGAAAGAAAAACAATTTTTTTCAAAAGGAGTTAAAAAAGAGATTGTTATAGATCTAAGAGTCTTACTGCAGTTAATTGAATCCTTTATTTCAGTTACCCCTCTCTGTGTTCATGTCTTCACTATGTAACACTGCAGTGACTCCTAAAAAGAGTGAACTATCTCCTTGGAATACGGTCTATTTATTTTGGTTAATGGAATGTGGACAGAAGAGACGGCTCTGTGTTTTTTTAGCCATCTTGCTCTTCAGCCATCGCCATGAGAGACTATGGAGCAGATCGGAGCCTATGTCTCAAGGAGCTGAACCAAGTTAGAATTGCATCTAGAAGCAAAACCACCCAGGCAAGCCCACCCTAGATCAGTCATCCCCCATCTGATTCATATGCATGTAATAAATGCTTTTGTTTGGATGCCACTGTCATTATTGTGACAATAATATCTGATATACTTATGAATTAAAGCAAAAGGGTACATAACTCTAAAATTATCAAAAAATACATTCCCTTCTTCCTGAAACTCATTGTTAATTCAGTTATCAGGAAACTGAGCAAATTCACATCTGATTGACTGAGAGTGTTAAATGCAATGAGAACCTTCTAGGTTGGTAATTGACTTACTCTTTTCCTTACTGTTCTAATGATTAGATTATCTTTTAATATTTACTCTTTGCTTTCATTGTTGGGATATCAATAACTGTCGAATGTCATCTGTAAACTTCTGGAGTTAAATTAGATTACAGTTTCGTGAATTGTTCTTTAGGGTCCATGCTTCCAAAGAGATATTTGGATCTCTATAGCATGATGGGAACAGAGGAGAACTAACCAGTTGGAGTGTTCACCTGTAAATCCACAAAACTCAGCTTTGATCTGTCTTAGATGCTGAGACTTCTCTTGGGGACTGTATTTCAGTGCTTAACATTAACATTAAAAACTACTGCATCAAATTCATTTTAAAGTCTTCTCTCATACTAAAGGCATATATGAAACATTCTTTGTTTTTGCTGCCACCTTTTCTGTTTATTATAATGATCCTAATTTAAGACACCATCCCGAAACTCCATACCTGATCCCTGTTATAAGTTACAAATTGTGTCATTTCATGCCCCTGCTTAAAACTAAAGTTAAACTGGGCCTTCCAGGTGGCGCAGTGGTTGAGCTCTGCGCTGTGGAGCTGTCGGCAGCTCGAGATACGAGTTCGACGCCCAGCCGGGGAGAATCCCACATGGTGCGGCAGACCTCTCCTGCCCAGCCCGCTGCTCCCCTCAGCGGTGTATTTCTGATCTGCCTGTTCTGCTCCCCACTCTGTCTCTGGTAAACCCTCTCGCCGCCCCACGCCTCTGGCCTGTATCCCAACTGTATGTATAAATAAATAAATCTTAAAAAAAAACTAAAGTTAAACTAAATTTAATGGGGAGCTCAGGCTCTGCCTCTCTCTGTCATCTTATTTCCAGTTTATTTTCTTCACTTTACATTCTGGCTTAACACACACCCAGCTCACTCCTCTCTCAGAGTCTTCTCACATGCTGGCCTGTCTGCTTGAATGTTCTTCCCCTACTCTCCAAATGTCAACTGACTTTATCCTTGAGTTCTCAGTCATCCTCTCTGAAGGGCTTCCTGATCACCCAAACTAAAGTAGGTCTCCTCGTTATTCTCTGTGACAGCACACTGCTGTTCCCCCTTTGCACTTATCATGACTTGCATTTATAGACACACTTATTTGTTGCTTTTATTCTCTGATTTTCCATTGAGTATGAGCTCCATGTGGCAGAGCTTTCTGGATTATTTTTCCATTCTTAGGTCCCAGAGCATTGCCTGCCACATAGATTATGCTCAATAATGGAAGTGAATAAATTACTTTCTTGACTGCTATCACACACTTTTTTTCCCCACTACTATTCTGTACCATGATACAGAAATCATATGGCATTTCGCCATTTAGATGTGATCCAGTCTCTAATATGTTTACACATGCTTCCTCTCCTAGTAACCTTCTTTAATTCATGTATAATGTTTCTTATACTGAATATCAGAAATTTGTCTTTCAACTTGCTTTAGCTATCATACATCCTTCTTATTCTTTTCACATGCCACACCCTCAAGATCGGATCTGTTCTCAGACATTATTATCAAGCTGATCCCAAATCCTAGAATGAAATTAGCAATAGCAGTTATTCAATAAGTGTACTTCAATACCTGCAGAAGTAACTGTTCCATGTCATTTGACTGAAGTGACCGAACAAAATTTCAAACAAAACTACCAGTCTATATTTTCAGAAGACAAAAAAAAAAAAAGACCAAAATTATATTCTAGTTAATTGCATTAAACTCTGTCCAAAGAAAAGAGAAAAAATAACTGTGTGGTTTATGTGTGATCTAGAAAATAAGGACACAATGAGCAAGAATGTGCTGTACTGATCTCAGGAATGTTAATAATATGATCAGAGAAATAGAGTTTGTAGTGGGTAATAGGTGGATCAAGAGCTCTCACTACAGTCTAGATGTTCTGATCATGGGAATAAATGTGTGACTACTGAAAAGGTAACTTTCTCTGGAATGAAAAAAAGGCACTGTAGCTTAGGCAAAAAGTAATTGGTGAGTTTGGTATGAGTCAACTTACAAAAAGTCTAATTTAATCTGGTTTTACTAAAAACATTTAATTTCTTGCTCTACAAAAGTCACAGATCAAGTTCAGCTCTCAAAAAACTAAAATCCATACCCTGAACTGTAGTCCAGAGAGAAAATTCCCTGACCTGAGCAATTAGTCTCCTTCCCTGGGCACCACCTGCATTGTACGCGATTTTACTTCTCATTCTCATGAGTCACTTACAATTTCATAATATTTGCCATGTCTATCATCACCTACCTTTTGGTAATTACACAATGTACTTTGGTGACTATATGATTAAACAAAATGGACTTAGAGAATATGAATTTTTTTTGTGTCACTAAAGCATTTAGACATTTATTTTTAAAAAAAAGACAACATTCCTGTACCTTCAGCATAGATTTTTGTAGGTGTGATCCTAACTTTTATTCAAAATGAAAAATTTGGAGAACATCTTGACAAGTTGTTTGAGGAATCATCAGATACTTGCAATGATCACCATAGGGAACAATTAATGAAGGAAGGTGTTAAGGAAAATAACAAAAATTCTCAAACCTGGGACTGATATCTTCCCCACAGTCGGATGTTTCATCTCCATAATGAGGTCATTGTGTAACACCTTAAAATGTAAAAATAGAGAGAAAAATAACTTACAAAGTAAAACTATCTTCAATTTCAATGTAAATGGAAAGTCACCTACTCAGTTCTCTAAAGAAAGATATTGCAAAACACAGAGATGCTTTCAATTTTCATTTGAAAGTAAATATTTGAGACAAAAATAATGTTTTCATCTTACATTATACTAACTAAAGCCCCTCCCCCAAAAATTAGAACACTGAAAGAATAGCAGAATATATTTTCACAGTCTTCCCACTCTTAAAAATGTTATCTGCTCTAAATATACCCTTTTTCTTAGTTATGAATCTCTAAATATTAAAACCCAGCCTCTTCCTACATTTCCACATCCCAGAATGTGGACAAGGTCAACTGCAGAAGGATAGGCCAGAAGGAATCAGAACCTGGAACAAGTGGCATCCTCAGGGGCAGCACATGTACTCCTGACAATTGGTTGAGCGAAATGTGTGGGGAGTCAGCCCAGTTTGCAAGGTGTCAGAATTCCTGGAAGACCCAATGACCACAGAAAGTGGGCAGATTCACGGTCGCTGTGACTAGTAATGAGTAGCTGCCAGGGAACAAGCTGACAGAAAGCAAATAAAACGTCCAGGTCACAGCCCTTACAAGATTAAAACCAGGGATGTTTTCAGTGATGATAAGACGTGAATCTTAAAACTAGGTTTCAGATTGAAAAACGCCATTATCCTGGAGTCTGTAGGGTATGAGAGGGAGAAGAAGGCGACAACTGAAAATAAAAACCTAAGAATTCATCCTATAGGGCTCATTATGTTCTCATACACTGGGACCAAACAGGTATTTGGTGTCCCATCAAGTTCACAAGTTAGACAGCATCAGGGTTAAAACTCAAGACCAATTATAAGGAGCGGAACATTCTATCAGCGCCCGAGAGGCAGAAATGTGAATTAATGTTTAATTGTTAACCACTGAAATAGAGCTACTTAAATCCTTGGCATATAAAGTCTATAGTTTCTCTTATAGGGTGAGCAGGGAAATAACATCTGCCAAGAATCAGTGTTCTTCCAACTTTAGGCTGAGAATAAAATGGAGCATGGGACCAGATTCTAGAACATAAAAGTTTAATTACTAGAGGCAAAATGTTCTACAATTCCACAGGAAAAAAAAATGCTACATAGTTAGGTTTCTTTTAACAACTGGAGGCTCTCTGGGTATACTGCCTCAAAGAATCCCAAAATTCAATTTATTGTTATTATTACTGGCTCTTCAGTGAAATATAAATGGGCAAATTACATATGATTTGTGCCTCACCTACACTATCTATCAAATGGAGAGCTTCTCTCCTCTAGTTCTCTACATGGATCTAAATGGCAGAAGCATTTCCATGTCCATTTTCCATGGTGAACTTGTGGACTACAGTTTCATGTCTATATCTCAAAGACTGGTAGTTGTGATGGTTCTATAACATTTTGAGCTTCTGGTAAAAGTAAGATTTGCATACCTATATTCTAATCTTTTCATAGAGAAAGAGAGTATGCAATAATTAAAAATTACTTTCTTACTTGAAGAGGTGGTCAAATCTCTTGCATTTTATCCATTTCCTATGAGCTTTTTGTTATATTATTGATTAAACCACCAATAAGACAACATCATGGGTGACATTTTAAGGTTAGAATTATAATTCCCCTATGGCTATGTATTTTGGCTTCTAGTGTTTTCTTTGGGAATGCTCACCATTTTGGGGTTTTGCGCTTTAAACAGTCACATCAACCCCCCTCATTGAGGGTGATGCCACACCATATGGAGATCCTTTCTAGGGAGCCTTGCTTCTCTTTGGGAATCACCAGCTTTGCACCCAAGAGCTGGCCAGAGAAAATTCTTACCAGTGTTAAAACTGTGCTATAATTTAATTCTTGTGCGGCTCGTTCTCAGCACTCGCCCAGCACAGCCTCCTCCTTTGTGGGGGTGGGGGCTAAATGCCAACGGGAGGTGCTAAATCTCAGTTCTACTAAGGACAGGAACAAAAATACCGAGCTAAATTTCACTCGAAACAATTATCTGCACACTGAATCATTCTTCTCGTATCTCTGTTGCCCTCCTGACTACCTCTTTGTAATAACACTGCAGTGCTACTCACAAAAGACAAAAGTGAGTGTTCTTAGCTAAATATAACTTAACTGATAGTGTTGAAATTAATTAACACTGAATTTTAATCATGTAGCAAACGTTAAGTGTCAAACGTGAAAGGGTAGTTGGTAAAGGTCAAGGGACCTATGTCAAAGTTTTATGAAGCAAAAGCTTGCAACTGATTGAAGATTTTAATGGAAACAATTTAAGGGGTAAACTTCCTTCAGCCTTACCCGCATTGCGGTCTGTCTATGATTCCCAGTATGCAATTTATCTAACCCTATCAATTCCTTCACATTAAAAAATTGTGAATATATATTTAAACTGAAACATAAAGGTCTTCTTGTGTTTGGCAAAGGAAGTTGACTGCAGTCTCTCATTTGCACAATTGTGAGGCAAAAGGGCTAGTCTGAGCCCCCATATTCAGAAAAAAACTGACATATTCGTGTTGCTTGCCAACCACTTTTTAATGCAAAGCCTGAAGGCAATGCAATTCCATAGGCTTTCTTCGTGAATCAGGTCAGATTATCTAAGAGGACAATGAAGGCTGTGGCAGTGCTGTCCCTGGAAACCTGGTGCAATGACTCGGAATCTTGGAAAACTCTCCAGGCTTGTTTGTGGGGCGAGTCCTGCTCTGCTTAGTAACATATTTGAGGATCTCAGAACCCAGGCAGTCTGTCTGAATTTTAACATAAATCTCTTCACTGCTTTTCAGGCATATTGTCTCATTCAACTTCGGTGGAAATGGAGGTGCTGCAGCTTACACTTTTTGTATTTCTCTGGGAATGGTTTCTATATGTTCTTGTTTTCCTTTCCTGATACAGGCTCACTACCCTAATCTCTATGACCTTAACCCAGAAATTCAAATTTAAAGTGTTTCATTTTCTGACCCTTACCAATGAAATGGGAAACTTAGTTTCAGGGCCTTTTAACTAACATTTCTCCTGAAGGGGAATTTCACACCTGGAATCTTAGTTGGCCCAATCATGGCATTCTTCGTTACACATTTAGTTGTTTTAAAATATGGTAAGGATCTTCCCAAAAACCTTGTAATGGCTTTTGCCCATTGTTTATTTTATCCTCCCTAAATCTTTCATAGTTTGTTATATCTTCTAAATTTTTTCTTGAAATCTCAGAAAGCCTATTCTGACAAGAATAGAATTGTAGACAGGGCACGCACCTCTTTAGTAAATTATCAGGCCTGTTTAAAATAAGGTTTTTCTTCTTCAAGAGCTTTACAGATTGACAGCCTAATGACAGAGTCAAATGGTAATGTATTAATGACGTAGGGAAAGAGTAAGATGTATACCTTTGTGTGACTTGGATAATACAAGTTTAAGTGGAAGTAAGCTTTTGTTAATTTTTTTTTATAAAGTCCTGTGGCTGGAATGGTAGAAAGAAAAAAGCTATAATATAGTACTACTAAGTCAAAAATATAAAATAATAAACGCTGAAACCCATTATACAGGCAATGAAAATGTCTAGGGAAAGCAAGAGAAGTAGGTCAAGAGTAGAAGCAGCAAGGTATATTCAAATGAAAAAAAAGTGATAGAGAATCAGCATTAAATGGCATGCACAAATGGTTTGTATAAAGCCCATATCAAAATCAATGTAATAGCATCAAGACCACTAACAATGATGCATGAAAGAGAAGTGATCTCTCCATTCACTGAATGAATAGAGACATGACCTATTCGTTCAATTTGTTAAACATCATAAAGCACTGTAATACTAGACAATAAGAAGGGGCTGGCAATGAAAAGATAAATGAATGTGCATTCCAGTGCCTATAATTAGAAGAGAAGATGGGAATAAGAGACCTGAGCCAATTTTTACAACAGTTTAAGCTCTGTAAGGAATAAACAATATCCAAATAAAAACAAAGTAACTCTGCTTCCCTTGAAGGGAAGCTGAAGGAGGTCAAAGAGGTCAGTAAAAGTCAGAACAAAAATGATATTCAAATAAAACATTAAGGTTAACAATTACAACAATATAAAACTAGCTATTGCTCAACAAAACTCCATAAGGGCCAGGCAATATTTTAGAAGTTAAAGATTTGTCTCCATTTAATCCTCCCATTAAGTAGACTAGGTAGGAATTACTATTATCTGTATCTCTACAGATAAAGTAGTGGATGCCAAAAGAGGTTAAGTACATGCCCAAAGTTTCACAATAAGTGTCTGACTTTGGATTATAATTAGGTATGTCTGGTCCTAAATTCTTAGCCAGGTTCCTGACAGTTGGAGACAGATGAGCATAATTTGATTTACCATTAAAATAACTAGTTGATGTGGTTAATTCTGTAGAACAAATTAGTCAATTCATTGGGGAAAGAAAATGAGTAAAAGGGACTGCTTGGATCATTCCGCACCATGTGGCCCAATTAGTTAATAAACTGAACTGCTCCCATGTCAATAGCCAGGGATATTCTGGCTACCACAGAAGACAAAGCTGCTGGAAAGGAGAAAGATTTTGGCTCTTTTAGTTCAGATTTTGAAGGGAACAGACCTAACAGTTGACCTTGGGTAAGGTACATAAATACTTTGAAACTCTGAATTCTCATCAGCTAAAAGAGGGATAATAATAATCTCTTTCTCAGGAATTTGTAAGGATAAAATTAGATGAATGTAAAGCACCAAGTATAATGCCTACGACAGAGTAACTCACAATAAATGGGAACTGTCTTCACCATTATGGAAAGCTTGGGTTCAAACTCTGCTTTCACCAAGTAGGAGCTGCGTGGCTTGAGGCACATTCATGCTAATTATATTAACAAAAACAATAACACTGGTCAACAAATTTTTACAAAAGTCATGTTACTGAAATAAAATTAGTCATTTCCTATCAATTTGTATGTGCTCAACACAAGCATGACAGTCAAATTCTAATTTTGGCTCTAGTTTTTTTTGTAATCTGCAATAAATGGATGTTTACATCACGAAATGCATGCCAATAGTAATAGGCCTTCAGTTAATACCTGTAAAAAAATCAAGTGATACACTACTTCTTAGATTTTTTCTCTTGTCTCATGTACAGCTATTCAGCTATTCATGTACAGCTATTCAGGAGCATCTCTGAGGAGTGTCCAGCAGTAGTCAGCCAGCATTGTAGTGGACCATTTTCCCTGGTATCTTTGTTCCATTGATGCGATATCTTGATGAAAATGTTCGCCATGTTCATCACTAACCATACCACAGTTTTCAGGAAAGAAATCCAGATGGGAATGAAGGAAGTCGATCTTTAGAGACATATTGCCGCCAAGTTTCTGATACTGCATCAGCATGTCTTCTAATAGTTCCTTATAGCTTTCTGCCCTAACATTCCCAAGAAATTTTGTGGACACTAAGCAAAAAGCATTCCATGCTTATTTCACATCACCCTACAGCAAGTTATAGAACCAGTCAACTCTGAAGAGCTCTCGAATCTGTGGACCCACAAAAAGTCCCTCTTTAATCTGTGCATCGTTGAGTTGAGGAAATTTTTCATGCAGGTATCAGAAAGATGGCGAGGTCCAGTCCATTGCTTTCACGAAATTCTTCACCAAACCTAGTTTGATATGAAGGGGTGGTAGAAGGATTTTGTGAGCCTCGACCAGAGCTGGGTGCTGATATTCTTCTCTCCAACTGCTACATTTTGTCTGTGAGCCCATTCCTTCCACAAGTAATGCAATTCACTTGCTCGGCTATCCCGCTCACATAAGAAACACATGTATTTTGCATATCCCTGCTGCAGTCCCATTAAAAGGGCAACTAGCTTCAAATCACCACAGACATGCCAGCTGTATTTGTTATACTCAATGGAATTCAGTAGCTGCTTTAAGTTATCATATCTCTTTCATGTGAACAGCATGAGCTACTGGAATAGATGGAAGACAGTTTCCATTGTGCAAAAGCACAGCCTTAAGATTCAGTTTCAAAGAGTCTATAAATAGAGTCCATTCTTGTGTGTCATGAGTGATTTCTAAGGCATTCATGAGGCCCTCAATATCGGAACAGAATACCAGAGGACTTTCTTTTCTAAAGAAAGGCTCCAACTGCTGGTGGCACTTTCAATAGAAAGTAATTGTGACATCTTCTAGAAGATTCCATTGTTGGAGTCCTGATCCTAGCAATTCCGCCTTGTTCTTGGATAAGTCGAAATCATGAACCAGGTCATTTAGTTCTTCTGTGTTAGTCTGTGTGGGGTTGATGATGCACCACAGTGAAAATGTGGATCACTGCATGCTGATGGAACATGAGAAGAACAGGTCGTCTCTCCCTTGCCCTCATCAGATGAATCAAAATAATATTCTCCTGGAGGTTCTGGAATAGGAAGTCCCTCACTATGTGGAACTGGTCTCAATGCAGACGTAATGTTTGGGTAGACTATTCTCGACTTCTTTTGCTTCATTATTCCACCAGAAAGAGGAGGAACAAAGCAGAAGTAACAGTCTTTTATGTGGTTGCTTGGCTCTCTCCGCACCATGGGCACTGCAAATGGTATTGATGCTCTTTTGTCATTGAATCACTGTGAAAGCCTTCTTCACTTGAGAAGTGATACTTTTCTTCTGGTTGGCAAATGTCACTTTCCCACATAGAGCAGAAATTGTCCACGCTATTAACGCACTTTCGAGGCATGACTGTTCTGTATTGTGCCTAAATAGATAAAATAATAACAGTTTTATGGAACAGTAGCTTCAACTGTCTCACACAAAGTCTGAAATATTTGCAATGCTCATTCTTTCAGTCAGGGCTTTCTATAGTGCACTGGTGATGTCAGCTTATTTCAGCAGCTGCCTGGCAGTAGTATTGCATTGCATCAGACAATGATGCAATCAACTCTGGATGATGTGTGCATGATGGTATTATGCAATGCAATGCAACATTACATCATTCTAGGCTGATTCAGGATGTTGTTGCCATCCTATTGGATAAATTTACATGGTGAAACATATACAATGAATTACATGAAATAAGTTCAAAACGAGAGCTAATAAAAAATTTTCAGGGTTATATTCATGTTCAGCACAAGATTAGGGCCTTTATAAGTCAGTAATAATCTCAATGTTGACCAGTGTAATTAACAATGAGAATCAAGAGCAGTTTAGTGTGCCACGCATTATTAAAAGCTGAGTAAAAACTGGGAACAAAGCAAGCAAAGTTCTTGCCCTCAAGAAACTTGCAGTTCTATAAGGAAAACTTTCCAATTAAAAGGTATCCATTGGTTTGTTATTGTTACATAGCAACATCTGTTTAGTTCTCTGCTGTATCCCCAGCCCCTGGAACACTGGCACTATCTAGTAGATGCTCAATAATATGTTATTGAACAATTGAGCTAGACTTATTAATTTCATTAAATTGAATTGAATTAGAGGAGTAAGTAGCAAGTGTCTTTCCTTGATTTCATTATTTTATTGGTGGGGTGGAGGGTATTCTTTATTTTAAGCTGTTATTAAGCCTTTTTGTTCTCCAGACACAAAACGTATATAGGTTTCCAAAATATATTCACTTTTAGGAGCCTAATTATTAAGTGCCAGTGTTGTCTTGCAATTTCTTGTTTCCTAAAGCAGTTTGTAGGTGATCTGAATCTGTCATTGGTAATACACACATCTGAAGATATTCCAGAGGTCATGCTGAGAATCTTTGTAAGCAACATGACTCTGAACAGTGAGTAAAAGCATTAATGGGTGAATTATTTGCAGAAACAACTGCACACACAGTGTATATGTAATGTGAACCACTGTACTTGAAGAAGAAAATTGTAGCCTTCTTCTCATTGTGAAAACTCAAAAAAACATTTCCAAAGCTTGCAGTAATACCTTTGGAAACACTGAAGTAATCTCATTCAGTGCATTGTTCATCAATTTATCCATTTCTTTAGTTTAGATGGAAAACAACCTTGGAATAATAGATATAATAAAAATTATAAATAAACATTAATTTAATAATATAATAATACATAACAAAATCATTATGTACAATTAATACAATAAACGTTAACTCAACCTTCTGAAAACTATGACCACAAAATATGCAAAGCCATATAAATTCATGAAATGAATTTGGCAAAGTAAATTCCAAACTTCACTTAGATAGTGGAGATCTCATAAATACTGACTTTTTTAATTTTCTTATTCCTTTTGAAATAATTACTGTAACTTAACTTTATGCTAAGGTATGTCATGCACATGGCAGAGTCTTTTCCCACTTTTTCAAATTAAAAAAAATGAACATTAATCCTTCAAAAAGATGTTATAACATATATTTTAAAGAGCACTAATTAAATGAACCATGAGGCTTTCACTAAATTTTCAAAACCCTAAGTTTGTCCCAATCCTGCCCTGCTCTGTCCCCAAATAACCACTCTCCCGAATCTGGATTTATCATTCCCTTACTTATGTGTATCCTTGTACCCCAGACATATGTAACTCTAACAATTTTGTGCTTATCTTCACCCAGTTGTAACATTCAAATCAATGAATTGATGATCATGTATTCTTTTCTGTCATTTTTCTCAATATTTTTGAGATATATTCTTTTAAATTAATTTTTACTGCAGAGATGGTCTGAAGAATACTTCATAATAAAAAATACAAGATCACTGTCCTTTAGCTTTCTATAAAAATTTGTCTTCATAAGTGTGTAAATCCTTATCAAACAAATAAGAAATGCATCTGTAATGAAATTTCTTCTTTTATTATTCCTTTATAATTGTTAAAGGCAGCATGATTTTGGTAAAAGAATAAAACTTTACAAAAATCAGTTTCATTTTTCCAAACCTCTACATAGGTATTTACAATACATTAGAGTGAAGGAAGAACATAAAATTACATGATTTCTATCAATAAAATGTTTCAATTACATTCTTTTGTTTTTATTCATTGAAATTCTTGGTTTTGGTGGTTGTTTTTTTAAAGTCTGTCAACGCATTATCTTTTCTTATTATCATGAAGTAACACTGCATTATAACATTATGTTTCACATCTGCATCACTAAAACCAACATACAATTGACCCCTTTTACCTAGTTTATCCACCTCCTTTCCCCCTTCCCTCCTGTAATCACTAGTCTTAAAATATAAAGGGCCTTTTCTTTTATGTAGTTCATGAATTTGTTTGTTTCCATTATACACTGCATCTGAGTGAAAATGGCTTGTCCTTCTCCATCTGGAATATGTCACTAAGCACAGTATCCTCTAGATGCAGCCATGTTGTTGAAAATGAGAAGATTTTCTCTTTTTATATAGTAAGTAGTATTCTGTTTATCTATCTATCTATCTATCTATCTATCTATCTACCTACCTGTCATCTATCTATCATCTATATTCTTAACCAATCATGTGTGGCTGGGTACTTAAGTAGTTCCCAGCTTTTGGCTATTGTAAATAATGCTGTAATAAAAAGGGAGTGCATTTGTTTCTATAAATTAGTATATTTTTATTTAGGGGTAAATACCCAGAAATGGAATAATTGGATTGTATGGAATCTTTATTTTTATTTTTATTTTTTGCTGGAATCTACATACTGCTTTGCATAATGGCTACACCAATTTACATTCCCCTGAACAATGTACAGGGTCGCCTCCTCTCAATACTCATTTCTCTTCTTTTGGATAATGGCCATCATTGCAGGTGTAGAGTGATGAGATTTAATCAGTTTTCAAACTTGTGGTCATTGGTCATTATAGCCATTAATATTAAGTGTATTATTATATTAATATATCATAATTCATAAATATATTCTGTTCTTACATGATTTACAGAGATTTTATTATAAAAAGAAAAAGTGTCATAGTAAATTACTATAAACAGTTGCTGTAGGGCAAATACTGTAGCTAAAAGGGCTAAGGTAGGGCACATTAATCTTTATCTTGTGAAGTAGTGAAGATTAATTTTCAAAATAGTTTACCAATCATTCCTACCTATAGTTAATATTATTTTGTTTGCATCTTTAGCAAAACTTGGTATTATCAGACTTTTTTAGGTGTTGCCAATCTAATTACTGTGAAAATTTTTTTGAAGTTTTAACTTGCATTTCCTTGATTACAGTGGTAGCTGAATATTTAGTTTTCCTGTTCTATAGTCATTTACATTTAATATTCAATGAAATGTTTTCCAAGTCATTTGTATGTTTTCTATTGGTCTAATTACCTTTTTCTTTTTGATTCCAAAGCATTCTTATATATTCTGGTTATGAATACTTAATTGGAACATAAAACTTAAATTATTATGGCTTTATATCTCACTAATTTTGTAGTATTTTGATGAACAAAAGTTACAGTTCAGCATTTACAAATGCATTCAATTTTTCTTTATGTTCTGTATGTTTTGTGACATTTTGAATATCCTTCCTTATTCTAAGTGACAAAGATATTCTCTTAAATTTCCTTACAAAAATTTTAACACTGGACCATTTATAATAAAAGTTTACAGGATATTAAGAATTGTTTTCTTACATTACTAACTGGCACTACCAATATACTGATAGAGTTTTAAGAGAAGCATTTTTATCTTGTTCCAAATTTTAAAAGAAATGCAATAAGGTTTTATTAATGATCGTGTCAAAGTTTTATTAGATAAAAGGTTTCTTAGTTTGTTGAGAACTTTTATCATAGATGCTGAATTATCAAGTGCTTTTATATTAAAATAATTATATATCTTTTCCATTAACCTGTCAACATAAGGAATTAATTCTAATATTGAACCAACCTTATATTTCAAGAACAAACCAATTTTTTATTTCTGTATGCTACTGTTTCATACATAATTTTCTTGCATCTATTTTCATGAATGAGAGTGGTGAATAGTTTTCCATTCTTGTATTTCCCTGCTTAGTTTAAGTATCAAGAATAATTTTACTTTAGAAAGTGAACTAGAATAATCCATCTTTTCCTGTATTTGAAAGTCTTTGTGTGAGACTGGAATTATTTGATCCTTCAATGCTTGGTGAAAACTTTTCTGCAAACTATTGAAAATGATAAGGTGTGTGTGTGTGTGTGTGTGTGTGTGTGTGTGTGTGTGTGTGTGTGTGTGTATTAAATGACAAAGGAAAACATTTTATTTTCAAAAATCTAATGCTTCATAGGTTTTAATATATTTCACATTTTTATAAATGAGAGCTATGAAGTAGTTACAAAGTTTACCTGGAACAGGCCTCTCACCCGGGGGTAAGGTTTGTGGTATACAGATGCAGAGCACACCTGTATGGCAATGGGCTCCTTAAGCAGAATGCAAGAGCTACATATCTATGAACAACTAATCTTTGACAAAGGAGCAAAGAAAATGCAGTGGAACAAGGACAGTCTATTCAATAAATGGTGCTGGGAAAACTAGACAGCTACATGCAAAAAAAATGAAGCTAGAACTACTACTACCTCACACCCTGCACAAAAGACAATTCAAAATGGATAAAAGACCTGAAAATGGACGTAAGACCTGAAACTATAAAATTTATAGAAGAAAATATAGGCAAAACTCTACACAACATACATCTCAGCAAAATCTTTAATGACACATGCCCCAAAGCGAAGGAAGTGAAGGACAAGATAAACAGATGGGATTACATCAAAATAAAAAGCTTCTGTACAGCAAAAGAGACATTAACCAAATCTAACAGACACCCTACCAACTGGGAAAAGATCTTTGCACACAATACAGCCAATAAAGGACTGATAACAAAAATTTACAAGGAACTCACATAACTCAACAAAAACAAAGACAATACCCAGTCAAAAAATGGGCAGAAGAACTAAAAAGACACTTCTCCAAAGAAGAAAAGCAAATGGCCAACAGGTACATGAAAAAATGTTCAACATCACTTATAATCAAGGAAATGCAAATCAAAACCACTATGAGATACCACCTCACACCTGTAAGGATGGCACACATTAAAAATACAGGCAACAACAATGCTGGAAAGGATGTGGTGAAAAAGGAACTCTTCTACACTGCTGGTGGGAATGTGAACTGGTCCAACCACTATGGAAAGCTGTATGGCGATTCCTCAAACTGCTAAACATGGAGCTTCCATATGACCCAGCAATACCACTTTTGGGAATCTACCCAAAGGACACAAAAACACTAATCCAAAAGGATACATGCACCTGTTTGTTCATTGTGGCACTGTTCACAATAGCAAAGGTATGGAAGCAACCCAGATGTCCAAAAATAGATGATTGGATCAAAAAGATGTGGTACATATACACAATGGAATACTATTCAGCATTCAAAGAAGATAAACACATGCAATTTGCAGTAACATGGATGGAATTAGAGGGGATCATACTCAGTGAAATAAGCCAGAAAGAAAGAGAAAAATATTGAATGGTTTCACTTATAACAGGACTATAAGGAAACCAAATAGGAGAAAGACACTCATGGGGTGGGGGGGAGAAGGGAGGATAAGGGCACAAAATGGAATAGAAAAGAACACAAGGGACCACGGAGATGGATCACAGGTGAATTGGTGGTGGGTTACCCAAGGGGAATACAAAATGTAAAAGACATAAATAACAATAAAAATATTTTTTTTTAAAAAAGGGCTACAGCTTGGGGGTACATGTCCATTTTCTCTGCCCAGTCTCAACAAATGAACTCATCTCTACTCCTCCTTGTCTGAGGCAAAGAATGCAATGCTGAGAGGTTAGTAATGCTCCAGCAAAAGTTGTTCTTTCCTGGGCCTCCCCAGTAGCAGTGGCACAATGGTTAGGTGCTGCTCTGTGGAGCTGCAGGCAGCGGTGACACGAGTTTGACGACCGGCCCAGGAGATTCCCACATGGCACAGCAGGCCTCTCCTGCCTCGCCCACTGCTCCCCTCAGCAGTGTGTTTCCATCGATCTACCTGTTCTACTCCCCACTCTGTCTCTGGTGAACCCTCTCACTGCCCCACACCTCCAGTCTGTACCCCAGCTTGTATGCATAAATAAATAAATCTTTAAAAAATGTTTTAAAAAGAAGTTGCTCCTTCCTTATGGAAGAAAACTTTGGGCATGAGAAATAAGTATCTCTTCCTGTCCCATCACACTACTTCCCCTGCCAAAATGCAAAATTAAAAAAAAAAAACTATAATTTTCCATATGAACTGCCTCCAGAGGATGTCAACTACAAGATACACACAAACCTAACAAGCCTTTAAAAGAAGTTTTGAGGTTGCAGTGACCAGAGATTGTTATTTAGGGGCACTATTCCAGTGCCCCATAGAGACATATGAAGGACTCTTTCCCCAACAAAAAGGGCAGGAATACTACCAGCCCCTGGTTTTTATGTTCTGGCAACAATCTCCGGCCAGTGCTCTACATAAACTTTCATCTTAAAGACACCACATTACATTTCATTTCAAATATTAGTGAGAAGGATTTTAATTATTATTCTTTTAATCAATAAAGAGAAGTGCAGATTTTATTTTTGTCCTTAAATTTTGATAATGCCTATTTCCTAGGAATGTTGCCACTCCACTGAATTGTCAAATTTGTTGTCTTAAAATTGATCATTCAATGTTATATAATTTTAGAATTATTTTATCTTACCGGTAATTTGAAATTTTTCTATTTTGTGGTGACTTGTGGAATAGTAATACATTTTGTTTTAAAATCTGCAGTGTCTAACATTATTAAAGTTAGACAAATTAAAGTTAACTAATTTTGGTTTGCATTTTCATCATACTGTATCTCATTTTTTCCTATGCACTTAAGCTTTCTAAATTTTAAGTTTGAGGTATGTCTCTTGAAAGGAGAGGCATCACTGGAGTGATTCTATTACATGTTTGTCTTAACTTGAGAATTTAGTGTACTTACATGATTCGGGATTATGCTTGAATTCATTTCCAGAATCTTATTTGGTGCTCCTTTTTATTCCTCTATATTAAAAAAAGAAATCCCATCCTGCTTTGTTTGAAATTGATAGAGATTGTTTTTCCACATTCCATTTCTCCCAGACTTACTAGTTTGGTAGATATACAGCTACAATTTCACTACACTTTTCCTCTAAAATTTTAAAGTACATATTTTAACTTCACAAAAAAGTTTGATTAATGCCTATTTAGCATTCCTGTATCCATATACATGCCAGATGTTCCCATCCTTTTTTTGCTCCTGATATTCTCAGTGTCTAGATAATTTTTCACAGTGCTCCTGGGTAAAAAAAAAAGAATCTTTTGTTTTGTTAATTAAAACATTTTGCTTTTTTAAATAACTAATTAGATCAAAAAACTTAATATGTATTTATGTCCTAATGACTTGCAGCTATTTGCAAAAAGTAAATGACATAAGAGAATAATGTTATTTCATTCTAGAGTGACATTTTTTCATAGTCTATATGCATTTGTTAAGTATGAGTGTTTTGGTGGCGGGTGTGGTATGGGAACAACACCTGAAGGGGGAGATCCTATACCTCTAAAACTCAAACAATGTTGTGAAACAATGTTAACATAATTAAAAAAGGAAAATAACTAAATACTTTTCATAATCATAAAACTACTGCAGAACTTCCCAAGCCTTAAAATTGGATACTTTCCTCATTTCTTGTTTCATAATGATTTTCACTTTGGTTGGCGCTTGATTTATTTCACAAAAACCCATCGGAAAACCCAGTTTCATAAAGATATGATGTAACTGAAAGGAATGTAGTGCAATTCAATGTTGAAACTGCCTTGAGGTGGCATTCCATGTTGTGTCCAAAGATGTAGATGTATTTCCCTGGACCATTTAATTTTATTTTTTAAGATTTTATTTATTTTTGCATAGAACTGGGGTATAGGCCAGAATTGTGGGGGTTGAGAGGACAGAGTGGGGAGTGGGACAGGCAGATCTACTGAAATACACTGCTGAGGGGAGCAGCAAGAGAAATAGGAGAGGTCTGCTAGCCATGCAGGTTTGCTCCCTGGCCTGGGATAGAACTCAGAACACAGTGGAGGGACCTTGCTCTATCTGTGCCTCTGTGTATTCGCTGGGATGCCATTGGTGCCTCAGCATCATAGTTTGAGAATAACATCTATATTGTTGTTGTTCAATAATTTGGTTCTCTTTTTTTTCATTCAAATATTAGACATTATCAACATTATTTTCCATAGTTTTTTTTTAAGTTACTACATGTTTACCATATTTTTGTTTAATTTTTTTTATTATCAGAAGCGATACTTCAGCGATTATGTTCTCCTTCTTGTTGGATATTCTTTAGAGTTTTTTAATCATCTGTTCACAGTAAATTCTCTTGGTTTTATCTTCTTAGAAGTTACCTTATTTTGCCCCCATTCTGCATAACTTGAAAGACAGGTTATACATTTCTAAACTAGCAGCTATTTTTTGTTAGCATTATAGTATTGTGATTCCCTTCCTTGCTCTTAAGGAGTCAGTCATAGGATTAATTACTTAGCACTCATTTGTATATAATCTGCTCCCCTCCCCCCACAATGAGCTACAGATTTCTCTATCTCGAGTTTCGTAGCATCAGTCAGGCTTTATTTGCTTTTATTTAATCTATTTAGGTTTTTTGTGATTTATTTTGTCTTCATTACTTCATGTATCTTTAAAATTATATTTTCAAAAGTCTTCAAAAATTCCTAACCATGATAAAATATTGCCTCTACCTCTTCTCTCCAGCTTCTCCTATAACTCCAAGTAGATCTGTATGAGACATACATTAACTGTGTTAGACACTTGCTCACTCTATATATCTCTGCATCTCCTGTATTTGTGCACTCTCTGCCCCCCCACCCCCCCACCTGAATATGATTAATTTATTTATTTCTATATACCAGATTATGACTTCTCATTTAGTCTGTGTCTAATCTACTTTTTCATTTGTCTGTTAAACAGTTGTGTTTTATCCAGATACAATTTGTATTTGTTTCTTCTAAATGCTCAGGGACACCGCCAAAATGGGACCACATTAAATTAAATTTTATGCTTTTAGAATTTTGCTCCTGCTTTAAGGGCCACCAAGTGGAATTAATTCCTGCCCTACATGTAGGAAAGTAAGTATGTGGCTAGGACATCTCTGAAGAGATTTCTCTCTATATTTTTCTTGCAAGAGTCAAAAATCAAGAAACAGTAGAATCTCTATTATTCCCTTCTTTAGTCTTCAGTGCAGGATTTTAACTTTGCTTTATTTTTCACCTGAGTCACCCATTGAGATTTCTGAATTATAGATGCCCAAGTTTTATTCTGAGATCCAACCTCCCATCCACTGTATGACTCAGGATTTTTGTTTTATTCTCACTTTTTATGTTTTATCAAGTGCAAGTTCTAAGCCCAGAGAGAGGTATTAGTCAATGCTGGTTCCAGTGCATATTTCTCTGCATGTACATTTTCTACTGGGAAATCAGCAGGAATTCTCTGGTCACTTACTGCTCCATATTGACAGAAACAGATCCTTTGGATATTATTGTGTCTTCTCTGAGCTACATTTTTCACGCTTAATGTAGTGCTTCAAACTTTCCCAAGATTAATTATCCCAGGGAATATGAAAAAGAACAACTATTAAAACAAAGAGGAAACAATAGAATACAGTGAAATATTAACGTGATTTATGAGCTTTAAAGTCAGGATATTAGAAGTCCAGACTTGTATTTTAACTCAATTCTCCTTGGCAATGAGGCCTTTAATGAAATTATCCCAGAACTAGTTGCTACAAACTTGGTGAAAGTTGAGAAAGCATTCTTTCCCCTCTAGCACAGGGGCCTGAAAAGCCCTGTGAAAGGAACTATTCCAAGAGGTGGTCAGCAGGGTGATTGTGTGTGCTGTCTTCACTTAGCAAGAACCAAATAATTCCTTGGTTTTTAGGAATTTTCCAACTTTCCAGTGGGAAAAATAGAAGTTTTGATTAGTTCTAAGAAAGGTCTGAAGGTTGCAAATGCGTGTGTGTGTGTGTGTATTTTTTTTTATTTTATTATTATTATTATTTTTTTTTTTTACTGAGTTTAGTCCCTTCTCCCCTGATACTCAGAAGATGCTAGGTGGGGATGTGGAAGTCCAGTCTAAATTGTGAAACTTGATGTACTTTGCTTAATGAAATAGTTCTTTATCCTATTCAGTAGCCACAACATTGAATATTTTAATTAATATTCATTTGTTGATGAAGAATGCATCACTTAAATATGAATCACTGTCAAGCACTCCATTTTCTTGGGTGCCAATGTGAGGAGGAAAAGTCAGATGAATAAAAATATAGCATGACGAAAAAAGTGTATGTGTACTCTCTGCGTGGGTAGAGATTTTTAAGTGATGTGTCAGACTAAAACAGCCTAATCTGCATAAATGTAAAGGAAGGGCAGGGGTATTGTTAAGGAACAACACCTGCCTACCACCTAGGGGGCGATTCCACATCCTGACTCTTTCATCCATACAGGAACCCCATGAACCAGGTGCTAATACCTCCATATATAGATCAGAAAGTCAATTTGTGACGCTAAAATGACTTGATTAATGTAGGAAGTAGAGAGGGAAAGAGGAATGCCGAATATTCCAAATGATGGCTACTAACAACCTGCCATTTCTTCTATTGACTCAAATGCTGCCTCGAAGCTCAAGCTCAGTAAGATGCAAGTAATATTTTATCGAGGGCTTCCTTTCTGCCTCCTTGATGGCAGTTTCTTGCTGTCTACTGAGTTTAAATTTCCACTGGTATGTAATTACAATAAGGCATCTCTGTATATGGTGTAGTAAAGCTTTCCTTTAGTAAGACCACAGAAATATTAAGGACTGCAGGATGTAACAAAGCATCAACATCTGCTTCCCTAAAAATTTCTTCTTTAATAAAGTCATGCATGCCAAATATGTTTACGACTCGTTATCACTCTTGATACAGTATAATATGAGATTAACCAGGAGAGATTTTCAGTGTGAGGAAACCACAGAGGAAATGATGTCTGTCGTGGCACATGATATCTGAACAGCCACAAAGCAGAACACCACAGAGCAGAACACCATTTGATAAATGTGATGATTACTGAGTCCTCTACCATGAGGAAGCAATATCATTTGTTTACTTGATGTCAGCCATTCTAGAGGACCATAGCCACCCAAGAGGCAATCAAACAACAGTCCTGTGACTACAGGGAGATCATGGACACTGATAACATATCCTCACTACACCTGATTCATCATCCAAAAAATTTGCTCAGGTTCAAAATTAAGATATCCAATATATTCAGCATGTCGCTAAGATTGAAAATCACTAAGGTAGTGCTTCTAAACGGCAATAAATTCTGTTTTCATTTTACATTTTGAGTTGCTTTTTACAGGAATTCATGTTGGTGGAGAAATACTTAGCTTGTTGCAGGCTTGTTGTGTTAGCTTTAGGGCAAGAGATAAGAAAAACCATTTTAGGAAGGAGTCTGTGTGGCTGGGGGTGGGGGAGATAATAATATTGATAAGTTTGAGCAGGATCACTGATAACTTTGTGGACAAGTGACCCTTTGGATTTGTCAAGAGATTTTATCAATAAAAAAGGATTGAGTCATGTAGCTATATATATAATTTTGACTCGAACCAGTTTGGATATGGGGAGGGATGGTAGGGATTTAAAAAATAATAAAAAACTGAAACAGAGACATGAATCCAGCTGAGTGAGGTCTGAGCTCCTTTCAGATACATTTGTTTTCCCAGCTGACCATTTGCATTCAGTGTCACATGATTTTGATTATATGTTATAAACCTGCCTTGCAGATACATTTTTAGCCTGACTATACATAATACTGCCCATTCCTCAATGGAATAGCCAGAAAAGTGATTCTTGCCTTTGGTTTGCTTAACATGAATATCATGGGAAATGCTGCCTTCTAAATTTTAGTTGTGTGATGAATCTTCCTATTTATAATCCTGCTTTATCTTTTGGACATGACACTTGGCACTACCACTCTGATTTGGAGATTTTGCTTCTGATCACAGTGAAGAATTTCCAATGAAGACTCAGGGCTGAGTACTATGGTCAGATATACATCTTGTTTAGCTTAAGCCTTGAGTCAAACCTTATGTGGTAGGTAGTAGGGTTGAATAAAGGCCACCCAAATGTACCAAGCCCTAATGCCTGATAAAAATTACCTTATTTGGAAAAAAATAGTTTTTTGCTAATATTATGAAGTTAAGGATTTCAAATGTAAAGATTACCCTGGATTATCTGGGTGGGATCTAACTGCTATCACAGTATAATTAAGAGAGAGAGAGACAAGAGGAGATAACATCACTACAAAGAAGAGAAGGTAGAAATGTGACCTCAGAGACTGAGAAGGGAGTAAAGTGCCCACTAGCCAAAGAAATTTTGGAGCTACCAGAAGCTAGAAGAGAAAGGAGCAGATTTTCCCTGAAGACTGTTAATGGGAGTGGAATCCTCTAGACATCTTGATTTTAGATTTTTGGCCTCCAGAATTGTGAGAGAATAAATATCTGTTGTTTTAAGTCATCCTGTATATGCTAATTTGTTATACTAACCCTAGGATATGCTATATGTAGCTCCTGAGTTATGTACTGATAAAATATCCAATCATAGGAGCTAAGATTCTGTTTAGTTCAAGCATCTCTATCTAAACAAACACCACTGTGCCCCCAAATAATCTTGTCCAATTCATTACTCCAAATGACATTCGGGGTCTCTACATAATGGAGACTGGACTATACGGAGCAGCATACAACATGACTCAATCAAGTAGGTGATTTTTCATTAAAATTATATTAGTGGAGACATGTTATTTTCTAATTCTATTTTTACATTATTTCAAAACTAGCTTTGCCATTCTCAATAACCTGTTAGAAACTTAAAACCAACCAACACAAACTGTTTTCATATTAAATTTTTCTTTCTTCCACTATAGTAATCTGTTCAGGCAAATTATCTGAGCTCAGGTACAAGCTGATCCTTCATTAAGATGAATGAAGAAGCATCTTATTCTCACTATTTTGGTTCATTTGAAAGACTCAGTTATTTTCTGACTCCTGCCAAATACAGACATTCCTGTTTTTCCCAACGGGACTTGGAAGAGATACATGGAGGAGAGATATGTCACAATACTTAGAAGATACACATGCGGGAAGCTGCCAATTGCAGTTGTTGTCTTGATGTTGTATCTCCTTTTGTCCCAGATATTTAAGATCTGCCTAAGCCCCTTCTTGTTGTTTCCCATCAGAAGGTATCTTAGACTTGTGGCAAGCTTTGGGTCTCAGGCAGTCCCTCTTCTGGCTGAACCTTTTTGGCTAGGCATTTGTCTACAAGGGGATGGGTAATCAGGAGTGTTTTGTTGTTGTTGTTATTTTTATTTGTGTCTTTTACATTACTGTATATTCCCCGTAGGTTTCCCACCACCAATTCACCCATGAACCATCACTACAGTCCCCTATGCTCCCCGCTCCTCCATTCTGAGCCCCAATTCTCTTCCCTCTCTCGCTGGTTGACGCTCTTGTATTTGGTTCCCCTATATTCCTGTTATAGGTGAGACCATTCGATATTTTTCTTTTTCCTTTTGGCTTATTTCGCTGAGCATGAACCCATCTAGTTCCATCCATGTTGCTGCGGATTGCATGTGTTTATCTTTTTTGAATGCTGAATAGTATTCCATTGTGTATATGTACCACATCTTCTTGATCCAGTCATCTATTTTTGGGCATCTGGGTTGTTTCCATATCTTCGCTATTGTAAACAGTGCTGCAATAAACATATGGGTGCATGTATCCTTTTGGATTAGTGTTTTTTTGTCCTTTGGGTAGATTCCCAAAAGTGGTATTGCTGGGTCATATGGAGAATATCCTTTCTTCTCCTCTCTCTCTATGCATGCCAGTTATATTAAAGATCTTTCACACTGTCTGCTTCCTTTGCCTTTGTGAACATGGATGACCAGATCCCTATAGAGTGACCTTAACAGTTTGGGTTCCTGGGTACCCCTTGGATGCACAAGAACATTAGCATCACTTCCCCAGTCAAGTTAAATTCATTACATTATTATCATTTCCTGTTATTTTGCAAACCTTCACTCATTTCAATCACTTTTTTTTGAAACAACCACAACCACATTACTGCACAATTTAACAGTCTCCCAGTCATTCACCAACCATCTCAACTGACGCTCTAAACTGAAATTGTTATGCCTTATGTTTTTCCATGATGCTTATGTTTTTCCTCTGTATTAGGAGAGAGTACATCCAAGCAGCTTCCTCTAATGTGAGCAATGTTTTATTATCGTTTTTAATCTTAGTTGCAAATATTTAAGATGTGAAAATTTCACTTATAAATCTGAACTTAAAATTTTTCATGAAAAATTAATCTACATGCACTGAGAGGCAGTGGTTGTCTTTAGCTGTGGCATGCACTTTCCTGTTTTCCATAGTTTCTTCTACGCCCTAATGCTCTCTACTTAGTTTTACTTACTTGTTGACATTTTCTACTTGACACCTTTATGTCTCTGATCTGTGACTTCTGGTTTACAAGATTAGTTTCAAACTCTTTAGTGTGGATTTAAAAAATCTCTCATACTCGCACTACACAACTTCTCCAGTCTCATCTCACCTAAATACAGCATCAAGCACTTGCAGCTTCCAGAACATCACACTCTTTTAAACCTTCTTGACTTTTAATGTGCTTCCATCCCTACCCCCAACAGACAACCGCCCACGTTACTTTCTTTGAAAACATGTATCTTGCAGGATTCTATGGTAGTAGTTTGGTCAAGTTTTATTTGGTCATCCCAGAACAATTTTGCTACTTCCTTTTCTAATCCTACACTATTCATGTATGCCCCTCTGGTCTCAAAACATCTGTAGATACACAGTGCCTGAGACAGTGCGACTTACCTTCATACCCCTACCCTTTAGCACAGTATCTGATGTAGACCGGTGTTCAGTGCTGGTTAAGAAAATCAATGTACCAAAGTGCTTATTCACTATTAGGTACAATACATTTTATCTGAATTGGAGTGAATAGCATTAGGTGTCACAGATGCATTTAAAATGAATGCAGCCCCAAAACAGAAAAAAAATCACAGTGCAGTGGCTCAGGGTATAGGCTCTGATATCAGACTTTTTAGGTTAGAATTCCAACTCTTTTGCTCATCAACTGTTCATTTTTTGGCAAATATCTTTTCTAACTTAGCTTAATAATCTGTAAATGGAAATTCTAATAATACCTGCTTCAAGGTTATTGAGATGATTATACAAGATATTTATAAAACCATAAACAGCTTTTGTCACACAATAAGCACCAAATAAATTTAGCTGTGATTATTGTTGCTGTTATTTTGTTATAGAAAACCATCTTCAAAAAATCTTTATGTAACAAACCTAAAAATTGGACCCAGAGAACAGCCTACTAATGAGATGATTATATTCTAAAGTCTCATATTTTATTTATATAAGCTAAAAATGTATTCAAAGACATTACAAATCCCTTTTTCTCATAAGTGGGGCCTTCAGGAAACTCCTCCTTTCCTTAAGCTCCAATTTAGTCCTAAACAAATACATTTAATTGGAGAAAATTATTCCTAGTTAAACAAAGTCAAGCAATAAGATACTATAAGCCTGAAACAATAATGAAATATCACATTTTATTTATATTTGTAAATATGTATATTCTTAAATAAGGACATACCTTTGAAAGATGAAAGGAGACACATAATTTTTACCTTGTAGGCAAAAATTTGTGTATCTTTTTGAAAAGGGGTGTGTGTGTGTGTGTGTGTGTGTGCGTGCGTGCACACGCACATGTATGTGTGTGTGTGTATATATATATATATGCATATCTTTAAAAGTGTGCTTTTGTGACTTTGTCCTAAAGAAATAAATTTTAAAAAATAAAAAGCCCTAAACATAAAAATGTTCAACTAAGCATATATGTAGCATTATCAAATTGATAACAATCTGAATGTTCAAAAATGGAATAAGGAATAATAATTCTTAATATTATTATTCATAATAATAGTGAATAACACAAATATGCATTTGAAGATTGTGGCACTTTTTAAATCATATGCACAAAGTTGTTCAGCACACAGAAAAGTCTCTAAAAAAATTCAGGATATCAATTTATATGAATAAGATTATCCTAAATATTAAGGAAAAAAAAGAAACAAAATATACATCACTTATGTTGTATATAGGTATCTAGAACCATGTTCCTAGAGTTGGTAAAATTCTTTCTCTGTCTGCAGTAACTGAATATTTTATTTTTATGACTCATGTGTTTATAACTAGGCAAAAAAGTTTTTATCAAATTGATAGTAACATTGCTTGTTAAAAGTCAAAGCTAGGAAAACTCAGTTCTAACACAACCAGAGTGGTTTATCTGGCAGAAACCACACTTACATGAAATGATGTGGTATTCCTTGCTAGACTTCAGATATCAGACATGAAAGACATAAGTGAACACTTTCTGTGGAATGGTCCACAATTGTTGTTAAGTATGGGTGTATGAAAAATGATTTGAAAGATTCTTGGGAATTATATAAATGCAAATTGCTTATGAGAGAGGAGAATGGTCCACTGGGATACACGAAGAAATGTGTGCTTGGCAAACAGTTTCCAAAATGCCTGAGTCTTATTTCCACTGAGAGGGAACCAACAACTGTGACAGAGAAATGCAAAAATGAACTTATATCTCTTGAATAACTTAAAGAACAACTTCCAGGAAATAACAATAATAGATTTGTAATCATGTAAAATAGATTTACATGATTTGTAATGAAATCATGACATCTTTGTATAAAGCTTGGAAAAGTACATTTGTAGAAGGCAAAAGAAAACTCTCAAAGGTCAAGAAATGCTTACATAGTGAAAAAGCTACTGCCTTAGCTAACAGTGAGCAAAGGAATAACTAAACAATAACTAGATACCATTCCTCCTAATATATTATTAGTATTTGACAACCCACAGGACCTCACTTGTTTCTCCAAACACAATATATATATTCGATGCAGCCTTTCAATAATAACCCAAATCACTTTTTCTCAAGAGCCTACTTTAAGTACCTCATTCATCTTTCACTTGCCAGAAAGAGTCGCACCTTGTTTGCGTATCATTCCTTGTTTTCTTAGACCACAACCCTTTAGTTATAAGCACTAATCTACCTGAGTTTGTACCTCTCAGCACCCACAGTTACAATGCGAACCCTTACAGTAGCAGGAGCTAGCCGATTGCCAATGTCCTCCAGAGTAAAAACCTGACAACTCAGCTTGGAGATTACTACATGTGCTGCTGTAAAAACCTTAGCTTGTCCTTCACTCTACTCCAAATATGAGTCATTATGATGGATAATAAGATGTTAATATTTATAGACATTTAAGAAGAAGTTAATTGTTTGGGGTATACATATTTGTACATAGTAGGTAATAACTACTAATGTTTAATGAATGCCAAATATTTCATACTAATTAATTCCTCTCATTGTTTACTAGCCACATTTTATAAAGAAACCAAGGTACAAAGAATCGAGGCAATTCGCCAAGGTCACCCAGTCAGTTTAATGGCAGAGCTGGGAATGTGAATTGGAACTACCTGATGCCAGGGCCAAAGCTGTCAACCCCCATTCTATATTGTTTTCTAATTAATGCCTCCCGATTATAAAATTCTCTATTTTTTAAATCAGAAGTTTGTTGCCATGCCTCACTAAAAAGCGCTATACTCTCTTTACTTACTCCGGCAGGTTACTTGTCTAATAAAATTATTCTCACAGATCAAGACTGTCAAGGAGTTTAAGGCAGCAGAAATAGGGAAAAATCCAATATTTCCATGAAAGGAGTCCATTATTTTCAACAAGAATACAGCAATTCTGGAAACTAGACACTTGGATTATGTTTGCTGAGAAATGGGGTTTTAAAGTAGGTATAAGCAACTAATTATGGGATTCAAGAGATTATCTCCAGGAGGGAGCCTTTGAGTCAAGTATGAGGACAGAAAGTGCTAGTGAATTGAACTGAAGAGAGTAACAGAGAGAGGGAGAAAAGGGGAGCAGCATGGAAAGACTGTGGGGAGGTAAGGTAAAGTCTCCTATGTCTTTGTAATGTGTCATGGATATTTAATAGGTAGGGTTTAATCTAGAAGAAAACACTTTTACAAAGTCTAAGAGCCCAAACCTTAATTGTTCCCACCACAAAAAAAAAGAAGGAAATTACCTGATGTGATAGATATATTAACTGTTGCTACAATGGCAGCCATATTGCAATAAATAAACATATAAAATCAACATGCTATTCACCTATACAATCGTAGATATAAAGCAAATTTTAATACACATTTAAAAATAAATATAAATATAAAATAATGGAAGATCACATTAAATATTGAAAGAGTGAGCAAACAGAAACTCAAAAGACTAAAAATGGGCATTAGGGTTCTAAGAAGAATTTCAGATAATATGCATCAATAAAAGGAACCTCTAAAGGAAGGTTTGACATTTTTCATTAACTTATCTACTTATTCACTCATTCATTTATTCAAAAAATGATGTGTATTCTATATCAGTATTTCAAACTCTAGTATGTTTAAGATCCTTTAGAGAGCTGATTTATGATGTTTACAGACCCTAGTGATGTTAAATGCTGACAGAACACACCTTAGTGGGAAGATCTGTATAACAACATGAGAAGACCACCAGACACACACATCCTGGAAGGAAAAGCAAGGCCCTTCTGCAACAAGAAGGGGGCACAGGCAATGGAAGAAGCTCCACAGTAGCCCCAGGTAAGACACAGAACTATGCTCAAGCATTTCTCTCAACTATCTCAATCCTTCTACACTTTTTACATGGCTATAAAAATGGACTACTAGCGAAAGCTCATTTTATGGTGGCAAAATAGATGTCTAAATTGATTTTCCTTTTGTTTCTCAAACTCCAAAATAGGTTTATTCATGTTTTATCTGTTTCCAGTTTACCTTTTTTTTTAGTAATGGATATAAAGTTGATTCCAAAAAGGCTGGTTTTCATACATCTAAGATAAAATTACATATGTAAGTTACCTGTATAAATTTATAATTACATATCCTGTATAATAGATGTAAATATATATATATATATAATATTAAAAAAAAGATGATCTGCGTAGTGAATTTATGTATCGCCTGTGTAATACATGGTCAAATTTCATTGTTCTGACTTCAGAGGAGAGGTCAGCAAACTTGCTGTTCTTGCATCTCAATTCAAGCCATTGCCTTTATTCCAGACCTTCTTAATAAGAGAGAGGAAGGAACCAAGTATGCCAGGTAGATAAAAACAGTCAAATATGGCAAATGTCATCTGCATTGCCCTCCCACTTGTTCGTGCCCCACTGTGAAGAAACTCTCCTCATACATTTTCTTTTCCCAGATTAAGAGAACAATACGGTCAATCACAAGTTCATTTTATTTTTGACTCAATTTAGAGTTAGGTCAAGCCCTCAAGTGATCTCATCCCAGACCCTGGCCCTTGGTATAAATATCTCTTCATTTTCTTCATATGGTTCTTGGTCTTTTCCTTTTCTTAATTTTACTGCTTTGTTTCAAATGTGTTTTGAAAGCTGCCTTGAATCCTTTTGGAAATAGGTAGGAAATACATTAAAATAGATCATTTGTTGATTCACCAAATTGCTGAGTGTCTATTAAGTGGTAGGGCTAGAACTAGAGGGGAATAGGGACTCTGGTCATGAAGATGCAAACAAGTAGACATTTGCAGAGTGTGGTGGTCTAAAGGCTCAATATCCTTAATATGTGTCTGAATTCATGTATCTAGTATATAAGAAATGTAGCTTAATATTTCCTGGGAAGCCATAGTTTAGTTTTTTCCATCTAAAATGTAGTCATAAAAACTGAACTAGTCAGAGGTTTCCTATGGCTTTGTGATTTCACTGAAATGTAGAATCAGAAGTAGTCATCCATCACCAAGAACAAGTATCAGTAACTGTTCATGTTAAATCAAAACAAACCTCTTTCAGAGAGCAAATGAGCAAATGAAGACTGTGCTTTTTTTCTATCTTTATGCTAATATTATCAAGAATGAAGAAAATATAAAAAAGGAAAAGCAGCAATCTCTATGCCTGCCATGAAGGGGAGACAGGAATAGAAAGTGACCAACGTGCTAACCCCACTATTACCAGAGTGTGTCACTTCTTTGCGGGTGAATCCTTTCAGAACCTTTCAGGCCTAAATCAGAGAAGTTAAGTCATTTTCAAAAGTCATAAAGAATCAATGGAGCCACGATTCCAGCCCATCTACTTCTTGCTAAAATTGGTTGGGTATCCAGTACTAGGTGAGTGCCCAAGGTCAAGCTTCATAAAAACATAGCTGCTGTGCTTACAGCATGGTACGACCCCAATTAAAAACAACAACAACAACAACAACAACAACAAAAAAAAAACCCTTCAATAATTGTAATCATTTTAGTTAGCTGGAAGTTTCAATAGTCCTATAAAATGTTCACAGGAAACTGTCATTCTGCTTTCTGTATTTGAACCCCAAGACAGCTGATCTAGAAGGAAATCACTTGCACAGCACTATTGGTAGATTGATTTCACATGGCAAACATTACTTGGGAGTGCAGGTGTTTTGTATGATTTATGCAGTTTATAAATAACTATCAGATTGAAGGGTATCATCTCAATTTGTCAAATGGACATTTTATTAACTAAAATAAAAGGGGCTTGAGGGGCGGGAGAGAATACTTCATCTCAAAGAGTCACATTAAAAAGATATGGTAGGGGTGTCCCTGTTGGCACAGGGGTTCAAGTCTCAGCGCTATCAAGCTATCACCAGCCACTGCAGCAGGAGATCGATCCCGGCTAGGGAGCTGACACACATGGCAGAGCAGACCACTCCTGTCTCGCCCGCTGCTCCCTTCAGTGGTTTATTTCAGTCAATCTGCCTGTTCTGTTCCCCACTCTGCCTCTGAGGAATCCTCTCAACCCCTCTCCCCCACTCCTGCACCTCTGGCCTACACCCCAGCTCTTGTATGCATTAAAAAAAATAATAATAAAAAGATGTGGTAAAGAATAAAAGTCAGAACATGGTAACTTATTTTAGGGAAGAAATACATATGCACCAAACATTGTATAGAAGAATATTATACTCCTTTATGCATTTAAGAATTGTTACTTGTTGCTTCTATGCTCAAACTATAGATAATCTCTTGCACATACATGCTGTTTCCTAATGTATCCTCACTGTCTCTTTTGATGTGCTCCCCCAGGTGGTTTTGTCAACCACTGTTTCCTAGTAATGTGTTTCTAAACATACTGATTTATTGTTTGTTATGCACCTCCTTCTAAGTCTAAACCTTTAAGGATAAAGTTTGTAAAAAGATAATAATTATCCATCTCTCATCAAAAACTGCCTTTGGGTAGGATTTACATTATGATGTAATTCATTGGGAACTCTTCACTTATTCCTTACTATGTTTTGAATATCAAGCTACACTCAAATACAGGAGACTCAGTAGACCAGAGTTTTGCTAAAATATATTCAAACAGCCAAATAAAGGTAGACTTCAAGTGAGAACTTTTTTGGAACTGAAGTCAAACATTTTTTGGGAAGACCTACATTTATCTAGCTTCATTGGCATGATAGGTCATGAATTAATAACAGTTTTGTAAAGTGTATGAGACAATAAAATTATTATTATGACTTTTATGATTTCCTTCCCCTGAGTCAAGAAACTTCAAAATTCTGCCTTGTGAAGACAAATATTAAATTATCTCTTTTTTGACCAGTTTCCCAAAGGATAAATGTAAAGTAATACATTTCAGGGATTTGTAATTTGTTTTCTAGGTTGCCTTGAGGAGACTTGAACAATGCTAAAAAATTTTTGGTTGTTTGCTTTGTGATTTCACCACGGACTTAGTAAGTAAGGTTAACATCAAAACCCTTAGAAAGAGACTAGCTATCTGGCTCTGCACTCATCTACCAGGAATCTTATACATTTAATTTGGACTTGTATTCTGGTGAATTGTCCTCACACTTGGGCCTGTGAGTTCTGCGGGGCTGAAAACATCTTGAAGACTTAGAATTGACTTTTCCTTGACTTTCTATTGGTCTTATTCATTGGATGCAGGAATCAATAAGTAAATCACTAAGTTTTGCCCAGGATTCATTCACTGCCAGTCTAGGAAGAGGCTCTGTGTGGTTGGCCAGAGTGACATCCTGAGCACAGTTGTCTTCTTTGCTGTTACTTGTTGAAATGGAGCCATCACCATTTTATATAGAACATGTTTATGCACATTATATATAATGTTTATGCACATTATAAAGGGTTAGCCCCTGAATATAAAGTAATTTTTTCACAAATTCCTTGTCAGAAGAAACTCTTGCCTTGACAGAAGGATTACACATATGGCCTGTGTTCCAGACCCATCAGCTGCATAAGGGCTAAAAACTCTGTCCAGGGAGGTAGGAAATAGAACACTCTGGCCCTTTGCTACCACCTCAGCCCAGAACCTTCACAGCAACAGTTATACAGCTGACCAGATCCAGAGATCTGCTCTAACCCCACTCTCACCTCTCTTGAGATGGTCCTCTTTGGAAGACCCATCGACATCTTAAGAAATTACAGATTCCTTAGAGATCCTTGAGGAACACTATATCTAGACTAGATAAGCAATGTGGTTTAGAACACTCATTCCATCTTCTGTCCGTATCAGTGATTCTAAAACAACCAGTGGAAAAGTGAAAAAAAAAAAGTGAAAATTAATTTTCATCCAAATGGTTTGATAGCTTTAGGGAATTGACTATATTTGGTTTAGAGCTGACTGTTTTCTCATTGTATGAACCAGCATTCCTAAGGAGCATTTAAATTAGCTATATCATCACAACATAGGAATGGCTGAGCACTGCACCAAGGTCTATTTTCACTTGATTAGATGTGTATTTATTATGAAAAATAGAGCAAAAATATGACTCTGCCAGAAGCCGCTCCTACATCATAGTATAAGAATTAGATTGAATTTCTTTAAATTGAAAAACTGCATGCTTATTTTGCTTTCACAGCTGTCAGCTTTTTTTAATGTTTATTTTTTGCCAAGTTGGTTGTTATTTATTTTGCTTATTATTTAGGAGAATTTACTGATAGCAAAATGTGCTTGTTGGCAACCCCAAAAGAGGAAGTCCTCTATTCTGTTCATTTGTAGTGGATAGAGATGGAATTGTTCAGATAAAATAAAAACTGCAAAAATGACTTCAAACACAGGCCAGATTTCTTCATATTTAAATGGATAGATTTTCTTCCCTTGGTCACACACTTCTACAAGACTTGCTTTCTTCTGAGACCAGAATATATATGCAGCATTAAAATTCCTCATGAAAGGGCAGTCTTGAAACACATCCAATTTAAGAAATCTCTTTGGGAACCATATTTTCTACTTCAAGCCATGTGAAACAAAATTTCAAAACCTACGATCCCTTCACCCATTGCACACATATGCAGAAATAAGGATAGAAACATATTATCCCCACTGTAGCAACTGCAAACCAGAAGATACTTCTCAGAGGCAAAGAATGTCCATGTTATACGAATGGAATGAAGCCACTTAAGAAAATGGTCAATTATGGAATGTCCTGTGCATAAGTATGTCCATTAATTAAGAAATGAACTAAAATTACTAATGGATTTCATAATGGCCACCAACCAGCTGCCAGTTGGCTGGAGCTTGGTGACAGATGGTAGTGACTGATCTGGACTAGATTTGACCTAGAGATAGTTCATCATTTATTAAATTGCAGTCCAAATAAAATTCCATGCATTGCAGCATTTCACCATTATGTCTCACAGTGAGATGCACTGATAGCTTTCCTTATCTGCCACCTCTGCTGCAGACAGCAAACACTTCAAAGGGCTTAAATGTAACACTCAGTAAAGAAAGTCCATAATACCTCTCAAGAGATTGGGGGACAAAAAAGCAACTTGAACAAGTGACACTTGAATGAGGCATGGGGTAAAATGGGAACTCTGTTTTGTGCTAATCTTGTTTGTCACCTCCCAGCTCAGAGATTTACTTCACCTTCCCCCCACCCACCCTTTTTTAAATCACGTGTTCCTCATTCACACAGCAACTGCCAGGTAGTGATTATTGGGGTCTGCTTTAATCCATCAACATATCTTTGGTATCCTCAGGGTGAAGAGAACTGCTACAGACTGGCCCCAGAACTTGCCTACTTTGGGCTCTTGCATAAAAAGTCACTGGAGCTAGCACATCAGCAGCTCCAATTATTATCATCAGACTCATAGCTTGAGTATTTGGGAAAATTAACTTTAGCTGTGCTTTGGGAAAACAAGGTTCATAAAGATTGGAGGGGAGAGACAAGTTTCATTAAGACTGGAGATGGGAATCCTACACTTATAAATCTACGTAGAACCTAGAAATCCATAGAGATGAGAGAAGGATCTAAGTCTTTTAAAACTCTTTCATCGAATATGCAGTAGATCGTTGTCAAAATTTGTAACTTCTTGTCCTATTCAATGATAGCTACAGGGTGTGCTTGAATACAAGATGTATACAGTTAAGAGACAAAATTATGACACAGATAAGTGACATTTGGCCATATTAAGGCAATTTTATTTCAAAAAAGCAGAATATTTATATATATTTAACACATTAAACTAATCTTTGTATTTTTTTAAAAAGACTTCTTGTTTTAGCTGGGGCAGCCTGCTCCTCACCCTTGTCCACTGAAAGGCCATAAAATGAGTGGATTGAAGAGGGATTCCTCAGACATTTGGGTGAAAAGCTGACAGAGGCCTGACTGGGTAAAATTTCTTTGTATTCTCATGTTTCATGCTAAAACTGATTTCAAATTTTGCATATGTGGGCACAGCAAATCCATTTTTCTATGGATTAAAAGAATGATTACGATTGTTCTATTATATAAAATGCTGAGAAAAAATGTGTCATTATTATAGTACAGTTTTGTGAACTCCTCTGGATATTTCTGTACTAAAATTTGACAAATACAGGCCTAATCCATATTGCTTAGTTAATAGCTAAGGATACTTTGGCCCAAAGAGTTTGTGAGTGCAACTGACAAGAATGTTTCCTCTGAACTTACTGTGTCCTACTACTCTACATCTTTCTGTTTCATGCAGTCTTACTGCTTCTTGCCTCATCTTCATCCTTTCTAATGTTTATTCTAATTCTCCTTCTATGTTCTCCCAATTCTCAACCTCATTCTGCTTTTGAGCTTTCCATTGTAGACTTTGGTAACTCTTTGTCTGATCCAGTTTTCAACTTTACTGTTCTTGAATCATAGCTTGTAGGGGTCCCACATTTTGAGGTCCCCTGGCAGGTATCTATTTAGGACTTTAGGGCTGGCCGTTACAGCTGAGTCTGTGACTGTATGCGTCAGCAATGGAAAACCTGACCACCAGCAGAAGCCAGACGGCTGAGCAGTGGGAGCATTAATATAAAATAATGAAAATAATGACAATGGAACTGGGACAGAACACAAAACAGACTGGAATGCAGTGACCCAACGAACAAGGAAAAGAAAAGCGGCCCAGGCAGTTTCAGAAAGCCCAGCATAAGCAAAGGCCCATTCCCCAGAGAGCAGGGTACAGTGCATGCCCAAAAGAGGCACAGCCTAGAGCAAGTTAAAAGGGGAAAGGGTGAGTAGGGAAAGAAACTATGTTGGGGGGCTTGGGCTTTACCCTAATTACAATGAAGAGATACTAAAAAGTTGAAACATGCAGTACAGGATGAAATGTATTATTTTAGAAATGCTGCCTAGGAAATCTTGAAATTGACCTTAATAGCTATATTCTATCTATGGCTTTTTATTTTTTATATTATACATTCTTTGGGAAGAAAGACTGTAAATATTTTTGTAGTCTCTGATATTATAAGAACTTGTTCCCAGAGTTTGTGGCTATAGTGTGGACACTGGCTTGGACACAAGTATGTGGAATCCATTTCAATAACTATTATTTAAAATACTCGAAGTTCTTTCGCCGAAAAAACATGCCACTGCAGAATCACTTAAAAATATTTACATATAGACCTAAACTCCAAACTGCCGATGGCAATTTTAAATGGAAGGCTGAAGGCTGTTTCTCTCCCTTTTTATTGGACTATTATTAACCAGTCAGAAAGCCTAGCAGTTCATTTATCAGAGAAAAAAGAATGTATATAAATGCTTGACAGATGAAGGTTATAGCCACAATGTTATGACTTTATTTGAATTACATTATATAGACGAAGAATGCTGATCCACGGGCATCGAGTTACTGTCCTGTAACCTATGGTAACAGTCAGATATTTTCCTCATTACTTAATAATACCAGATCTCAAATAAGCATCACAACATGAAAAACAGATGTTAAAATGTGACACTCAAGGTCAGGTTACACCAAATACTTCTTAATTTTTAAGTGCCTGGTTACTCCTCAAAAATAGTCCTGAAATTTTTCACAAGATTTTGTGGCTTTGGTTTTAAGGTTTGGAGTCTTAATACTCACATGAAATGTAAATAGGAACTACTTGTTATTAATCAAAGTGGCAATAAAATAGGGAGAAACTGGTTTTTATATTAGAATTCTCATTACTTTATAGGAAATGTGATTTTACACAAAGGATCAAAATCAAAAGCATGATTTATATTTTTATTTCAATGATTTTATTTGCATCTTACCCTTAATATATCAAATATTCTTTTATATTTATTAAAGGAATGGCTTTCATTGTAAGTAGAAAATTTGTTAGAGTTGAGCTATTACAGATTATATATTTTAAAGAAAACTGAAACGCATGAAAAAAGAAGAAAATAAAATGTTCACCAGGGCACCACTTTCAGTAACTACCTCTAACATAAATTTAATTCTAGCTTTTTTCCTGTTTGTTCATATCTATATATCTGTAACGATATATAGACTTTTTTCCCTTCAAAAATAGAATCAAAATATGCAGTAAAGATCACTCCATGCCAATTATTCTTTATCTATGCCATTATTATTTCATGACCAAAGACAGTGCCCTTATATGGGTATGCCATGATTTGTTTAATAACTGATTTCTGAACAGTTAAATTATCCCAGTGTCTTGGTTTCATAAGTATTATGGCAATGAGCAAATATGTAGCTTAATTTATCTAAACAGTCTTATTTCCTCAGCCTAAATTCCAAGAAGTGAAATTTGTGAGTCAAAAGGATGCATGCTTTAAAAGTTTTGCTACACGGGGCCTCCCTGGTGGTGCAGGGGTTAAAGTCTCAGTGCTATCAAGCTATCATCAGCCACTGCAGGACGAGTTCAATCTCTGGCCAAGGAGCTAACCCACATGGCACAGCAGACCTCTCCTGTCTCGCCTGCTGCTCCCCTCAGTAGAGCATTACAATAGATCTGCCCGTTCCACTTCCCACTCTGTCTCTGGTGAACCCTCTCACTCCCTGCACCTCTGGCCTACACCCCAGTTCTTCCATGTGTAAATAAATAAAAATAAATCTTTAAAGGCTTTGGTACATAAATAGCTAAATTACATCCAGAAAGATAGTATATATTACTATTATATTGTTAAATTCCCACCAGAGGTGAGCAGATGATATATTTTTGTCATATTGTTTCTAGTTTGCACCCCTATTTCTTTGATCCTGAGGCACTCTCCCTCGCCACACACATATTTTAACATTTTTAAAATCAATCTTGTTTTACAATTGACAGAATATCATAGTTGAACTGGTGCTTTTTTTCATCTTTTTAGTGATATAATATATAATAGTGTTGCATCATATAATCAATGTCTAAAATACCATTAAATATGCTATTTTCCTTTATATGTTTTTGTCTCTAACACAGAAGATTTTAGTTTCATATAGCTAAATGGTCTTGTCTTTGACTGTCATGCTAATGATTACCTTAATTTTATGTAATAAATAATATTCACCTATGTTTCTCTTGTTTTATATATATATATATATATATATATATATATACACACACACACACACAATTTTTACTTTTGTGAAAATTGCTTTTTCACAAATGAATTAGCCAATTACCCTAATATATTTATTAAATAATTTTCTTTTGCTTATGTTATGTTTAAAGTTTATTCAATTTAAACATTAGATTCCTGTTGATTGATTCATAAAATTTGTGGAAGCATGCTTCCCTGGTGGCGCAACAGGTTAAGTGCAGTGCTGTGGAGCTGTTGGCAGCTGCAACGTGAGTTCGATGCCCAGCCGGGGAGATTCCCACACACCACATGATGCAGCAGACCACTCCTGCCTCGCCCGCTGCTGCCCTCAGCAGTGTATTTCGGTCGATCTGCCTGTTATGATCCCCACTCCGGTGAACCCTATCGCCACCCCACACCTCTGGCTTGCACCCCAGCTTGTATGCATAAATAATTTTTTTTAATTGTATTAAAAAATTTGTAGAAGCATGTGGACTTTGACCTGACTTAAGTGAAAGTCACAGTTTAAGGCTTCTGAAGAGATTATAATTACAAATGAAACACAAATCAGCCCATCTCTGCTTTTTAACATATCACTTCTCCAGTCATATAACAGGTAATAGGAGCCAGCAAACTAAAAACTACTGGTTCTCTTTGCTGGTGACCATTATTCTGGCTTGGAACCAGGGACGAGAAGTTATTGTGAAGAGCTAGAAAGTCTCTCTGCTTTCAGTTCTCAACAAAACTCTACAGAAGTATTGATAGCTAACCAGGGCAATCTGCTGAACTCAAAAACACAGTGCGCACCCAGCTCAGTGGTTTGAGTTCACAAGTTCATCTTTTATAATGCCCACATCCAATGAAAGCACTCAACTGAACACTTGATGAGCAGCTAATCCATGCCTAGCACTAATGACAAGCAGATGGGTACAAACATGTTTCTCCCTTCAGATAACCAAGCAGTGGGGAAAAAAGATAAGTCAATAAAAAGTGTTATAAAATTCAATCCTTAGTTTAGCCATGTATACTGGGACAACACTAGAAGAACAAAGAAGTAAACAATGATCCAAGAAGGGGGTGGGGGGAACACACATGGAGGAAAAACCTGAAGAATCAGGGGAATCTGAAGATGCAGCCAAGAACAACCTAACAAGCTGAAGGGTATGTAGCAATAGGCTATTTTTGAGGAAATTACAAACAGACCTGTGGCCAAAAGCATTGAAATGACAGTGAGGATTTCAGTTTCTGAGGAAGCTGAAAAGGAATCATAAAATATAGTGAGAATGTGGAATTAGGATTGACAACTGATTGAACGTGGAGAGGGAGGATCAGGGAAAAGTCTGAGAAGATTATCATTAGGAAGCTTGTGTACTTGATAGCATGCTTGTGCTCAAACATTTGTAACAGTGTGATATCACTGGTCAACAAATTTTTACAAAAGTCGTATCACTGAAATAAAATTAGTCATTTCCTATCAATTTGTATGCGCTCAACGTGAATATGACAGTCAAATTCTAATTTTGGCTCTAGTTTTTTTTTTTGTAATCTGCAATAAATTGATGTTTACATCACAAAATGCATGCCAATAGTAATAGGCCTACGGCTAATACCTGTAAAAAATCAAGTCATAGACTACTTCTTAGATTTCTTCACTTGTCTCTTGTACAGCCGTTCAGGAGCATCTCTGGGGAGTGCCCAGCAATAGTCAGCCAGCATTGTAGTGGGGCATTTTCCCTGGTATCTTTGTTCCACTGATGTGATATCTTGATGAAAACGTTTGCCATGTTCATCACTAACCATACCACAGTTTTCTGGGAAGAAATCCAGATGGGAATGAAGGAAGTGGATCTTTAGAGACATATTGCAGCCAAGTTTCTGATACTGCATCAGCATGTCTTCTACTAGTTCCTTGTAGTTTTCTGCCCTAACATTCCCAAGAAAGTTTGTAGACACTAGGTGAAAAGCATTCCATGCTGTTTTGCATCACCCTGCAGCAAGTTGTTGAACCAGTCATCTCAATGCTGACAGAATGTTTGGGTAGACTATTCTCGACTTCTTTTGCTTCATTATTCCACCGGAAAGAGGAGGAACAAAACAGAAGTAACAGTCTTTTATGTGGTTGCTTGGCTCTCTCCACACCATGGGCACTGCAAACGGCATGGATGGTCTTTTGCCATTGAACCACTGTAAAAGCTGTGTTGTACATGTAGCACAGCATATATGTCAGGCCCAAGGCTTGTCTTGGTCACCAACCTTGAGTCCATGGTTAAGATGGGAAGCCTTCTTCACTTGAGAAGTGATACTTTTCTTCTGGTTGGCAAATGTCACTTCCCCACAAACAGAGCAGAAATTGTCCACGTTATTAACGCACTTTCGAGGTATGACTATTCTGTATTGTGCCTAAATAGATAAAATAATAATAACAGTTCTATGGAACAGTAGCTTGAACTGTCTCACACAAAGTCTGAAATATTTTCAATGCTCAACCTTTCCGACAGGGCTTTCTCTAGTGAACTGCTGACATCAGCTTACTTCAGCAGCCGCCTGGCAGTCGTATTGCATTGCATCAGAAAATGATGCAATCAACTTTGGATGATGTGTGCATGACGGTACTATGTAATGTGATGCAATATTACATCATTCTAGGCTGATTTAGGATTTTGTTGCAGTCCTACTGGATAAATTTACACGGTGAAACATAGAAAATGAATTACATGAAATATGTTCAAAACGAGAGCTAATAAAAACTTTTCAGGGTTATAGTCATGTTCAGCACACCAAGATACCACAGATAAGGGCCTTTTGAAGTCAGTTATGATCTCACTGTTGACCAGTGTATCCAGAGAAAGGGGTTGCAGGTTCCCTGCCCCACCATAGGAAGGGTGGTCTTGGGCAGGAAGGAGAGGCTAGAAAAGACTGGGGGAAAGACAGGACAGGAAGAAGCTGTGCTTGCTTCTCAGCTTTGGGCCTGTACCAGGGACGTGGGGGACATGCTAGGAGACACTTGAATGAGACATAGACATGTGTGAGACCTGTGGCTGACAGTGGCAGCCTTTATCTTAACTTGTATTTTAATTTTGCTCTTTTCCTTCCAGACATGCCTGGCCCCTTCGCCCCTTCCCTATGGTTCTCCACCAGAAAGTGCCTTAAACTTGTGGCAACCTTGTGGGCCTCAGTAGCCCTGCTTTGGGCTGACCCTGTGTGGCCAGACATTTACCCACAAGGGGATATATAATTTTATGTGTTTCATGGGGAAACTATTTTTACAATTCATTCCTTTATTCTCTCTAATGCACACTGATTGTATTAAAATTCTTTTCCATGGAAGGCTTTACACATCAATGTATGTTTTGTCTCTGTGCAGTGGATGTCAGAATCCAACTTAGAGTAGGCAGGTCTGTGGGGCCGGGCCCGTTGCCCCTCACCCAGTCCACTAACAGAACGGGATAAACAACACAAGAAGATGGACAAAGCTAAACTCAACTTTAGACATGTTGAGTTTGAACTGCTAAAGGTACAGATATTCTAGTGGACATTCCGAGTTTATAGTTGAATATATACAAATCAGAAGTTCAGGGGATAGCTAGTCACATCCAACCGTAAATCACTTTGCTCATTTGCTTCCCAGTGAAAGCATCCTGGCTGAAGAATAAGAGTTTCACTTTTTTTTTTTTCTTGTTTGCTTGTTTTGTAGGGGGGATAAATGTTCATGGATTGAACATGCTATAGGGTGACATTGCTTTCATCTTGAAGTCAAAGACACTGGGTTCCTAAAAGGCAGAAGGATGCCAGGAAATAGGAGAAGGGGTTTTAAGAAGGCAGCAAAAGTAGGCCAGATGTTCTGTGCAATTGCAAATATTAGGTCACAGTGGCAAAATTTCCCCATACCAGCTCCAATATCACCAACTCTGTTGTGTTTGCCACACTGCCATAAATGACTCATCCTCTGCTACACAGATTGAATGAATAAATACTGAAGAACGACTTAAATGTACTAGGTTGGTCTGTTTTTACAACAAAGGAGAGCTTTTATTTTTAAAAAGCTAGTGTTTTGGTAGAATAAAATGTGTGATATTCATAATCCAACTCATACCCTTATACTTATTTTCCAAACAATCTTAAGTCCTGGCAGGTAGAAGAAGGAGGAGATAGCTTCACAACTCACTTGTTGTGTAGTCCTGTGATTTGCTTCCCAATCTCTGGACTGTCATATAACTGCAGTGTGAATTAGACTTTTCTGCCATTAAACCAGGTCAAAAGTAACATTACCCAAGGTGGGAGTTTAAATTGATAAATTGCTTTTGTGAAAGGAGGAAATAAAGGATGGGAGCTGGGCAAGTATTATTTCACATACATATTATTTTTATGTATTACCCTATAGAGTTTGACTTTTAAATATTCAAAGAGTTTTTAACTTCCTCTAGGGTATAACAATAGACTTTAAACAGGTCCAAAGTTAAATTTGCTCTGAGAACAAGTGTTTGTGTTAATGTGACTTAATTGATAACAGCCAATGTAAACCCCATTATTTAGGACCTATGCATTATTAAACAATTTTATTAAATAATTGAGAAGAACTTTAAAAAAAAAAAAAAAAAGGAGCCCACACAGCACATGGTTTTCATTTGGGGAGTAAGAGCTGGAGAGAGACTCTGCTCTGAGGCTGACTTCATGGCTTCAGGCAAAACTGGGAGATTAAACAGAAACTATAGCAGAACCATAGTTCTCTGTTTTTTAGAGACACTTAACTCAGTAGATGAAAAATCTCAGGAAATATTTTGAGTATTTGGGGAAGGGATTTTGGGGGAGACAGAATGATTAGTGACTATTATATTTCTTATGTTTGTTTTTTTTTCAATTTTCGATTGTTGATATTAACCATATAATATCATCATGGAAAGTAACATTTTAATATTTATTAATTTTATTACTTTGGATAGTTTTCTACATGGCAAAAGAGAGGTCATGCCAAATGATGTTTCCTGATGTGGTCAAGATGCCTCCTTTTAAAAAGGTAGAAGAGTATGAAGAAAAGTGTAAAGCACCATGCAAGGATGTGGGACTGGGGATGGGAATAGGAGGTCAGGGACTGGAGTTGAAAGGAGTAATAATTTGAAGAAATAATTCAAGCCATTGACATTTCACAGACAAATGCTCAGACTGGCCACTGTTAGGTGCCTAAATGCATAGTATATTTACATGTGCTATTAAAACAGAATTACCCCCATCTTCAAGTACTTTTCATTAAGCCCCCAAAATTAAACACAAAATAACTTGATATGATTCTAGACCATCTCTGTAGGACTTGCAAAGAGGTGGTAAAAACTGGTTTGCAATCCTTAACTCAACATCCACCTCCTGAGTATGAAGATGATAGAGAATGGGGATTTTTATTGTAATAACACCCTTCAGCCATGTAATAACCGTTCTTCCCTCAAACTTAAAGAGGTCTGAAGGAGACAATTAAGAAAAGATTGGATGATTATTATACTTACAGGACTCAGAGGCTGGGCTGAGTAAAAGCTGGCAAGCCAGGTGAGGCACTACTGAATCAAGATTCCTGAAGTTGGGTTTTCTGAGCAGGAGACACTCAGGATAACCCATAAAAGCAAGTCCGCTTTGAACAGTCTCCAAGCCCAGACAGAGATCACTTAACACCACTCAGATAAGGCTTTTCTCTGCCCCACTCTCCCGCTCCCGCTCCCAGAGGGAATTGGGATGAGGGATGGGGAACAAATGACACATGAGGAAATGGATCAGAATCCAACTTTGCACCCTTTGTCTGACTCAACCCTACTGCAGACTTCTGATTGAAGTGAGTCAGAATGGGGGAAAATAGGTGTTTTCCTATTAAAACAAGTTCAGGGATTTTTTTAACCCACTGTGATGGTCAATATGAATTACATTCTGGATGAATCTTCCCACGATCCAGCAACAGGAAAAATCCAAGGGCTTAAAATAATAAAAATGTGGCCATATCCTCTGTGTCTGCTTCTAACTTTAACTCTAGGGAGATATAAGGCCTGCATTTGCTACCTGAGCAAGAGACTGCATCCTGTGAGGAATATTCAGGAGCTGAGTGGTGAAAATGTATGATCCAACATCTTATTCTTCCAGGAAAACATAACCAGTAGCCCTAATAAATATAGCAAGTAAATATATTTCCATTTTATATGGCCTGCATTTCTTTGCAAGTAAGAATCATATACTCAAAAAGCAAGTTTTATATGATCCTAACTTCTCTTTTTCTCCCTAGAGCCAACTGGCTGTTTCCCTTCCACATTGCATTATGATATTAGAGATGCACGCTACGACCTATAGGAATTTTTTTTTAATCAGCTTACTTTTCCTATATAATGAATTTTTTTTTAATCAGCTTACTTTTCCTATATAATGTGAGATATACATGGTTTTCCAGATCTACTGATGAAACACGGTATGCTTTATCTGGCTAGCAAGTACACTGACCTGTTCTGATAAATTTGTGAGCATGTCCTCAAAGTCACAAAATGATTAACAATTTGTATAAAATAATTTGAATGCTCAATTATTGATTCATCATTCAAAATCCCTGTCCATAAAGCACAGAACTGGCCGTCTATATAATTGCTATGGACTGAATGTATCCTCCCCCAAGATTCATATAGTGAAATCCTAGCCCCCAATGTGATAGTATTAGGGCCTGTGAAAAGTAGTTAGGTCATAGGGTAGAGCCCTCATGAATACAGAGTTGCTTCCTGTCTCTGCTCTCTCCACCACCTGCGGATATGATGAGAAGACAACTTTCTGCAAACTAGGGAGTAGGCCTCAGTAGGCACAGATCTGCCAGCTGCTTGATCTGAGGCTGCTAGCCTCCAGAACTGTGAGAAGTTTAGGTGGCCCAATCTGTGGTATTTTTGTTATAGTAGCCTGAAGTGACTAAGACTGTCATCTACAGGGCAACAAATGTAGTCAGTTTCAAGTGCCAGCTCCTTCCCTATGATGGGGCTTCCTTATAAGTCAGGTGGGGGGGGTTGAGCCTCCATTTCCACATCCATGTGGTCCCAATTAGCAGAGCCATGGTAAGAACCTATATGAAAGTGAGGATACAAAGTCTCTGCCACATGGCAGAGTACTACCTAAGCATGATCTAGTAATCCCACACCGTATATGTCAAGGCATAAGGCCACTCAGGGAAGACAAAGGCATGACTAGATATTGTGCTCAAAGAGTTTATAAGATTAGAATCTAGTTGGGGATCCACAGAGACATTTTAACAATGATTCAAAAGATCAAATGAAAACAGAATTCACAAAACTAAACTAAAGTAAATAGCTCCAAGAATTAGAGCTAGGATTCCAAAGGAGGCCATAAACTAAGAAACATCTCTGTTGAGGTTTCAAAAGGATTGGGGATTAGGTAGGAAAAGAAGAATGAGTATGTTTAATGTAGACATTGCAAACTAGTGACTCAGTTATCAGATTCACAACATAGTCCTGATTTTCAACTCCTCTTCTAAACACAAGGGCTTAATCTGAGTGCCACTGTAGGGGAAATGAAGAGTGCTCAGGCTTTTGCACCACTGGCCTCTGTGTCTATCACCCATGGCCTTGAATGCAGGAGGCACTTGGGAGCGTGGGCTCGGGGCACACATGCCTGAGGGTGGACACCTGGAGTGTGGTGTGGGTGTGTGTAAGCGGGCACACCTGAGCCTGGAGGCTGAGTATATAAGGGCAGCGTCACAGAGGACAGTGTGCAGCTGAGGGCAGCAGAGGGGACAAGAACAGTGCAAGGGGAAGAGATCAAGAGAGAATGCCAGAACGAGCCCAAAGAGAAGGCATAAAGATTTGCCAGGGGCTAGCCCTGCACCTGGCTGCCTCTCTACAAATGGTGTCGAAAGATCGTTAAAAGCCTGAAAATGTCACTGAGGGGTCCAGGATTCTCCTTTACCTGTCTGCCTGGATCCACAGAGAACCTGCTCCGTGACTTGCTTCCACTTTAGCCAACAGCTCTAGGTCCCTCAAGGTCCCATTCTGCAGTTCCCACACCTTTGAACTGTGCTTACTGGCCTGGCTAAGCATTTGTGACTGCTACTCTCTGAGTGAGAAGTTTCATGACCTTGTTAACAGTAACCTGACCCTCAGTGAGCCTTAGCCTCCTCAGGCAGGGTACCTCCTCTTCCTTTACTTCCCCCGTTTCACCGACAAGAACTTAACTTTTAACACTGACAGAGCTGTATCCTACACTCCAACACAGAAACTACAAGAAAACTGGGAATTTATTTTAGATAACATCTTTTCAAATAAAAACACCTAAAGGAGATTTTCTTAATATCAGATCCCAGTGAAAATAATCAAGCAATAATAAAATCACTGGGAACTGTGATGATTTTCAATAAATTAATGATTATTTCTCCACCCAAATAATCTAGCTTAAGCATCCTCCCCCACCCCCCACAACTAACAAATTCTTAATGTGTAGAAAGTTTTTCTCATCTCTTTTTTCCTCAGGTATATTTTAGATCTCTCTCTCTCTCTCTCTCCCTCTCTCTCTCTCTCTCTCTCTCTCAACACATACACATCTTAATCCCTAAAGATATTCCTTGAACCAAGTTCGAGAGGAATGAAGATGAATGAGAAAAGGGATCAGAAAAATCCTCCAAAGATAAGGCCTCTGGGGTGACATGTTAAAATCCTCAAAACCCCCCCGCCCCCACCACCACCACCTCGATGCTCCTTACTCATCATCTGTAAAACAGAAGCTAGGACTGGATCTAATCTGTATTCTTTCCATAAACTGAGATTAATCACAAATAATTCGCTCTTTGGAATAGGAATGTACAAATGACTTGTTTCTGTGTAAATAAAAGAAAATGCAAGGTTATATTTGTAGTAATATTTTAGGGTAAGCAAGAGACTTGTAATGTTTTCCCACCCTCCCCACAACGATGGACCTCTGCAGGCCTACGCGCATGCCTGATGGCGGCACCTGGAGTAGGGTGTGGGCCTGTGTGAGTGGGCGCACCCGGGCTAGAGACTGGGCTTATAAGCAGAGGAAGCAGCAGCAGCAGCAGCAGTGAGAGAAGCAGCAGAGAACAGAGTGGAGAAGAGGAGCGTTTGGGGTGCAGCAGAGGCCACGGGACACCGCCAAAGAGCCCAAGAAAGGGAAGACTCGCCGGGGCTGGGAGGCCTACTATCCTCCCGGCCCCCGGCCCCATTGCCTGCCCTGTACATGGTTGCCTCCCTAAAAGAGACCATTAAAAAGGATTAAAAGCCACTGAAGGCTCCAGAACTCCTTCCCTTTAGACCCGTCTGTGCAACTCCACAGCAAATCAGTGCTTCCTGGTGTTTTCCTGGGCCTTACAAATATATTCTTGCCTTGCATTATACCACACATTCTGAAATGTGAAGGAGGTGCTCATCTACTAGCTTTCTTTTTTTTTTTATTTTTGCATACAAGCTGGGGTGCAGGACAGAGATGTGAGGTAATGAGAGGGTTCACCAGAGAAAGCGGGGAGCAGAACAGGCAGATCGATGGAAATACACTGCTGAGGGGAGCAGCCAGTGAGGCAGGAGAGGTCTGTCCCGCCATGTGGGATTCTCCCCTGCTGGGCATCAAACGCACTGTAGCCACCAACAGCTCCACAGTGCTGTGCTAACCCGTTGCACCACCAGGGAGCCCCCCCAATCTACTAGCTTTCAAACAGAGAATGTTTTATAAGCCAGGGAGAGATGGTAGTTACAGTGAGGAGTACAACTCTGTAGAGAGGGAAAATATCTATAGATGATTTCTTAGAAAGTTTCCTAAGGAAAATTTGTGCTTCTTCTGACTGAGAATGATACCAATGACGTCTTCAGCATGATACAACCCAGTGGTTCTCAAAGTTGTCTTTCCTGTCCTTCACTAGCATCAGTACCACCTGGGAACTTGTTAGGATAAATCTATGGGACCCAGCCCAGATGTCTCAGAAATCCTGAAAGTGAGGACCAGAAACATAATTTTTGAGTGGCCCTCCAAGTGATTTTGATGAATGCAGAAGTTGAGAACTACTATAATAAGCTTTCCTATATAACCACACAGGTCCAATTACTAAAACTGCTACTGTAAGGGGAGTAGCCATTATGGAGAAACCATCTACAGGATTGGCAGCTGGTGTCCATCCATTCAGACCCCCTCAACCAGCCAGTCTGCCAACAATAACTGAATAATTACTGTTGATTTGAATAATGCAGCTGAGGGTTTACACCTGTGACTTTCTTCAGTGACTTACCCTTGGTTAGCAGAAAGGAGAGATGTCTGGTAAGACACTCACCTGTTGCCTCCAATCCCAGGACAGCGAGGCTGATTGACATTTAGTACTTAAGTCTGGACCCCTTGAAGGGAAGGGCAGCTCTGCCCTGTGAGCCCCTGCATCAGGTCAAGGCTGGACCTTACCTAAGACCACATCCTTGGGGACTCCTTTTACTTCCCTATCTTGCTTCCCTCACTCTTTATGTTTTTCCTGCAGACTACTCCTCCATTAAGCCTGTGCGCCCAAATCCGTTTCTCTCTTTCCACTTCTGGGAAAACAGACTAAGACATTTTAATTGTAGTAAGGATTATAAATTATTGCAAAGTTTTTATTAGAGCAATGGCAAGAGGGAATGGCTATTGTTTGGTGAAGAAAGGAGTTTCCAAATATGGGAATATCTACAGGAGTCCTCTCCAAAGTGTATCAGACTTGACTGTGTTTCTTGTAAACACAGTAAAAATGAAGGTTGAACACTGATGAACCAGATAATTTCAATGACCATCCGAGTTCTAAAAGGTGCATGTCACAACAATCCTTGTAGTGAATAAGAGATGCTGCACCTTTTCTTTGTGTTGAATTATAAAAGAGAAAAGACAAGAAGACCCAAAAGGGTGACATTCAACTGAGGGAGACAGACAACATGCAGGTGAAAAAGCCTGAAATATTATGAAGAAAAGAAAATAAAGAAACCCAGGGAAGGGTCTAGAGAGTGCTAACTCAAGAAGCAGGGAATTCACTGGGTAGATGAACTTTAGCAGACTCTTAAACGCAGTAAGCAAAGTCATAGGGATCTCCACAGTGTTCTAGACGAAACAGCAGCAAGTGGAAAGACCTTGCTTCATGAGGGAGACAGTGGCCGCGGATGAGTTCAGGAGGTGTCCAGGGCCCTGCCCACGCAGGGGCTCACAGGTCATAGTGCAAATTTGATGTGATGGAAAAAAAAGCCTGGAAAGTTTCTGAGCATGATTGGAATACAGCTTTAAAGTCTATCCTTACATTGGGCCTCCCTGGTGTTGAAATGGGTTAAGTGCAGTGCTGTGGGGCTGTTGGCAGCTGCGGCGCGTGTTCGATGCCTGGCCGGGGAGATTCCCACATGGGTAGCTGTAGGGTAAACCAGAATTATCCGGTTTTCCCGCCCTCCCCTCAATGATGGATCTCTGCAGGCTCATGCGCATGCCCGATGGTAGACACCTAGAGTAGGATGTGGGCCTGGGTTAGTGGGTGCACTTAAGCCAGAGACTGAGCTTATAAGCAGAGAAGCAGCAGCAGCAGCAGAGAGCAGGTCATGGAGCAGAGGACTGTTTGGGGTGCAGCAGAGACCATGGGATGCCGCCAGAGAGCCCCCGAGAAGGTGAAGAATTTGTTGGGGAGGCCTGGCAGTCTCCTGGCCCCTCCCACCCCAGCCACCATACCTGCCTTGTACCTGGTTGCATCAAGCAGAAAGATGTAATAAAAGCCTGCCAAAGCCACCGAGAGCTCCAGAACTCCTCCCTCCCTTTAGACCAGTCTGCACAGCTCCACAGAGAACCTGTGCTCCCTGAGTTTTCCTGCCATTACAGTAGCAGACTTCTCCTGTCTCACCCACTGCTCCTCTCAGCAGTGTATTTTGGTTGATCTGCCTGTTCTGCTCCCCATTCTGCTCCCCACTCTGTCTCTGGTGAACCCTCTCACAGCCTCACATCTCTGGCCTACACCCCAGCTTGTATGCATAAATAAATAAACCTTAAAAAAAAAAAAGTCGGGCCTCCCTGGTGGCACAGCGGTTGAGCGCTGTGCTGTGGAGCTGTTGGCAGCAGCAATGAGAGTTCGAAGCCCCGCTGGGGAGATTCCCACATGGTGAGGCAGACCTCTCCTGCCTCGCCCGCTGCTCCCCTCAGCAGTGTATTTCGGTCCATCTGCTTGTTCTGCTCCCCACTCTGTCTCTGGTGAACCCTCTTGCCGCCCTACGCCTCAGGCCTGCACCCCAGCTTGTATGCACAAATAAATAAATATTAAAAAAAAGAAAGTCCATCCTTATAGAGAATAATTGGGAGGTAAGGGACACAAGAATCCGAGACCAAAGATAAGAGGGTATAGTAGTAGACTGGGCAAGAGAAAGACTAAAAGCCTCCAGGGAAGTTTATTTAACTACTCATTTACTTCTTTAATGATCTCTCCGAATGGTCCCTAACGATGTGTACCCACATGTAACTTTTCTCCCCTCTTTGCTTCATTACAAGCTGTCATGGGAAGGAAGGATTTACAAGCATTTTGCCTCAGATATCCAGACTGAGTTGGTACAGGGTAGCACAGAGCACCCAGGAAGTGCTTCAATCCCATGACTTTGTTACTACTATATTTCATGAAATCTCTCTCTGCTTCCTGTCATTTTATACAACACTGTGGAGATCTGAGAAGTTTCAAGTTCTATTCTCTACAGTCACAATGTGAGGAATAATTTATTTCCATTTCATTTTATTTAAAGTGCATAAATGTGTTGTTAATCAATACCATAAAAGAAGACATTTGATATCATCTCTGCTAACAATTGAATTTTTTTTTGGCTCCCAATAAAATCTATTCTTTGCAAAACTTTTATTGTCAGTAAGTTTGTAAATGCATGGAAAAAAGATTTCGATTACAATTTATAACCCAAGCAAATTTTAACATAGGAAGTCCATCTCTTGAACAAAAGCCCACCAGAGCTTACTTAGAAACAGTATTTAAGGCTTAAATCTGTGGAGATTTCTAATGCTCCTTTTCTAAGTGGAATTCAGTTTTCCCATTTGTAAGTTTCCTGATGTTGGTGGTTGCAGAGTAAGTGCCTGTGGTCAACTGGCTTAGGGGGAATGGAGAGAATGAAGGTGCTGGTTTTAAAATTAAGCCTGAGTCTTTCACATGTCCTAAGGATCCTGTCCAAAAAAGAAATTGCTTTTCTCAGGACTAAAGGTACTATCTCACCATTCAAATGAAAAGGACAGATTTTATTTAAAACTTTTCCATGATTTGCTTCCCAGATTTAGCTTTCTACAAGTGTTTCCTTCAGGAAAACACTCACTTTTCCTCTCTTGGCCAGTTTCCTGTAGGAGTGCTTCTCTAGGAAATGATAATCATAGCATCATTCATACATTTTTATATTCCATAGTTACAAGCAAAATGTTCATAAACACAAACATGAAATACCTTTCCAAACAAATTGAGGATGATGCAGAGAAAAGAGAGTAAAGAATTGTTTCCTTTTCCCAAATTGCTGCTCCTTTTTTAAATTAGTTGCTGTTGGGCCTCCACAGTGGCCTAGGGGTTAAGTGCTATCACGCTATCACCACTGCAGCCTGAGTTTGATCCCCAGCCAGGGAGCTGACCCACATGGCATGGCAGACCTCTCCTGTCTCACCCACTGCTCCCCTCAGCAGTGTATTTCAGTAGATCCGCCTGTTCTGCTCCCCACTCTGTCTCTGGTAAGTCCTCTCGCCCCTTGCACCTCTGGCCTATACCACAGTTCTTGTCTGGATAAAAAAATTAAAATAAATCTTTAAAAAGTGTATGGCTTTTAAAAAATAAAATAAATTAGTTGCTGTTGCAGTATCTTCCTAGCTTATACCAAGATTTCAAATCTATACCCCTTGTTTGAATAGGCAGATCCTCCCTTTAGCCTGAGATATATAGATTCATGCAATGAGTCACTATTAGGATTTAGTTCAAAATATCAATAGTTCTAGGTACCATTAGGCAATGGTAGGCTACCAAGGGCAGTGGTTGGAACATGCTCACAGAGCTGCTTCTGTGTTCCCAGTGAAGGTGGGTGACGAGGGTGAGTGCTCCTCTAATTGTCAGAGCTATGCCATGATCACAACCTTTGTGATGACTCCTTTAAGGGATAGGACAGTTCACCTGACCCAAGTAAGGGTTTGTGGGGCTGCCTCCACTAAAAAAGGGAACAGCTGGGTTATTCAGCCTAGCTTTCTGAGCACGCAAACCCATCTCATAAGCCCTTGGCAATGCTGTGATTTCCTCTAGATTAAGAATCAGCCGGGTCCTTAGAGACAGCTGCCCACTGGAGGTGGTCCTGGGAACAAAAGAATAGTTATCTCTATTCCCCCCAAAAAAATCTAGAAAGTTGCTGAATGGAAGTTACTGCCAACAGAAGAGACCACTGCTATGAAAACCACCCCATAAGGAGGAAGAAGGCTATTTCCACTTATTGATTGTGATACACTAAATGTGTCCACCCTAATCCATATGTTGGAACCTAATTCCCAATGTAATGGTGCTTGGAGGCAGGGGCTATGAAAGGTCGTTGGATCATGGGGGTGGCCCTCAAAAATAGATTTAGTATCTTTTATAAGAAACTCCAAAGAGCTCACTCTCCCCCCACACCCTGTGAAAAACAGCAAAAGACTGTGGTCTATGAACCAAGAAGTGCAGCCTCATCTGCGCTGAATCTGCTGCACCCTGATCTTGGATTTTTGATTTCAGACCCGTGAAACGTAAATTTCTGTTGTTTATAAGTCATACAATTGATCGTATTTTGTTATAGCAGCCTGAACAGACCAAACAGACAGCCTCCATTTCATACTCAAATCTCAAAATGGCCATATTTCCTCAATTGTAAAGCTCTCTTTGATTGAAGTTACACATCAATATAAATAAGAATATATTTAACATAGAACAAAGTATTAGAAATGATAATGAAATAAAATATAAAAATTTAATAAAATATTAAAAAGAAGAAAAAAGAAATACTAATGATCATAAAAATACTAGGCTATGTTGAGTTTTTCTTAGACCATATATTTAAATTATTTATCCCATTTTATCTTCAAACCTTCTGAGGTGGAATTTTTTTGCTCAATTTAAAGATGAGGAAGGTAAGGCTTAAGGAAATTAAGAAAACTAATGTAACCTAGAGTTTTATGAATCTAAACTCATGCCCAGGCCCCTCTGAGTTTCTGAGATGTGCCACCCTGGAAAGGACCAGAGGGTGCAGCAGATGGTCCAAACTTCCCTGCTGTCCCAATCAGATCCAAAAATAAATTTCAAGGCGAAAAAAAAGCAATATATTCACACCATCAGCACAATTAAGTGACCCAAGACCCTGATGCAAGCGCTGATGTTTCTGATGGCATAAAAATCAAATTCCACTTCTGTTACGACCCAAATTTCAAGAGGTAATGTGGTGAATTGAAAGGAACAATGACTCAAGTCTGAAAGATCTGGGTTCAGTGCTGCTGGAACAGAAGGGTGGAATTTCTAATTAGTGTCAAAATGATAATTTGCAAAATAAATGGTCCTAAGAAAATTGTAAATTAAAGATAAATTCCTTCTTTTCAATAATTCCAAAATAAATTCCAGATGAACCAACACATTTTGAATAAAAATAAAGCATAAAGATCTTCGTGGCAATGGAATAATTCCATATCTTGATACAGAGAGCATCATATAAATCGATACATATAAAATGGCACAGCATTATACAAACATGCATTTTACCAAGGTCAATTTCCTGATTTTGATATTGTACTATAAATATGTAAGATGCAATCACAGGGGGAAACAATGCTTGAAAATGCAGAGATGGTCTCTGTTTCTGTTTGAGAAGCTCTTGTGTATACAAATGACCACCTGGGACTATGAGTATGGAAACCTGAGTATCAGTTACGCTGGGACAAAGGGGAAGAAGAATATTTGCTTCATTGTTTTCTCTTGGAGCCAAAATCAGAATTCCCTTAAAGTCACTACACAGTGTGAAACTTAGGACAAGTAATTAAACTTTATAGGACTTCTTTTCCCACATTGTGAAAATTTTATCACTTTTCAGGATATCAGGTCTATAAGATAGCTCCTCCAATTCTTCCAGTCACCAAAAGAAATTGAGTATCTATAGAGAGAAAAGGAAAGGTGGGAAGAGAAGAGAGCTCAAAACAAAATACCAAAACAAAAGGAAAAAACACATTCTGATGACATGCTATGGACCAATACAGAGATTCACGTGTGCTGAGCTCTCCAGGGCAAATCCATTGGGAAAAAAACATATCAGTGGGGCCCAGCCAACAGCCACCACCCACAAAAAAGACAGATATATTCACACACATTCTTATACATTCTCTCTCTGTGCTCTGTGTCTCTATGTCTCTCTTTCTGTCTGTCTCTGTCTCTCTGTCTCTCTGTCTCTCTGTCTCTCTCTCTCTCTCTCTGTCTCTCTCTCTCTCTCTCACACACACACACACACACACACACACACACACACACACAATGCATATTTCCCCTATTATAATGCGGGGATCACTCAGAATAACAAAAGTGGGCAGGGCAGGGGTGGTAGATAGGCTCTGTTATGCATATCAAAAGGAAACACCATTAGTTAAATAATCCTGAGCACCTTGTGGGCTGATTTGAGAAGAGCATGGGGTTTTGTTTTGGGGTTTTTTTGTTTTACTATAAAAGAGTTTCATGCCTAGCTATGGTTTATACGTGAAGGCCCCACAGGATAAGAACTAGTCCAGAAAATGCATTTCAGTGACCTTTTATTGAGTTGGAAATCCCACACTAGTGCTTCTAGGGCATTAACAAGAACACCTTGTTTCACAGTTCTCACAACCTGAGAAACAAGGAGCAGACTCATGTCGATACAGTAGGTTGACCCCGTAAGTAGAAAGGTTTAAAGCGAGGTGAACTCAGTGCTTTTAAAATACACATAAATCTAATACACCAGGAACATATGCTCCACACGTCATTGCTGAGAGCGCCGGGGAGAAAACGGCAGACAGATGCCCGCGGTCGAAGACGCTGAGGAGGTAATTGGTGACTCTTAGAGGTAATGATTAATGGTTTAACTTGGTTTTCTTGACTTTGATAATTTTACAGAAAAAGTCACATGACAATATGTTTTTTCCACTTTATTTCCCTCATCTGAAACTGTGCCAAGTTTCTTTCACATTAGGAAAAAATCTCAATAGTATGAAAGGTTAGAAACTGGACTTTAAAGTTCTTCTAAACTTTGTTCTAGCAGCCTGCCTGCCCCTCCACTACAGCCAGTGAGGCACAAAAGAAATCTGGTCATTGATAATCATCTCTCTATGGCCTCCTAATCAGAGCCCAACCTGGCTGCTTTCAGATAGGGCTGTCTCCAGTGGAAGGCTGAGGCCTTGGTGACTTTAAGGGTTATTTTGGGAAGCTGTCCTTGGCTGGGCTTACAGAGAGGTCACAAGGTAAGAGTTGCAGCTGTGATGATGTAACTCAGGTGGATCTCGCACAAATCTTTCTGTTTCTTATCCATTTCTGTTTTACCTTGGTGAAGGGGTCATAACTATGGCCCAGGGGTACAGCAGGGACTCCAAACCTGAGAGATTTTTTGGAACATATCTCCCATTAATGCACTGTCTAAATTCAGTTTATACAGGAATTCATTCCGTACTTCAGTTTCCTCAGTAGAAAGGTAAGGGGAACCGGCCCCACCTCTATCCCCACAACACACACATAGCCACTTTGCAGAGTTCTTACTGGAATTTTAACAAATCAAGATAGTAGAGCATGTTACATTTTTAGAATTACTCGAGAGTCCCAACAGTAAAAATATACTAGCTGCAAAATTTGGTAGAAAAGAGATCTGGACATTCACCTTTTGGTGCCCATGTGACTTAGGGACTTTGAACAATTCTTTTAACTACTATGCATTTCTTTACTTCTTTATGTAAATTGTATCATTTCATCTGGAAAATACTATAATAGCCAACTTATAATCATTGTTTCTCAGGACACCTGCCTTTCAGACTCAAAGAGCAACAACTGCTAAAAAAAAAAAAAAAAAACAGTTTTTATTTTAGGAGTAGCCAACCTGCCCCACAGAGGCAGCTTTGTGCCCTGTGGCCACCCAGGGCTATACCCAGATTTTCCACATCTGCAGGCTCTCTGAACACTGGAGTGATGACGGATGAGCTGAGCTTTCAGAAGTGGCTGGCGTGGCTGAGATAGGAGTGTCCTGCCACACTCACTTCCTAAAGACAAGTTCAGCCAAAGCCACATTAAAGATGGCTGCTTGATGTTGGCAGAACTTTTCAGGAGGCAACAAATGAGGGTGTGTGGGAGGGGGAGTGGGCAACAGTGTCACAAAATGACAAAGCAAACAAATGTTTCCTGTCCTCGAATTTAAAATTTCCCACGGGGGTGGTAGCAAGCCTCAAAGGCCTGGGGCTTTCCTGAAGAAACTATGAGAAGAAAGAATGATAAAAGGAGCCAGTATTTTAGCAGGAACACTACCAACCAAACCAAAGAGAGGGGAGAGAAGATTCTCACTTAACCCTAATCCTTGCTTGTAATTTTCAGATTGTGTTTCCTCCAGGATGCTCCTCAGAAGGGATATGAGGTTTGGTTTTGTTTCTCTAGTGATTTTCTTCAATGACCATAGGTCATGTTTCATCTTCTCATGTCCTCACTATAGAGCTACATCTAAGACATTAAACAAGAATCACTGGCTTCTTTGTGCATTGCACACCTCCTAGTGGTCTCCAACAAAATGTACTACTTGCTCAGAAACATCCCTTGCTATCTGAATTCTTGCTGAAAGGAGGAAAAGAATCTCTTTAAGCAGGGGCCATGATTTAAATGTAAAACCACTAACATAGCCAATAAATGTTTCTTTAGTGTGATTTCCTGGACAAGGTAAGTCATGAAGCATTCCTCTGACAACTGTCAGTTTTCAGTCACAACAAAAACACGGATAATTGATGTGAAGCAGAATAAACAGAAAATTGTTCAAAACTCTGAGGTAGCATGCTTGACCTATTTCCAGGTTACTCAAAGAATAGTATATTGAATAGAGATTCAGTGCTTAGATCTCTCATTTCATGGTCACTTAAATCCTATAATGTAAGATTCCACTTAAGCAAGGACTGAAAATTCCTGTTCTTAAGAAAAGGTAAAGTTCTGAATACTTCAAGAATCTCCAGTCCAAAGGTTTGGACTGGAAATGTGAGAGCAGACCCACTTAGCTCAATTATGTGCACTATACTATTTAAAACAGTGTAAAGCAGTCTTTCAAGAAGTTCCAAGCATCTTCAGAGTCCCAGGAATTGTATTTGAGTCATAAAATTTAGAATTTGCAACCCACACTTATCAAAGTCATCTTCCTCCTTGTCCTTGTTCCACCCTCCTCTATAAATCAAGAGACATGCAGCTGCCTACAGCAACCACAAAGATTTTCCCAATAAAACAAATTCCAGGAGGAGGAAAAAAATAATTCGACTCACAGTTCAATGGGTGGTTCGAGGGTTTAATCAATTAAGTTGATTTAGGTTCCAATTCTGATTCTACTAACAATTAAATAATGAAGAACTGTGAAATATTCTTGATATATTTCAAGTTCTTTAACACTGAGAAACTCATTTGACCTTCATAAAAAACCTCTGAGCAAGAAAGGAGACTTTGTCATTACTAATTTACACATGAGCAAGCCAACTCAGGTCTGCATAACTTACCAAAATTGACATTTTTACCCTGGCAGAACTAGTGTCACCCACAGCCTTCTTGCTCAGCGTCCATCAGCATCCACTCCCACCCCACGACCTGAGCTCCCTGTCTCCCCATGCCACTTTCCCCCACCATCTGCACACACATACCTACTCACTCTCCACCCTCATCACACAATGAGCTGTCAGTTGTGTGTATATTTATCTTAGCGCTCCTAAAGTTTAGAAAGTTCACTGAGGGCAAGAGCACGTGAGACCCACCTGTGGTGACTTGAGGACATGGCATTGCTTCTTACCTGCCACATATGTTCCATAAATATGTGGCAAATTGAACCCAATGGAAACAATCTGATAAAATTGCAAAACAGGTTAATTTTGGGCATCCCCCACCCTGTAACCTCTTGTTTTCAACCTTAACTTCCAGTTATCAAAACCAGATCTTTCAAGCACATAAAAAACTGTGTGACTGATAGGAACTGAAAATGTTCTATGTCACTGTGGGTAACAAACTTGAATCTAAATGGATGTGACACTAATTTCGGAATAGCCTAAGAGTCTGGGATGACTTGGGAGTGTCAGGACCTTCCTAGCAGGCCAGAAATCACATTTAGAACTCAGAAGCACTTCAGCCTGTACTAAAATTGCAGGCACCCAACAGTCACCTACCTTGGTTTTTCTCATCTATGAGTTTAAAAGTATGACTCATAAACTGTTGGAAGTATTTTTTAACTCACTAATTATTGGCTAGTAAAATGCAATGTTTCAACCTTAACTGAACGCTAAGGCCAATCTTAGCAACCAATTAGGCAAAATTGACTTTGAAATCAAAGTAAAGTCCAAGAAAAAAAGAGTAAGCTATTTAAAAATATTATGCTGATATCCTGAAATGTGTAACTCAAAGCATCTGTGAATTTTCCATGCAAATAATGGAGTGCAATCGTTTCTTCCTCTTTGATGCTCACCATGTAAGGAGGCCTAACCCTAAAAGAAGCAGCATCATGCACTCCCCCTCACTCCTGAACTTGCAAGCCAGTCACATGGAATGCAAGTAACACACTAAGGCATTTGCATTCCATCCTTGATTACTGAGCATCAGATAAAGGGTGAGCATCAACCCCACCCCCAAATTCCCGCCCCGCCTCAGTCTTTTTGGTTTCTCTTGGAAACACCAAGTTCTGACCTTGTCTCCTCCTCCTTGGCACGCCTAACAGCCCAGACTCAAGATGCCTGAAGCTGAATGAGTCTTTTCTTCCCCAGTGGAATTTAAGCCACAGCCAGCCCTGCCCAAGTCTTGCCCACCACTGGCAGGTTTTTACTCACAACTCTCTCCCTTCAAGACAGCCTATGCTGTACTTTGCCTCAAATGCCCACTTGAACAACACCCACTCCTCCTTTAAGGCTCAATTCACGAAGCCTGGGAAGTCTTTATTGGTTCTACCAGGCTGTTAGAATCCTTCACTCTCTGTTTTCAAAAATTCCCGAGCAGATATCAAGCACAGCATCCACAACAGCAAAGAGCAATTCCTAGTAACTTCTCTACTTTATGTCTTCAGCAGTCGCATGAATATCCAGTGCATTCTGAGCATAGAGGAAAAAACCTGTTGGCTGACTAACAGGCTGACTGAATTGAGTGCAGTAAGAGATGGTCATATCCATCACTTCAGAATATTTAGAAGAAAAAGCATAAAGTTCTCTGAGATACTCCTATTCTTCAGTACCTAACATAGCACCGGGGGCATGCTACGGATCACTTAAATGAAATCAAATGATTGCCATGACCAATCCTTATTTATTTGGCTATTGTTTATTAATCATCTACCATATACATGCATAGACACTAAAAACAGCAGCTAGGAAAACAAAGAGGTCTGAGTGAATGTTAAGTCTTCTTTGTAAGGGAGATAAGGAAGATTTAGCCAGGGACATGAGTTTTGAGCCAGATCATAAATAGTGAGTATTATGGAAGGAAATATTTATGCTTTTTTGAGCCTTTGGCTATGTGTTTAGCGTGTATTTGGAATATCTGCTACCACTAAACACAAAGTATCCTTTATGTAAATGTTAATTACATATTAATTACACGCTATAATCTAAACCTTCCCTTGGGTTTCTCCTGCCAATACAACGTCCTTTTGTATGTCTCTAGTATTTTAGCTGTTCTTCGAATGACAGTTGCTTTAACATTCCACAGACCCTGGTTTACTGGCCCTGAACAACTTCTTCTGGAGTCCTGTTAATCTCTCATGTTTATTATAATTTTTTTTTCAGCTGCAGTCATTGTGAACAGGAGTTTTTTTCCTCACAGTGATAAATATGCATACATTTCTGAATTAATGAAAAAAAAAACCGTTGCTGAGCATGAAGAGTTAATGTCAACAGTCAGAAGCAAATAAAGCACATTAAATCTATTGATATTCTCATACCTTCCTAGAGGCTCAATTGTTTCAGACATGAGGCTGAAAGATGGAGTTTAGAAGTTTTGACAATGATCATGGGATGAGCAGAAAAACAAAGATACAATTGGCTAGTAATGGATCTGGGTGTGTTTTCTATTTCACAATAGCATATGGGTGAGAAGCAATTTAGAGTCTTTTCACCTTATTTAATTTATAACATGGATACTGGGATTGTCTACCCCAAAGATAAAATATACCCTAGGCAGTGATAATCCAAGTCCCATTAGGAAATGGAGGTCTGTCTGCAAGGGGATTTCTAGTTTGTACTCATCCTGACACCTCTGACCTCTGACTTCCACTCAAATAATACACCTACTGGCTCAGAGACAACTACTGCAATGACACAACTACTGTAAGGTTCCTTTGTAATATAAGTTTCCTGTCTGATGTTGTCTAAGGATTCATGCCAAGTTAGTTTGAGTGCCTTGAAATATTTGTTGGACATGGGTGTATGCAGGTGCGCACAGAGTTAATTAAGCACACATCTATTAGATATACAATATCTGAAAAGGGAAAAGAAGAGAAAAGATGGTGAGATATAGTAATGGTTTAGGGGAGAAGATATGCAGTTTGCACTCAGAAAAGTTTTATAGTTCTAGCTCTTCCACTTACCAGCTGTGTAACTTTAAGAAAGCTACTCAACCTCTCCAGGCTTTCCTTTTGTCATCTATTTCACACAGTGGTTCTTACCCGGGGACAATTTCGTGTGAGCTATTTGCGTTCTAGATAGCAATTCTAATCTCCCTTAGTAATATTGTGTAAGTACTCATCTTATGTCCGATACTGACCTTGATCTTTCTTGAAACCAAGGCTTAGATCATAAAACAAAGAGTGGGCAGCACAAATGTGTCTGATTTTCAAGCCAAAGCTACTAGAATAGGCCAAGTGACTCAAGTAGCCTTGAGCTAACTAATTCTCCAAAATGTTACTAGGCATGTGGTCCAAATTCATCTGCTACTTCTTGAGGCAAGGTGCTAATTTTGTCTCAGAAACTACAGCACCATTTGTTAGGCAGTGACATTGTCTAAAAGGAGAGATCTGGCCACTGATAGCAACAATTGTTTCATGTCTTATTTGGTTTGTTTGTTTACCAAGACAAGTTCTATCTTACTCAGTGATTTAAACAACGGCAATGTTCTATTTAGAGACCAGCAAGAACAGTGTGGAAATTGTTCACTAACAACGTGAATCATTTTCAGACAATCCCCAGAAAATCTGGGATAAGTTAGGTGGAAAAGAGATAGATGACAGTATGTGGAAAACTTTATTTATGAATGTTAATAAAATTTCTACTGCAAAGGAAATACTAGAGACAAAACTGAAAAGCCCTACATTGAGAATGAAGCCTACTCCAGCCACACTCTGAGACAAAAACAAGTTAAGGATCGATTCATTAAGTGCCAAGTTTAAGTGAGGGATGGCAGGCTAGACTTAACTGGAGAAGTTCCCCTCCTCAAGATTTTGCCAAGAACCTGATCACACACTTTGCAAACCATGATAGATATGTTAGGGCAGACCTGACATCCTTGCTGAAATTTCCATGTCAACTTTTTGCAAGATGAGAAAAAGTTGGTAGGTTTGGACTATAGGCAGTCTTCCTCATTCACATTTGGCCCGTGACAGAAACTTTCAAAATGGAAATGAAAATGGCAGCCAGTCAAAATCAAGGTTTTAATTTTTACATCTGGAGATCCTTCTTGAGGACAATGGCCCAGAAAACCAGAACAGACTTAAGCATATGTGACAATGAACATGAGAAATATCCAGATGCACATTGGTTATAAAATTGATATTGACATTTTTAATGTGTTTTAGCTGGGGAACATTTTCCAAGAATATTATGAGAACATGGCAGGACAATGTTTTTGTGAGGATTTGATATGCTGCCTTCTATTTTCCACCAGCTGGAATGAAATTGCTTAAAAAGAGTGACTGAAGGAAGTGCTACTTCTTAGAGTGCCCCGGGTCACGGAAATGGTGTTTTAACTGTGCACATGGAACTGGGCTTTGTGAAGAAGTAAATATCAGATAAAGTACCAGGTCATATGGCAGATCCATTTCTAGTGTTTTGAAGAAACTTCACACAGCCTTACTTAATGGCTGGACCAATTTACATTCCCATTCCACTCCTAGCTATCTATCCAAAGAACACAAAACTTGAAAGGAAACAATAATTTGAAAGGAAATCTTCACTCCTGTGTTTATTGCAGCACGATTTACAATAGCCAAATGTCCCAAAATAGATTTGGTAAATATACACAATGGGATACTACTCAGCTATCAAAAATGATAGTTACACCATTTGCAGAAATATGGATAGAGCTGTTAGGGATTATGATAGGTGAAATAAGTCAGAAGGAAAAAGATAACTATCAGATAGTTCCACTTAGGTGTGGAATGTAGAGAAACCAAACAAAAGGTCAAGTAAAGATAAAACTTGAAAGTTAACCAGAAATTTGAGGCATCTAGCAGGGGAGGGGTGGGGGGAGAAGAAAGAAGGAGGAGTGAAAACAGGAGGGGGGTGAGCACACTGACCTATGACTACCAGAAGGAGGTAGGGGGTCAGGATGGGGAGGGAACAAAGGGGAGAGGAGTTCTAATGCAGGATTATGGGGGTTTGGGCGGTGACTGTGGTGAAATAACATACAATTTTAGAGGTGAAAACCTATACCCCAAGACATGTGATGTAAATCAATATTACCTCAATAAATATATCTTAAAAAATAACATTAAAATTACTTATTGATATTACTGAAAAAAAATAAACCTTTATTCCTCCAAAAAAGAAGGTATTATCAAAGTAAGGTGAGAATTTCAAAACTCTAATATGGAGAATATATTAACATGAGGCATAAGTAAAAAGTCATTGTTTCTTTAACTAACTAATTTTTATTCCATGATTATATCTTCCTGCAAATGCTCTCTTTGAAAGTCAGTATAACACAAAAGTCTAACAGTGTGACCTGAAATCCAAAGGTCTGAGCTCAAGTCCTAGCTAGCACATTTGTATGATTTGGGGAAAGGTTTAGTTTCTCTGGTCCTCAGATTACTTATCTGGTCAATGGAGATAGTAATGGTATCTGCCTTACAAAGGCAATGTTTTAAAATTTAAATGAGCAAATGCATATGAAAAACTAAAAAAAAAAAAAAAAAAAGACCAGTAACTGCTACATCAGAGGTGTTCAGTCACTTCTAACTCTCCCTATCCAATTTCACTTCCTATCCATCCTTCTCATGATGAGGAAGGGAGGCGCCAATGGTCACTTAACTTGTCCAAGACCAGATAGCTCAGAAATGATGGAGCCAGGACTTAAAAATTTCTCTTTCCAGCCCA
>PVIJ01001033.1:134520-229246 GCA_004024925.1 Scalopus aquaticus | reverse complement strand
AAAAAAAAAAAAAAAAAAAAAATTAAAAAAAAATTTTAACTTAAAATTCGGGAATTTTTTTTTTTTTAAAGGGAAAACAAGTTAACATTTTATAAAACTGCTGCTTTGGGCCAGTTGCTGCACTGGGCAGTTTCCATGGTTATCTTATTTAATTTAATCCTAGCTGAAAACTGTGTGCGTGGCAGGGGGTGGGGTTCAGTGTTAAAGATAAGGGGCTGCTCCTTGGACAGCTATAATTTGCATCATTTAACAAGTCATAGATCAGTGCCCATCCTCAAGCCCTAGAGACTTGTTTATTTTCATTTTACATAACTACATTTGCCTTTAGAACACTGAAATGAATCTAAATATTGACTAAAATATACAGAAAAGCAGCTACTTCTTTGATTTTTGTTGGAGTTTTTTTTTTTTTTTTAAAGATTTTATTTATGCATACAAGCTGGGGTATAAGCCAGAGGTGTGAGGTGAGACAGAGTGGGGAACAGAACAGTCAGATTGACTGAAGTACACTGCTGAGGGGAGCAGCGGGCGAGGCAGGAGAGGTCTGCCGCACCATGTGGGTCAGCTCCCTGGCCGGGGATCGAACTCGTGCTGCAGTGGCTCTGGACAGCTTCATAGTGCTGAGACTTAACCTGTTGCACCACCAGGGAGGCCCTGTTGGAGATTTTTTTTCAATAACTGTTTTTATGGGAATAAAAAGAAATACTACTTTCACTAAAAAAGCAATAGCTTCCCTAGAAAAGTTTATCACTCTTAAGTGGATGAGTATCCTTGGAGACCTCTTCCAGGCCCCTATAGAAACAGACACAAAGATGAACATTGTTGTGTATTCAGGGCAATGAAAACGTAACAGTTGGTAACTTGCTTTTTCATACCAATATGCTCCTCTGTAATGTTTTCAATGATCGCCTCATTTATTTCTTCCATCTTGTGTTGGTAGTCGTATAGACAGTGTTACCTTTCCCTCCCAGTCTTAAACAACATTGTGATGAAATGAGTATCTTTTTTTTAAAGATTTATTTATTTATGCATGCAAACTGGGGTGTAGGCCAGAGGTGTGTGTATGTGTGTGTGTGTGTGTGTGTGTGTGTTGGGGGGAGGCAGTGAGAGGGTTCACCAGAGACAGAGGGGAGCGTAGAACAGGCAGATTGACTGAAGTACACTGCAGAGGGGAGCAGCGGGGAGACAGGAGAGGTCAGCTGCGCCATGTGGGAAGCTCCCTGGCCAGGGATCGAACTCAGCTGCAGTGGCTGTGGACAGCTTCATAGTGCTGCGACTTAACCCTTGCGCCCCCAGGAGGCCCCCTGAAAGGCATATCTTCTGACACAGTCTCTGCTCAGATGCTACTTCCTGGGAGTGCGTAGAATCAGAGTCCAAGCCGATCCACCTTTCCAGTTGGAATGAACCCAACATTGCCGTTTAAACCTTAAAAACTCACTTTTATCTACATCAGCATGTAAAAGTGTGCACCCTGTTACCTTCACGTTTGGCTGGTGTTCGCAGAACTCCAACGTTCATGCCTCCTGCCAGCCAAGAAGCTGGACCGTCAGCGAGCCAGCCGGATGGACAGCACACTCTATCTCAATTACCAGTAAGGCTGACTTGGACGCCTCTGACGTGCGCACGGAACACACCGCTAAGCCACAGGCCTCCCCTATGCAGCCTGCAGGGGCTGCTGCCTGTGGAACTGGGGACAAGAATGGACAAGAATGGGCCCGACTCAGGCAGGTCGCCCCGGGAGAGAACAGTTGGTCTGTCCTGGCCACAGACTTCTGCAGGTCACCAGAGGAGTCTCTGTCCACTCCAAGTGGACAGTGAGTGAGGGTAGAAGAAAGGCCAGGTACTACCACGAACACAGAAGTCCCATCTTAGTGGCCAGACTGGGGGAAAAAGCCAGGGGGCTGGGGTTAGCTCCTGAGTCACAAACTTGGATCATATTTGCACAGATACAGGCCAAGAACAGCAACAGTAAATGCACAGGTGTGTGTGTGCACATGCATGCCACACCAAAACGTGGACACACGTATGCACATGCACATTCAGTACATGCACACAGGTGTGACCTGCACACGCACATACAGGTGGACTCCTGTACAAGCACAGACACACACCCACGCTTGCACACATTCATGTGCATGTGCACGCACACATAGCTGCAGTTGTGCATAGCACTTTGGTGGGGTCACAAGCCCAGGGTCCAGCGCTGTGCCCCTGACCAGCTGTATGTGCTTCTGCCCTTTTCTCGGTCTCTCTGAACTGGCCCCTTCCCCTGTAACACACATAGCTCCTGTCCTACTTGTGAAAAGACTGCTAGCGGTGGTGTTTCTGGAAGCGCCCAACTGCCTCAGCATCACTGGGTTCTTGTTGAAAAGGCTGATCGGGGCCCCTTGCAGATGTCCTGATCTGGGCCGTATGCCTGCTCTTCTGGCAAGTCATCTGCAGCCTCACTGAGGGGCAGTTTGGGAAACACTGATCCTGCAGCTGGGGAGTCCCTGGAGGCTTCAGTGAGCCAGAGAACATTCTTTGTGCTCACCTGGAAGCAGAGGCTCAGGACGGTGTCAGGTGCCAGGGCCCTCATGGAGGGCCCTACAGTGCCGGTCAGGCCTCAGGCTTCCTTCGCTGTCAAGTAGAACCCACATTCCTTAGCATTGCTTTCAAAGCTTTCAGCAATATAAACCCACCCACCTCGCAAGCCTGACCTCCTTGTTGCCCTAAGTTTACGATTCAACCACATCCCCTGACCTACTCCCTCATCCCTCCCCCAATTCCCCACCAACAAAGTCTTGTTCATCCTTCAAGGTCCAGGCTGAATGACACCTCCTCCAGGAAGCCCCTCCTGATGCCACCACCAACTAAGCACAGTGCTTGCTCCTGCAGTTTATGTAGGATAGGATCACATCACCCTGCTCCACATCTATAGTAGCTGGGTGTCTTTGTCTAATCGCTCACGCATTGTCAATTGCTTGAGGATTGGAATGTGTCTTCTGGGTCTCTGTTGCTCAGACCCTGTTGCATAGTACCTGGCACAGAACAGTTCCTCTCCAGATGTCTGTGGCATAAGCAGCAGACATTTTGAAGCTTCACTAAGGGAGGGCAAGAACTCCAGCTGTCGATCCATATTCAAACAGATTAAAAAATACGGGATTTCCAATCTCAAACTGAGCTTAGACGTGATGTCAGCTTCATTAACAGCAGTGTCCAGGGAGTGGACAGGTGCTGCTGTTGTCTGAGCACAGAGCACAGGCCAGAGTCTGGTCCGAGCGCTGCGTGTACAGAGGTCCCTGAATTCTCACAGTACCGATGATGTCCCCAATATCTGTGTTGACAGATGAGGAGACTGAGGTGCAAAGAGGGAGCACAGGCAGCGACGGGGGACACAGAGAGGGCTGCAGACCTTGTGAGACAGACTGAACAGTGCAGGCGCAGGGAGAGTGGGCCAGTGCTCACGTCACACCGCCTGGATGTGGCAGCTTCTTCCTGCCATCTCTGCCACGGGATGCAGAAGGTGCTTGAGGATGTGGAGCCAGGGAATCTCTCATCAGGAAGCTACCAATGATTTTCGCCTTACAGGGGCTTTGTGAGAATCAAACAGTATACAAAAGCGTCCGTTTCTTTTGACGTTATTCTTGGAAGTCACAGCTGTTAGAGAGCCTGGAGGTCAAAGCAAGCATTTGGATTGAGGGAAGGAGGATGCGTGAAAGATGGTGACATTTCTACGGGGAGGGCAGGACTTTAGTGGAAGTGATAAATTTGCAGGAGCAGGTTTTTGGACATTCATGTCCATGGCTTAGTGGTGGTCCTTCTATGCTGAAAAAACAACAGAATCATCCAGAGCTGGAACAAAACAGCTTTCTGGTCCATAATTTATTTAAATCAGCAGCGCCTTACAAGATCACTTACCTGTGAGGTTGCCTGCATGGGCGAGGAGCTTCTGCGGGATGACGGCAGAGATAACTGCATCTTGCCCAGGGTGAGAGAAGCAATGGCGCGCCGGCATATCACAGTCTAGGGGTGCCTGTGGCCTCTTTCCTCTTGCCTATAAGCTGTGCATTCCAAGGCTATAGAGTGAGTACCAGTCTTCCCGCATTTCCAGTAAGGAAACTAAGGCACTGAGAGGTTATCTGACTGCTCGCGTCCCAAAGTTTCCTTTGTTTCCTAATCAAAACTTGGATTCAAAGCCAGGATTCCTGATTCAAGAGCGGGGAACCCAACATCCACTATTATCTCTGGAAAAGTTGTTGAGAATAATCCTTAGTCCATGGCAGGAAAGAACTCTGAGGACAGAAAACATCCCTCATACTTGTGTTTTCTTGAACAGTGGCAATGGTTTTGCTTTAGCGGTGGCTTAAATAGCAGGTTCTAAGAATACTTGAAAATTGTCCCCTGGTTCATTCAGCACATAACCGTGTAATTGCTCAGTGGGGTCTTGAAAATTCCTGGGAAATATTTGTTCCTTGGCTGTATCAGACACACTTTGATCAATGTGGCACTTTTATGGGCATCCCAATTGTTCACTTCTAGGGGTGTGATGTCCCCAAGTCTTAAGGACTAAATAGATCAGTTGCGTAGCTGGGTAGCCAGAGGTTTTGTCATTCTTGGAATCTCTTTGGAAAGTTCGCTTGCCGCCTTATTCCATACAAACAGAGCGTTTGCAGGGAGAAAGCTGCCAGACAGTGCTCTTTGCACAATCAGCAATTAAAATGTGGTACATGCTGATTTTTTAGAAGCTCTTAGTGGTGATTTTTGCGGTAGCATGATGTTAGGTTAAGGAAGAGAAATTAGTTTAGCATTAACTGGAACTGTTATCGTTCCCGAGAAATTGTGACAGTGGATTTCCTTTGAGAAGTGAAGAAACTTTTCTCGTTAAGGAGAACCTCATTAGCAGCAAGCTTCTTTCTCGCCAAAGGTAATGTGTTTGTGTGTTTTTCTGGGGTTCTTTTTTAAAGTAGTGTATTTTTCCCAAAGTCAGGAGAGCTCATTAAAACCCAGAAAAAAGTCAATAGAAAGTTCTTGTTTTTCTGTCACTCAGAGAAAATGTTTTTTTGATGTGTGGAGGATATATACATGGACACACACACACGCATATTTTCCCATGTGCTCTCTGGATTTTATACTTTTATACAGGGAGCCCAGAAGGTTATTTTATTGCAGGTTTTTTTTTCATAAAAATATTGTGTACTCATGTGGCTATAGATCTGTATGATCTGTTATAATTGATGGCTTCATACTCAATAGCTATAAAAAGATTTCGGTTTACTCATTTTATTTTCCATTATGGGCACTAAAGGTTTTCATTGTTGCTTAAACTGCTAAAATGAGACCTTGTTAAAAATATGTATTTCTGTTTAATATACTTTTATAGGTTATATGGATTTAAATAGATTGCGGAGGTCTTTTAAAATCTAATTAAATAGAAGCCTTTTGAAATACATCCTAAATATGGGTTTTTACATATTTGTGGGAATTGCTTGTCCATATCTTCCCTGATGCATGGAAGCTTTTTATTTGTACAATATAGTCACCATTTTCATCAACTATACTTCAAATAATAATGGTTGAAAACTGCCCACTGGGCCTCCCTGGTGGCGCAGCAGTTAAGCGCTGTGCTGTGGAGCTGTTGGCGGCGGCGACGCCAGTTCGACACCCAACCAGGGAGATTCCCACAGGGTGCAGCAGACCTCTCCTGCCTCGCCCGCTGCTCCCCTCAGCAGTGTATTTCCGTGGATCTGCCTGTTCTGCTCCCCACTCTGTCTCTGGTGAACCCTCTCGCCGCCCCATACCTCTGGCCTGTACCCCAGCTTGTAGGCATAAATAAATAAATCTTAAAAAAAACACTTCACCAAAGTTATGATTATTTTTCTGTTTTTTAGCAGCAGAATGTCCTTGCTGGCTATTGTGTCAACAACTGAACATTTCACTCGGGGGGTGAGATTTTAGGAGAGGGCCCCCTGGTGAGGCTCTTTTAACCCTTGCAGGCTGGGACAGTAACCATATAGGCCTTTTCATTGATCACAGGAAGCAAGTATAGTGGGAGCTGTCTCTGAACTCGCCCTTAAGTTCAGGGTCAGCCAAGCTTTCCTGGTAGAGCACAGACAGACGCCAAAGACTGCTCAACTCAGGAAGGATTCACTGTCCAACACTTAAGTATTCATCAAACTGGACTGAATGTTTGGAAAGCGCCTGTGCTTATCCATGCTGTGGATCCTGACAGAGAAGCCAGGCCCAGCTCAGGGAGCCTACGCTGAGGGAGGCACAGGGCCCGGGCCCCGCAGTCCAGCTGAAACACACCCCAGAAGGTCAGGCACCAGCCTGGTCTGCCTGGAGCTGTGCCCCGTCCTGGCAGACCCAGGCCTCAATCCTCACCGCTGCCCTCCTTCCCTCTGCGTTCAGTCCCGTGTGAGCCCTGGGAGTATGGGCGAGAGGAAGTCGCTTAATTTGGGAGAGCTGATTGGGTTGGGCCAGGGATGTTGCTTCATAGATACTTTTTAATTGAAAGGTTCTGCATATTAAGAAATCTGAGACTGTTTAAGGAAACCCAGAGCTGTGGAAAAATAGAGCGAAGACATCACCAGAAAGCATGTCAGATGGACCCGTTGATAAACATGGCTGCCCGGCTGGCCCATGCTGGTCAGAAGGGAGGCCGGGAGGCTGACCCACCTTTTTCTTATGTGTTGGGCCCCCCCCACCTTTGCCCGTGAGACGTCGGCTCTGTGTGCCTTCAGGCCGCATCGTGAATGGTGGCACTCAGGAGCGTTGACTGCCGTCCGCGTGGGCAGGCGGTCAGGACGTCAGGAAGGTGGACAGGTGGGTCTGGGTGGCGCAGCCCAAGTCTGGGCAAGCCTCGGTCCAGCAGTCCCGGGGGGCTGGCTTTGGCCGCCTCCGTGTTTCCTTCCTCACAAACCTTTTGAAAATGGTCCTGAACGTTGGAAACCCAGCAGGAAACAACTGGTTTGAAAAGGATGTTCTCAGTGCCGCCCGGCGGAAGCGCTTGTCAGGGCCCGCGGAGGGGATCCCTCACGTGCAGGCGAAGCAGGTCTAGGCCGAGCTGCGGCGCTCCGAGCGGGGCACCCTCCACCACTCGAAGGAGGCTCACGCCACACTTGGCGATGCGGGCACGTGTCCCCGGGTCATGTGAGGGGATCTTTGCCTACTTGGATTGAAAAGTTCAGAGATGAAATGTTTCAAAAAGAATTTTCTCCCCTCCTTCCACTGGGGCTGGCCCGCAGGAAGGACAGAAGCCTCTCTGGCAGCTGATGGCAGTTCAGGGACCACAGAGATGTTTATTTTTTGTTCGCTTGTTATGTTAATGGTGTTCTAGTAAAGTCGATAATGTGTGTGTTAGAAAATACTTGGCTACCTGAGGAAAAACAAATGTTAACAGGCTCTAAAAACAGCCTCTGTTGTTGCTAATTTCCTGGTGGGAAAATACTCGCATGGAGACAGGCACGTCACTGGCCCCAGGTCCTCGAGTAAGGCCCTCTGGGAATAGGTTTTCTTGTCTGAAAGTGGTGATAACTGGTTGTGCAGGCACTGAGGGTGTACGGGCACTTGTTGGAAAGCTTCAGGGCTGCCGGGTGCCAGACCCTTGATCCGGGTGCAGAGGAAAGCATGCCTGCCCTTCCTTAGCACCTCCATCTGAACTGGTCATGTCAGAACCAACCCCAGTGCTCTGACCAGGGAGGGTTTCCTGTTCTCAGAGTGAAGCCAGGGCGGGTGCCTGGGCAGGGAGGAAACACACTCACGCCTACCTTCCTGGCCCCGAGGCATCTGCGTGCACTCCACTAATGGGTGGCACAGGCAGGCCCAGCACGCCCAGTCATACCCCATGCCAGCCCTGGCTGGACTCATAGCCGTGAGAGGCCCCTCCGCAGAGAGCCACCTGCATCTGGTTCTGCCTCACCCCCTTCTCCAAGATGTTCCCAGAATTCCTTGCCCACAAATGGCTCATTTTCAACTCACGGGTCAGCTCCAGGACCATGGACTCAGACACATAGTGGGTACACACTCAGGGAGCCCCTCTCCACACCAGGCTCACCCCTCTGACTTTTTCTTTCCAGTGGAGGGAGGAGGAATTTATACACTTGCGTCATTCAGCTGACATTTATCCAGTGACAATAACATTATGGGGGTACACTCCACATGCTCCCCAGCCCACTCACCTGAAGTGCCCCATTTACTGGTTTCCAGGGTGTGCACAGGGGAGTGAGCCTCACTGCAGGCAGTTTAGCCTCACCTTAGCGCCCCAGCCCTCATCCCCAGCCAGGTCTAAGCAGCCCAACATCTGCTTTCTCTCTCAGTAGATTTCCCTGCTTGGGTCAATTTATGATGCAAGCATAGGGACGTGCGTAAACCTAGCACCTAGTGCATGCACATGTGTGTACCTGAGTGTAACACCCACCACATGTGCATGTATATGTGCAATGTACACAGCACATGCATGCGTACAACATGACACACCGTGTGCATACATGTGTGTAACACGGTACATCTGTCGGTGTATTCATAACACAGTGTATGCAGCTGTACGTGTGTAACACACAGCGTGCGCCTCTGTACTCGTGTAACCGTGCGCAGGGTATGCAGACACGTTTCCATAGTAGGAGTACACTGCACGCGCACCTGCATGCACAACAGAGAGTGCGTGACGCGTGCACACACAGAGTAGTACGTGAGCGTATGTGCCTGCGACCACACTTCCGGCATGAACACGCGTGCACGTTTCACATAAACGTCAGCATGTTCACTGGGTAATTATTTAAGCTACCTGTCCCCACAAGGCTGTGGCCATTGTCACCAGCTGCTCTCACTGGTCAGTCGATCTTCAGGTATTCGGGCCCGTGGGGAGGGCATTTTCACAGCAGCCGCCGTCGCTGAGAAGCTGCCCCAGCTCATCGTGCGGGGTGGCCTCCCTGGGTCCCCGCGCCTGTCCCGGGCGTGCCTACGCCTGGCGCGGTGCTGTGGCCACGCGGGAGCCTCCAGTGCCTCTGAGGACGGCCTCGCCTCGCGGCGTCGCGTCCGTGGGGCGTGGCCGCGCTCCGGTGCCGTCCCCGGAAGCCGTGGCCTTGGAAGTGCCCGTTGGCGCCGCGCTTTCGTCCGTGCGCGCGCACGTTTGCACGGAGCGTCCTCCGGCCCCCACGCACGCCTGCCCGTCTGGCACTGCAGAGGGCCGGTGCCCGCGTGACACGTAGACCGTTAACCGTGCAGTCCACGCGGTGTCGCGCGCGTCCTCCCCACCCGCAGCGCGTGACGTCACCGTGCGCCGCCTCACCCCCCGGCTGGGCGCCTCCCGGGGACGCTGACATCTGGCTGCTGCGCCGGCGCGGGGTTGCCATGAGAACAGATGACTCAGCGCTCAGGAATAAGCCTCTTTGGCCAGGCGGCTTGGCGCTCGGCCATGCAGGTCACCTCCAGAATACACAGACCCCTGGGCTTGCAGCACGGGGCGGTGGGTGCACGTGACCCGCCGCGTGTGACCCCGGGGCGTGTGGTTCTGGTCACGTGACCCTGTTGTGTGCGGTGCTGGTCTAGTGACCTCCAGCGGTGGCCCCAGGCCCAGGACCCCGGTTCCTGTGATCTGGCGCGCGTGACCCCGTGTGTGCGGCTGCAGTCCGTGACCCCGGTGCAGGTGCCCCTGCTGTGGCGCTGGTGCTGTGACGGCTGCGTGCAGCCCCCGTGACCCTCATGGACGGCATGCGCCACGCCGACCTCGGGTGTCCGGTGCCTGGCCTGCCCCAGCCCCTGGGGAGCCTGCCGCGGCCTTCCCTCGGTGAGTCACTGGTGCGAGATGCTCGCTTTTAAACCCGGGCGGCCCGTGTGTGTCAGAGATGGCGCGGCGAGGAGCGCCGGGCGTTTTCTCAGGGACCTGGCGGCACAGCCCTTCGCTGTCCCCAGAGGGGCCTGGTAGTTGACTTGGAGAAAGAGGACGGCAGTGGGGCCTCCCCGGTGGCGCAGCGGTTGAGCGCTGTGCTGTGGAGCTGTCGGCAGTGGCGGCGCGAGTTCGCTGCCGGGCTGGGGAGATTCCCACATGGCACAGCAGACCTCTCCTGCCTCGCCCGCTGCTCCCCTCAGCAGTGTATTTCTGATCTGCCTGTTCTGCTCCCCACTCTGTCTCTGGTGAACCCTCTCGCCACCCCACGCCTCTGGCCTGCACCCCAGCTTGTATGCATTTAAAAACAAAAAAAAGGCAGTGGACACTGTCCCCAAGCATCAGCCCCAGGAGGCCTTCCCCAGGCCAGGCCGGGCTACCCTGACGGCTGCCCCCTCGCCTTTGAGGCTGTTCCCTTTTCTCCTCAGTAAGCGGCATCCAAACCCTCCCTGACAGGAAGAGTCGCCAGGCTGGCACGTGGGTGCCCGGGTGAGCCCCTGTGTGTGTCCCCTGCACGTCGCCCCAGTGCCCGGGAAGGCCGTGCTGGCTGAGGGGCAGGGTCGCATGCGTGGCACCCAGGCCCCTCGGGATCTAGTGTGCCCAGTCTTTGTAGTCACCCGGGGCCCCTCTCAGAGGGAGGCTGAGGGTGCTAGGTCCCCTTGCCTGCAGTCCTGTCGTTCTGGATTGGGGTTTCTGAGAAGAGCCCCTAAGACCCGGGGCCTCCCTGCGTGGGGCCCACAGGGGCAGTGCTGGCTGGGGAGCAGGGCTGGGCCCAGCCGGCCACGTGCTGACCCTGCTCAGGCCTGAATGAGAGGTCTGTAGCTTCCAGGGGCCGGCTTGGCTTGGTTGTTGCTTTGCTGGGGAAGGCTAATGATGGAATCATAAAAGGAACCGTTTTTGCCTGATAATCTGAAATTAGATTGAGGCCTTGGGATATGGAAAATGTGATAAGCTTATTAGGAATGCAACCTGGAGAAAAAATACTTAATAACTGCAACTTATTTCTGGCATTTTTGGAAAATGGTTTAGGGGAGGAAAGAGCATTTTTTCTAAGAGAAAAAGATCCAGACTTTGAAATGTGTTCTTTGTATTTCCTTGCTGGATTTTATTGTCACCATTCTGAATTCCTGCAGCTTGCACCCCTTCCTCCAAAACAAACCTGAAAACAAGCCCCAAGGAAAACAAATGTTTTAAGTATAACCGTGTAAACTGAGGCCGGCAGGCTGATAAGAGAGTTCTTCCAGCCCAGCACATTTTCAGACAAAATTTTCAAAGAAAATTTGGGTACCTTACAACCAGGCCTGTGGGTTCACAATCCCACCAGCCAGACAAAGGCAGCTTTTGTTTGGCTGCTACTTGGTGTTTCAGAACTGAAAGGTTCTGTATGGCCTGGAAGGGGCAGTCACTGAACCGTCCATGTCAGTAAGTCTTAGAACATCACAGACTTGGGGAAGTAAAGCCAGGTGCTTCACGAACGTCGCCACAGACAATATCAAATCCCTGTGGAAAGGGGGCTTTGATAAGGGAGATGCATTCAGCTTTATAAATTGAATAGACATTTCTCAAAATTCCTGCTTTCCCACCCTCCCCACCTCACAGTCTTGTTGGTTGCGTTTGGAGCTTCCGTGGCGAACTGCATGTGTTAATTAAGCAGATCTTTTCAAAAACGGCAAATTCAGCATTGGAGCATCATAATGCCAGAGAACGATGGCACTGAATCATGGTTGACCTATTTGTGGTCCATGTTGATTTTAGATGTGCTCGTGGGTTACTTGCACAGTGTGCTTAGTAATAGCAACCAAAATGCCTTACTAAGAACACAGGTCAGAAATGCCTTCACTCCTGTTTGCCATTTTAAGAAAGAATGCTGGCATGGGTATAATTTAGTTCTTGTGCCCTTGAGGATTTCCCTGCTCTTCGGTGGCTTGAGGTTTTGAATCAAATGTCAAGGTGTAGTGATGGCAGACTGATTTCTGTCTCACTGTCTAGAATCAGAAGTGAAGACCTCCTTTGACTTTCCCGTTCTGCTTGTGTTGATAGGAAATTATGCGTTTACAATTCTCCAGCTAAACCTGTGACTTATTACAAGTGCACGTCTTAGTCCCGTGTAAGTGTTTGACAAGGGCACATCCAGGGGAGGGGGTGAAGGTTCACCTGCGCCAGGTGTCTGTAAGCTCTTACCCCAGAGCATGTTAGGGTCCTTTTCCCAATTGGAATCACCCCCTCATTTTCGTTTTGCCCTTCAGACTTGAAAAAGTATGTATTTACCCATCAGTTCATTTTGTGTGGTCTGAGTTATGAAAATGCCCCTGCTGGTTTTTCCATATGAAAAACATGTTTTTCATTTGTGGAAATGTGTGTGTGTGTGTGTGTGTGTGTGTGTGTGTGTATGTGTGTGTATGTATGTATTTTTTTTTTTTGGCTGGGCTTTCTTTTGTGCTGCTTTAAATTAAAAGCAAATGTACTTCCCTCCCCTTCCTGCTTGCTTCCCCACCCCCCATCTTTGCATGTTCCAATTACAGAGTTGTGAAAATAAGTCATCTTTCGGCTTTTGTTACTTTAAAGCAGCTATCGGTGATGTCAGAGTCAATACTAAAAGCATTAAGAATGCTGGCAGAATGTAATGCGGCTGCAATCCAGCATGATGCTGGAAATGGGGTTGAGAGCATAAAGGCCTTCCATATTCCCAGGGCGCACAACTGCTTGCGGCCTTGGCTTTGATCTCTTCAAAGGCTGCTGCCTCTCCTAGATGGAGAGACTTGGCTGCCACTCGCTTGCATTGAAAAAAGGCAGAGGTCTCTATTCAGGCAGAAATCAATCACAGTGCAGGAACAATTATGTGTAATTCAACCATCATGAAAACAGGGCGAGATTACGGGTTTGTTACCTGAGTGACTGGGGGGACGGGGCTTGGAGAACAGTGGGGTCCCGCTGACATGCCACATCTCGATGACAATTATAGACACATGAATGATGTGGCGGACGGGGGGGCCCCGGTGACAAACGCCGGGCACGCTGTCCAGCAGAGCAGAAAATGAGGATACAATTGGGAGATGATGTTTGCATATGTAACCATATTTCAGCCCGCCGAGCGACTTTGGGGGACAGACCCACAAAAACTCTCATGGGACTCGGTCCTGGTGCAGACCAGGGAGAGAGTTTGCTGCTCGCTGAAGGAAGGGGGAACACCTGAGAGTGGTACTGGAAGAGAAGAAACTCGGCCTCTGGGTACTGGCTAAGTTGCGTGTGTTCTGCTGACGCCAGGCTGAAAACACAGCTAAGTTTCTACCCTAATGCGCGTAGAGTGTGTCTTTAAACATCTCCGGGTGTGAGAGCAACCTTTCTGCTTTGAATGGGTTAATCTGCCTCCCCAAAGCCTGATGTTCTTTTCATCTGGATTGAAGGCCTTTGGGGGAGCGATTTTGTCTCTGGTCCTACTTTCTCCTGCTTTCGACTGCTACTTTTTTTCTGAAGCGTGTGCTGAAGTCGCCTTGCATTGTGAATAAAAGCAGGGCCTTTCTTCCAGGTAGGAAATCACTTTCTGCTTTGCACAGAAGTGTGTTTAATCTTGGAGCCCGGCACACCGAGCCAAGAGGAGGCCTGTAGTTTTATTTTAACTCGCTCTTGTGACCTAACAAAAACAAAGACAGAGGACAGCCCTGTGCTTGGCCAGCTTGCCCAGCTGAGGCTGGGGGCTCCCGAGGGGGCAGCCGAGATGAGCTGAAAACCTGGATGGCTGGTTCTAGAATGGCCTGGCCGCTGCTCAGCTTGCTACCCAGGCCAGGGCTTACCTTTTATGCCGCTCCAGCATCGACATCAGAGGCACAAGCGCTGCTTTGAGTTACAGATCTTCAAACAATAAGTCAAAACAAAAAATCAATCCCCTCCGGGTCCCTGGGTGCTGTTATCGAGAGATAAAAGAGAAAAATAAAGTTATGCTAAAGCAGGGAGAGGAAAGGAGCGGCAGCGCCAAGGAGACTTCAAGGACAAGCGCAGCGCTCAAGTGGGCCTCGAGTGAGCCAACATCAAGGAGTTTTTATCTTATCAAAAAGTTTTCGGGCTGCCAGTTCTTTTCCAACTGGATCCAGTCTGCTCCGGGGCTGCCTGGGGCACGGCTTCAGTAATGCTGGCTGCGTCCGCTCCCTCTTCAGTAGAGCCCCAGAGGAGTTGGATTGCGTTTCACGCAAGGTATAAAACTTGCCACAGACTTCAGCAGCAAATTAGGGGTTTCAATAATCCCTTGATATTTTGAATATAAATTGAGGGGAGGTTTTTTTTTTTTAATGTTTATTGAAAGCTGTAGATTTACATGAAAAGTGAGGCAAATCTCTATGGCGCGTGTTCTTTCTTTAAACCGAATTTCTAAGGAGCGCTGGAAAGCCCCCATGAATTCTTTGTAAGGTAAAGAAATCTGTGTTTTTTCCTTTGTTTCTTGTGGGTAACGTCAGATATTTGGGGGGATTAACTTTATCTCTCTGAAGCGTTTTGGCCAGCATTTTGATATATGAGCCAGAACGTGTTTTTATGAATCCAAATTACAGTTTAAAGAAACGCTTGTATTTTTAGATCTTCTTCTAGGGAACCTAGATGTGCCCAGTCATGGTATAGCTGTAAATGAGATGCGCCAAGACAGGCCCCTCCTTAGCTTCCTTGAAGGCCTTTCATCAAATGCAGCGCAGAGTTCCTCTCACCTCCCCTGGGGCTTCTGTTTCCCTCACCGGTGAGCTCTGAACCCGTGTTCCTGTTAGAGACTGCCCTGCACCCCGCTCCACACGGAGCCCCACCTGCCCCTGGTGGGGGGATCGACTTCCAGAGTTTATGGGTGAAGATGAGTGTTAGCTTGGCATCATAGGACTGGGTGTCTGGCTATCGGAAGAAAGGTGTTCCGTACGTAAACTCTAGCTCTGCACTGGAGTAAAGCCATTGTCGCTTCCATCTGCATAGTGCAGATGACTCACGGTTTTGAAAATTAAATAAACTCAAGTGGAAAACAGCCTGACCCTGCAGGTCACAGCCTCTGTTTGCTGGCGTGGCGCTCACAGGCGGAACCGTGACGGAGCCCTTTCCACTCACCTGAGGCTCAGAGGCTGTTTTTATTTTCAAACTATTACTTCATTATAAACAGTGAAGCTTAAAGTACCAGAGCAGAAGCTTCTGGAAGATTCTAGCTCTTGGAAGGAAGCTGTGGTAGAGAAAGGCGGTGTGTATTTTTCGGCCTCTGCCCTCCCAATCAATCTCCTTCAACTCCGCCAGCATCTCCACTCCAGTCTCTCTACCCTTTCCTCTCCTTAATCCCGCCCTGTCATGCTTCCAGACTGCTGGGGGGTGCGGCTACACACGGGTTCAGGTCCACACGCGAGGGCGCAGGCTCAGGAGGAAGGGTGCGTGCCCGCACAGGCGCCTTCAGGCCCAGGTGGGGGCCTTGGAACGCCTGACATCCAGCCCTCACTTTTGAACTCTTCTCATTCAGCCGGGGACAACTCCCGGGGTGGCGGGGCACGCTACGAGCCCCAGCGGGATCTTCAGCCACCCGCATGAACACTGGTGCCCAGTCAAAATGTCCAGGATGCCCCCTGCAGTCCCGTTTTCCAGCCGGATCCCTGGTTCCTGAGCCCCTCTTCTGTACAACGTGTGTGCCAAGGCAGCTGTCAGGCCTGCTCACCCGCGTGTGTGGGTAATGCATGCACAGATACGTGTGTGCGCATCTGCGTAATGCAGGAATCAGGTTGCCTGACCTGAATCTCAGCTCCTCCCCTTCGTGGCTGTGGGGCCTGAAGCAGGTTCCCTAAGTATTTTAATCCTCAAATTCCTTATCTGCGTGACAGGAGTACGAGGAGGCCCCGTGGGCTTTATGGGAAGGCAGTGCCAGTACAAAGCACCCTTGACACTCGGTGCCAACAAAGGTGGCCGCTGCTGTTGATGTCAGAAAAGAGCGAGTCTGTGTTGATTTCAGTTAAAAGAGCATTTGCACCTTGCTGCAGACTTTTGGAAGGTGCTGTCTCCTCTGTTTACCATTTTTGATGCTGGGCTTTCTTCCTACCCTGGTCCCTGCAGAGCCCAGTCCGTGGAGAGATGGGGCAAGTCCAGGGCGTCTCAGCTAAGCCAGGATTTCTGGTAAAGATGCCAAAGTGGGAGGCTTCTTTGTTTTGGTCCTACAGGCTGTGTAATCATGAGGCGATGTGCGGTTCATAATTCATTAAACTGTTAGGTAGTAGTCACTTGGAACTGCAAAAAACAAAAGTTCACCCTTTTTTAAAGTCCCTCTTCATATATAGGAGACTCGTTTATCTTTTGAAAGAAAGCTGAAGGCGATGAATGTTCTTTCATCACCTGTTTACTTGGGCGTAGCCTGCCAGGCGATATTAAGTCACTCCTTCAGAATCTTTGCATGTAGAAGCCACTAGCTTTTGGAATGGCAAAAGGGAAAGCCAAATTCAAATCTTTTGAATCAAAGGCCATGTAGGCCGAGGACCGAACGTGTGATATTCAGGAAGATGGTGGATGAGACCAGCGAGGGCCGATGACGGGCTTGTGACGTTCCCCTGGGTACAGGTCTGGGCCACACAGACCTAAGTCGTCGGGGCGCCTGTGTGGGGCCTTCCCACTCAGGCCATGGAGCTGCTTGGAATCCAAGCCACGATGTGAGGATGACTTTGGTATTTAAAACAGTATTTGCACCTTTTGCGTGGCTGGGACGCCTCCAACTTAATTTGTGTGTTGTTGGTGAAAAAATACATATGTTGAAAATAACTTAATGGTCTTGCTTCTTTTAGTCTCAAAAGTGTGTGCTATTTGAAGAAGTTATTTGGGGAGAGGCCACCAACGAATTTTAAATAAGTAAAATCAACGTAAAAGTGTTTGAAATAAAAACGAGTGAATTTTTGACAAGCCAGAAAAAAGTCAGGAGTCTGGTTTAGGGGCTCTGTCCTTCGCGGGACCATCCAGGCCAGCTGGCCCATCTTCTTTCCATCTTTACTGAGGTGTCATTGACTAGCAAACGTTCTATGCGTTCGAGGTGTCTAATGTGCTGTTCGAGCGACGGCGTGGGATTCTGAAGGAGCGCGCTGAACTCCTTTTTGAGGGGCTTTCACGCCCAGTGTCCCTACCTGCAGAGTGGCTCCGTCGGTCCCTGGAAGGTAATCCCTGCACTCACTCTCGGCTGCTCGGACTTGGAACGTTGTTGCAAAGCCTACAGGCGTCGCAGGGGAAGTCACCACGGCCATTATGCTTCTGAAAGAAGAGGACAGATCTTACCGGAGCGCACGGGGCTAGCTGTGATTGGGCCTTCCAGATGCCCGGCTCTCTGGACCCTCCGTTATAAAACAGCTAAAGCACGACGCCACCCCCCCAGGCAGGCTTCTGGCTCCCTCCCTAAGGACCTCTGAGGTTCTGGATGTGAGTGGGGTTTCCTCACCTGGAAGGTTACCAGGCAGCACAAACATCTAAATTTCTGGGGACTCAAGTCTGTCTTTTTGAAAGGGAATTTGAGGCGCTGGGTGTTATTTCGTTAAACGTATTTGCACTGGCAACTCGGCGTGCACACGCTACTCTCAGGATGAAACCTTTGACTGGGGCAGCCGAAGTCTTGCCGTGTGGGCCGTGGAGAGCCCGTACAAGGACAAAGCTGACGTGCACGTTATGAAAGGCCGCGACACCACCACGTGGGGACTTGCGAGGTGAGAGTTCCGCCCTGCAGGGGCGGCCTGGATGTCGGGGAAGACATGAGCTCGGCGCTCAGATTTTAAGGCTTTTAGCAGGAGAATCCTCTGGCTGTTCCTCTGTTCAGAGGGTGGTTTCTTCTCTTGTCTGCCTTCTGTTTTATTTCGTTTTCCGCCTGAAAGTTAGCCCTGGACGCACCTAATGAAGTCTTTCCATCGTCTTCCAGGGTGCGACAGCGCTGCTTCCAGCTAAAACCAGCCCAGTTTCTGTTGGGTTGGTCTGCTTGCTTGACTGATTTTCTTTCTGGATGGGTAAGGAAGAAGTCAGCCTAAGGAATTTTAAAAGGATATATTTAATCGCTCATACTGTTTGATGTACAGTTGGGCGAGGGTGGGTGGTTGGGGGGTGGGGTGAAGCCAAAAAGAAGAGGTTCCTTGGAGCCAGCCCAGGGGCTGAGTGGGCGGAGGGCAGGAGGAATTGCGGGCTCCAAGCGGGTTACCCCCAAAGGGCTTGGAGTGGATAATTACTACACTGTAGGGCTCGGGGCAGGCTACAAGTCTCTGCTTGCCTAAAAATCTCTCCCCTGCTGGCATGTCACTGAAGTGTCACTCAAACCCACACTGGCTCCCAGCTCCAGCCAGCAGAGGTTCTCTGTGGACAAAGCAGAGACTTTGGTGGCTACAGGCCCCTGTTCAAGGCCCTGGCCTAGACCCTGGCTTTGGGCCAGGAAGGCCCAGCACCATACCTGCCCTGAGGTGGGGCCAGCCCTCTGCCAGAATAAGGCCCTCACCTCTCGAATCCCAAGGCCCCAACCCCACTGGGAGGGCGCATGTCCTTGAGGGCCTTCCCTCAGAGAAATGGAGTCACTCTTCACTGCGCCCTTTGCCTTCCGTCATCCCCTTTCCACTCTTTCGGGCTAAGCAAACACTCTGAGGGAGGCCTGGCGAGCCTTGTGGCTTCAGAGCTCCTGCTGTTCCTGGCCTTCTCCTCCGCGTACTGCTCTCTTTCAGTTCAGTGAAGGCTGGAGTGCGGTCTGCCCACGGCGGGGAGCCCTTCGGGGCTTTCCTGTCTCCGTTCCGGAGAGTTCCGTGACCATAGCATGCCTTGGCGTGCTGATGACCTGGCAACACCTGTGATTGCTGCTGATTTGGGGCCACTGTCTGCCTCCCTATGTTGGTGTGTGGGCCCCTCACCTTGTAAGGTTTTATGGTGGTCCATGCCTCAGCCCTCCTTCTCCATGCCATTCACTTTTAGGATGCAGCGGGCCGGCGTTTCTCATTCTCCCGGTTTTCTTGTTGCGAAGGCAGCTTCTCCATTGTCTGCAAAGGCAGATTGCGGAGTGTGCTGGGGGCCAAGAACAGACTGCGAGCCGTACAGCCCTTCCCTGTGGGCCCGCCGAAGGGCTCCGAATAGACTTGGGAAGCAGGAGTAGCCTGAGCTTCCTTGACCTCGTGCTGTGACCTTGGGCAATGAGTTCTCGAGGTGCTACTTTTCACAGTCATGAGACGATGCTCCCTCCGGCTCCTGGGAGCAGCCTGTGAACCGTCAGACACCGCGGGGGGCTGGCTCGGGGGGCCAGCAGGGCCAGTGCTCTGTCTGCCTGTGCTTTGGAGATCAGCGATGACGTCTCATTGGATGGGTTGGCCAAATGCCCAGCGCAGTTGAAGTCTTGCAGGTGGGGACACGTGGCGCATGTGGATGGACAGAAAAGAAATGGCAAAGCTGGTGCACGATTTTCAGAGGCTGAGTCAGCAACACACGGAATTAGCTGAGTCACTGCCTCACCCGCCAGCGTTGCAGTCCTCTTCTCTAGGGTGCGCGAGACTCCTCGGGTCTGCGCTCCTGTGTGGCGTATCGTAGTGCATTTGAACTTGTAGTAAAGAAAGAGGGCTGTTTGGGGGTGAGTAGCTGACGTTTCCTTTATCAGCATTCATTATTCTACACTGGGTGATAGTTTTAGCAGAACAGCAGTGAGGGGGTGAGGGGCTGGGAACTAAGAGCAACATCTCCAGGAAGCTGAAGGACTGTGTGTGTGGAAGTGGAAGGAAGGTAACTTTGTGCATTGCAAAGGGCAACATTATACAGGGCCGTAGTCCTTTATCCCTAAATTTGAAGCTGAAAATTGAGATTTTGTGTGTGTGTGGTGGGGGCGGGGGGCAGGGGATACACTGGGTGGCAAAATCTAACCCTAATTAATGTCAAGGTATTTACAGTCTCGATCCCATCAAATGTGAACATTCCCACGCCTCACTGCGGACATAGACAGGGGTGTGATTAGAGAGTACTCCCAGGGCCTCACTGAGGGCAGGGGTAAGATACAGCACGCGTGTCACAGGACTTTTCTAAAATCTGAAAAGGTGTTATAAAAATGTGTGGTCCCAAGGGCTCCGATGGTGGCGCTGTCCTAGGGGGTCATAGGCCTCTTGGAAAGACGAACACCAGCCTGATTTCAGGAAGCCTTGCCCACGACAGTCGCACGGGCTCTTTTCCACCACGAGGACATCTCAGAGCGTGCGAGCCTCCTGGGGTTGGGGGTGGGGGTGCTGCCATCACTCAGGACGTGGCCAAAGAGCTGAGTAAGAGGTGGGACCTCTAGGTTTCTCCCAGCTCTGCGTTAGCAACTTAAAGGGCAGTTGCTTTAGCCCTAGCTCTGGGAAAGTGAGCCCCGTAACTCTGAGAATTAGGGCATAAGCTCCCCCTGGGGAGTGGAGCATGCCAGGGTTGCAGGCCCCTTAATGACAGAGTCCCTGTGATTGCTTTACATTATTTCGTACGTCTCATGATGACCCGGGATGCCGGCGTCATTGTAAAGATGCCTCCTAAGTACAGGTTGTGCAACGGACTCGCCTCTCCCCAGGCTGACCTGACCTCGGCTCTCACAGTGCGGTCGCTGGGTTCCAGGGTCGCGTCGCCTGGGACTTGCCTCCCATGCAGACTTCCTCCCCCAGCCCGCACCGAGCGAGAACTCCGCAGGCAGTTCTAGAGACCACCCCCCAGGTGATCTGGTCTTCTGCTCGGTGAGCATCCTGGGGTCCTCCTTGTGAAGACGCCCGGAGGGCCCAAGTGAGGCTGGGAAGGTGGCCCAGGGTCCCCTGTCCACGTCCGTGTCCACGGGGCTGTCAGTGACGCTCAAGCTGCAGGAGGAGAATGGGGGCGGGAGGGATAAAGGGATTCTACTGGGACAATGAGAAGGGGCTCATGGGAAGGGTGTGCTTTAAGACAACGGTAAAACTTTGGGAGTGCAGAGTCAAAAAGCACTCCTGACTCAGAGGTTACTCAGGTAACCTCCCCCTTGGGGTACTCAGCTGGCTCGAGGAAGTCAGCGGGGATCTAGCACCAACAGAGGCGAACTGAGACGATGCCCTCACTCGACCAGCTCCTGAACTACGTGTTCCGCATTCTGTGCGTGTGAAGTAAGGGCTTTGTGGACCAAGCCTTTCCTTATGTGTCCGTGTTACACCTCATCTTGCTTGAAGAGGCACGTCAGCCTGGCCCTGGATTGCTTTGGGGTCCTGAATCTGTCACCCCCATGGCCCAATTAGATCATTGTTATCCTGTCCACCCATAAAAGCTTGCACCTTGCACTTGACATCTCCCTCCTGGTTGACCCAAATCCCAGCACCATCTCAGTGTGTCTGCCACGCTAGGAAGGAGGAACGCTCCCTGACCGCTCGTGTGCCTTCTGGAATCTCCCGGGCCTGTCACCCCACCCAGCGCAACATACCCCTAAGTCTCTCACTTTGGCTTTCCAGGAGAAGACCGGCCTTACACCATGCGATAGGGAGCTTAGGATCTTTCAGCATGGTTTACGCTCCCTAGGAGCCCAGGCCCGGCTGCCGTGCGCCCTGTCAGGTCGCGCAGAGCCTGTGGGGAACGGCACCTCCAGCCGCTAGCAGACATGGCCCCGGCGCTAGCACCAGGGCAGCGTGTCCACGTCATGCAGACACAGCGACGGCCAGGGACAGACCTGTGCTTTTGCGACGGCCTCTCACCTAGTTGTTCTGGCCTGGTCGGGAGCTCCTGAGCAACCTAAATGAGAGAAAATTGTCGGTGCGGCACCCCTCCCCCATGTGAGAGCTTAATATTGTTTAAGACAGCTGTGTGTGCGCGCGTATATGTCTGTACGTACACGTATGCACACACACACACACTGCGCTGGCCAGGGGAGAGCCTGTGTTCCAGAAAGGGGAAGGGGAACGGGCGAGGGGGAGGAGAGCAACACTGACTTCACAGCACGGGAGCTGGGCAGCCTCAGGCGCGCTGTCAGTAGCCAGGGAGAGAAGCCTGGCATCAGGCCTGCCGGGGGACCCGACAGCGCATCCTCCTGCCCCAGGGGCCTGTCAGCGGCGCCCCCCACCTTGTCTGCCGAGCCCCTCCGGCTTCCTTTGGAGAGGGTCACGTGCGGACGCCATCGCCACTTCTGCAGGGACCAGCTGTCCTCCTCCTTCTGTAACCTAACTTTTAGCTGCTGCCCTGAAAGCCTTGCACGAAGGCCTCTCTTAAGGCATCCTTGAGCTGAGTGGGCTGCGCAGGACGGACTGTTTTCCCAGAAGCTGGTGCAGCTGGGGCCAGTCTCTCCCGCGCGCTCCGCGGCCTTCCTCTCCGGGAGTAGCTTCGCCGGCCGGAGGGCCCGTGTGCCCTTCCTCCGTAGCCACCATGCACGGTCGTCAGACAGGCTCAGACTTTTGTGCACAAACAGCGGGGTCCCTGGCGTGGCCCCATTAAGTACCCCAAGTTGACGTCATATGTTTGTGCCTAGAATTTGTGACCAGCTTTTACTAACTTCTGCTACACGGAATTTGCGTCTGACTTTCTGAAGTGTCTCAAATGCCAGGCCATGGCCCGAGTTAGCTGGCGATATTTTGTTGGATAGGCATATGGAGAATGAGGAGAACTGTAGTTTTCCTGTGAGTTAGGTGGAACACCCAGGCTAGGGTTTCCGCTGTGGAGTTTTCTCAGAATCCAGAAAAGTGTTGTTTCACTTGGATTGTTCTCGCTCCTGCCTCTTCACTATTCACGGAGGGCTATGTTTTTTGAGAAAAAGACCTTCAAAATTCATACCATCCATACGTGGCTGGAGCTTGTAACTACTCCTTAGAAGAGAAATTATGACTCTGAGGCTTAGAAAAACTATGATTCAGAGATATTTTTTCCTTTGAAAATTATAATTTGCTTTGGAATTTTGGTGCTCACAATGCTAGAGGCAGGAGAGCATTCAAATTGGCCCCTGCTTCTTGGGAATGGAGGGGTTTGTATTGTTCTAGCGAGTTGGCTTAGCTAATGGTTTGACTAATTTCATAGCAGAAACAATATGGGACTGACCAGAATTCATATAATCAGGAGGACTGTGGAGAAACCAGAACTCTGCAAAGCGGTGCAAGGAAATTTGCCTTTCTCCTCCTCTTAAAAGCAGCGGGTTTGGTAGTGTCAGAAGCTGGAGAAAGAACAGAAGCAGAGGAGACGTCTCGATTCAGTTCTGAGGGTGGGGGAGAGAGGAAGGTGGGACCCCGCGGTGCTTGCGGGCGGTTGACCTGAGCTGCTTTCCGAAGTGACAGCGACAGTGTCACCTCTGAGCGAACCCTTTGGAAATGCTCTTTAATTTATCCGGACACAGTTGTTTTTGGATCTCTTTTGTTCCTTTCCTAGTTAGTTCCCTTGGTTTAGTGGGAAACGGGGCGAGGAGTCTGGGGGAAGGGTGACCCAAAGGGGCAGCTTGTCCAGTCTCACCTCTCCCTCGGCTGCTCTTTCTGCCCAGATGCTCCCCACAGGGGACATGACCCCCCATCGCTGACCCTGCTCTCTTGTCCTCTCCCCGAGAAGCCCCTGGGTCCCCGGCTCGCCCCAGTTACTCCGGAGTGTTTCCTTGCTGTGCCCCTCAGGACATTCTCCCCATGGTGCGGCAGTGCTCCAGCTCTCTTGCTTTCCTGTCCTTGGGCACGGAGATGCCTCACTTTGAGGGGGTCCCCTTCATGTGGCTGCTCCCCCAGAGAGCCCCGCATGCCCCCGTCAGTCAGTGATGGTTAAAGGACCAGAACTGGCCTCTTTTTTTTTTTTTTGGAAAGGGTAAAATATCAGGAGGTAACATGTTGAAAACTGTTATGTCACAGTCATGCTTACTTATCCCCATTGTGATTATCCTAACTCAGATTCTCCTGCATACCTTTCCTTCATCCCGGTTGCACCTTTATGTACAAACCGAAAGGTTCAGGAAGGTCAAATTCAAACTATTCAGTTTAAGTCTTGGTTAAGGATGTAGGTGAACAGTTTTGATTGGGGAAGTTGACATAATTGACTAAAATAACTTACGAACACTTACTAAAAATATCCATGATACGTGTGTTTCATTTTTTGTCAGGCATCTAAAATTGGCCTCTTATGCATCTGTATGTAAGCTTTTGTGCGACTTAGGCAGTTAGATTTGAAGTGTTAAGTCTTTAAGTGGGAAATGTGTGAGTTTCACATGGAATTAAGACCACTGGACTCTAGAGAAAGAACCATTTCCAGAAACAAACAAGAAGAAGACACCTCATTCCACTCAAGCTGTCTCATGTCTATCTAAAAACCTAAATATTCAACACTGGTAGGTGAGGGGTAGTTTTGTGGGTTGATCACCAACCTGATCAGTGTTCACACTGCTAGGTTTAGTGACTTTCTGAATTTCGAGTTTGAAGTACTCCAACATAGTCCACTGAGAGTTGGCTCACACATGAATCACAACAGATACAGTCACCCTTGGTGGATATGAAATTGGAGTCCGCCTGGTGGCGGGACAGCAAATTCACGCCACGGTGTTTAGGCCTTCGGCGGTGGAGCAGCTGCTTCCAAACTTTGACTACTGAACTGTTTTCTAAATGTGTGTGCTTTCCAAAACAAACAAAACCCAAGTTTCTAAGATGGTGATGTATAGCAAACAAAGGATTTTTCTGGAAGACCTCAAAGTTGCAAAAATCCCACTCATGTCACATCTGTTGAAATTTCAAGAACACACCTATTGAAATTTCACACATTTTCACTAGTTGATCAAGTAAACGCTAAAACACTAAGCATTTCTCCTGTGACAGTAGGGAATTCAAAAGCAGTAATGGGGAGGATTAGGCCTGAAAGCTGGAGTCTAGGGCTGCGGTGATACTGATGGGTAAGGGCGGTTGGTAGGTGCTGTGAGCAGCAGTGCACTCAGTGCATTAGTCCAGAGAAAGAGTTGCCAGTCTGCAGTGGGAAGCCTGTCGGTGTGTTAAGATTCTAAGTCAGGAGGAGCCCCATTCCTTATGATTAGTTTCGGTAGAGAAATCTCTTCAGATTGAACAAGTTCAAAGTGATGTTGTCCACAGCTTGCTGCCAATAATGCTTCATTAAAATACATGCAACTATCTGTGATACAAGGGAGCATTAGAAATCGCCTTTAAAGGTTTAGTCCCAGGTCCAAGCTCAACTCTGGACCCCTTGCTCCCAGGTAAAAGAATGTGGAAATCCAAGGGATGAAAGGTCTGAAATCTGAAAGCGCCTTCATAACTTATTTGGTGGTCAGAGCTGACAAGAATTAATGGGAGGCATTTGAAATCCTTTATTTGCGCCTCTTGATGTGATAGCTGCTGAGTTTTGCCAAAGTAGTGTTCTTGTATGTTATGAAGGGGTCTGTCCCAGCCACTCCTGGGGATGTAACGTAATACACATCCTGTTACATATAACAGTTATTTTTTTTTAAAGATTTATTTATGCATACAAGCTGGGGTGCAGGCCAGAGGTGTGGGGCAGTGAGAGGGTTCACCAGAGACAGAGTGGGGAGCAGAAGAGGCAGATGGACTGAAATGCACTGCTGAGGGGAGCAGCAGGCGAGGCAGGAGAGGTCTGCTGCTCCATGTGGAAATGTCCCCGACTGGGCATCGAACTCGTGCCGTAGCTGCTGACAGCTCCACAGCGCTGTGCTTAACCTGTTGCGCCACCAGGGAGGCCCACATACGACAGTTCTGGCGTCTGAATAGCACTTGGCTCCACAGTTTTCACATGGCACATGGGACCAGGGCCAGCTACCTCATGTATGTTAGAATAGCCGCACTGAACTGTTTGGCTAAGAGCGAAGTTTTGGGTATGAGACAGATCTGGGGTTCAGTCTGCCCTTATCTCTTAACTGTGAGAACAGGGGCAGATTAATGTTCAGGATAATTTTGTTTGTAGGGTTATTTGTTTTCAAATTTTCCGAAACACAGTGTTTGACAAGTGATAAGTTGTGATACTCCACAAATGGTAGCACTGACGATTTTAGATTTAAAATTGGTATCAGGCATCTTAGAAGCTGCAGTGGTGTTCTAATTCTGGCATCACAGTAGATGAGATACTCCCACCAACCGTTCTGCTAGAATGAGCCGCACTTGCAGACACATATTTTACTTACACGCCGTCATCTATACACAAATATGAGCACGTACACTGTATATACACACAAACATGCACACGCATATCAAATCTAAAAATAATTTTTTTCCAAAATACACATTTTGAACTCATGAACTGACTAGAGATACTAAGAGGCCAATCGAAAGTCAGAGTGGAAACTGGTGTTGTAAATGGGCCGTGCAAACTAAATTTTGTTGAGCCGAGAGTATCAAACTTCAGTTTACATCTAGTAGGGTGAACTGGACCAAGAATAGAGTGTAATAGAAACATCCCAACCCCAGCATAAAACTGGCATCCAATGGGCTATCTCTTCAGTGTAAAGATGAACTGGAAATAAGATGAACCCACCTTCCCATGGAAACACCAGGGAAATCTCTTTCTCAAATCCTGGTACTGATTAGAAGAAACACTCCCCTAAGAATTGTAACCAGAAGTGACTTTGGCACCTGAGTTCATTTTATCTGGTTGGACTCAAAGGCCTCTATCTGAGAATTTTTTTAATATGCGTCCTAGTTTTATGATGTTTCCCTGTATGTGGCAGAAGCCAAGACCAGTCTATCTTGGAACCATTTACCTTCCATGTTGGTCACTATAGATAAACTTGTAAGACATGGGCACTCATGGTACAGAAAATCACAACACACAAGGAAACTTGACTCCATGAGCCATTGTCTACAGGTTGACTTGAGTCGGCACCATGTCTTTTGGTCAGTGTTGTCATACATGTTACTCATATGGTCATCACCACTGCATGGGGCTGTGAGAGCTTATCTAGTGCAACTGAGAACTGGGTTTTAAATTTTATTTAATTTTAATTTATATTTAAGTAGCCACATAGTTCGTGACTACTGAATTGAACCTTACAGCTTTAGAAAATACAATTAGTTCACACCTAGTTACAATGTTTAACAAACAGAAATGAGAGTTGAAAAATATAAAGATCACAAGACCATAAAGATGATGGCATTGTTTTGAAAAAGAAACCACTTCTAGAAAGGGAAAACATATTTCAAGTTAAAAACTATACTGGATGCATTTAAGAGCAGATTAGACTTAGCTGAAGGGAAAATGACACTGAAGAAAGATCAGAAGAAATTTGCAGAACATATTATATGAAAGGAGAAAAAAAAAAGGAAAAATGTCAAAACTAAGGCATAGGAAAGAGAGATTTGCATGCAAGGCAACCCAGAGTAATCTGATCTATCTGTGATAATATCAGACAAAAGGAGATAAAATTCTAACAGCTATGCTCATAATAATAATGCCTCAAAATTTATAAAGAAAAAATTGACAGACCCGTAAGAAAATACAAATGTATTTGCTAGTATAAAGGATTTCTGCATATCTGACTAATTGATAAGTCACTAGGTACCCCCCTTCCATCCAGAAATGTAACTAAGCTATAAAAGATTTGAACAATACAATAAACAAGACTGGTCAAGTGGATCATGTGGATTGCTGTATCCAAACAACTCCAGCATATAAGTATTGTGCCAGGTAGCAAGTGTTACCAACTTCAAAGGATTACTTATCTCACAGGCCATGTTCTCTGATCACAAACCCAGTAATTAGAAAAAGACACCTAGAGTAACCCCCTTTTATTAGTAAGGAAAAGGTCCAAGAAAAATTTTAAAACTTAGTAGTTAAAAGTTCACATTTTCAAAGCCAGTGGTGTGCTACCAAAAGGGGGTAGTTAGAGGGAAATTTATAGCCTTAAATGCTAATAATAGCAAATAAAATTAAAGGTGCCATACATATGTAGTGGGTAAAAGAAGATGACTGCAGTGTGAGATACGACCATAGCATAGGGCAGGCAGGAGGCCACCCTCCTTTGCTGCTAGCAGTCATCAGTCCACACTGGGGGGAATGTTTATAAATTATTTATTAGAAGTCACTCTTTCAAGATCTTGGCCAGAAAATTTTATCCATGTTGTTGGGAAGAGCTGGTCTGGTTGATGGAAAAGGGAAGTGGTAATGCTAGGGCACGTTTGTATTGTGCTTTGGTTTCTCTGTTCTTTGCCTGGAGTAAAAAATGAAACCAGTTCCTTTAGTTAATGGCTTAGTATGGTTTAGTAGCTAGGTTCTCAAGGTATAGTCTCTGAACTCGTGGTCCCTGAATTACTTTTTTGTTGATGGGGGGGGAGGATCTATGAGATCAAGGCTGTTTTATGATAAGTCTCTTTTTTTGGCCATGCATATTGTGTCATCCTTTTCACTAAGTGGTGTGAAAGTAATGCTGCGGGAAGCGCTAGTGACTTATCACAAACTCAGGCTGTGTCACCAACTGTCCCTAGTAGTCATTCTCTCCTTTACTCTCAGACACTGGGTTAGAGAGACACATTACTTGAGAAAGTAATAAAACTTAATAAGTTTATTAAACCTAAGCTCTCAAGTACTTCTCAACATTTTGGTGACGAAATGGGAATGAATACATGTAGTTTGTGTTTGCTGAGTGGTTGAGTTTCTGTTTCACAGAATGATTGACTGTATGATTCAATGGTAGTCAACTATGGCGACTCAGACTGGGTCATCTGGTAAACCTTTTATTAGAACTGAAGGATGCGAGCCTATCATTTTAAGAAAAACAGATCTATTTGCTACCAGTGATAAAATTCAGACTTTGAAGTGACAATCAGAATTTTGGAAATCCTATATCCCTCACCATAAGGTTGCAGCTTGATTCCTACAGTCTCTTCTGGTGAGATAGTGGGGGATGTTGACAAATGTGATTTTGTTATTGTATATAATGAAATGTGCCGGCATTTGGAAGATCTGCATAATTAAATTAACGAGCATCCATTAAGTGATCTATGCCTGTTACAAAAATTGTCCATCCAATGTGCAAGATAGACAAGAGGATTTGATTTTTCCCCCAGTTTTATTGATTTTCCCATCATTTACACACCTATATAATTTTGAGATTACAACCCCACTCTCTGCATGTTAACACACTTCACTCACCCTCCTCAAGCTCCAGGGCCAACACCCCGTCACCTTCCTTCTGCTATTCCCTCCTACCTCCGCCATCCCCTCTGAGAACCTTTACACTTTTCACAGAGTCTCAGAATTCTTTTTTGTTCTGTTTTGCAAGTGTATTTTCTCTCATCATTTATATTCCACAAATAAGTGAAAACAACTGGTAACTGCTTTCACTTTCTGACTTATTATGTCACCTTCATCCCTTCAAGATCCATCCATTTTCTCCCAGAAGGCCCTATTTCATCTTTTTTAATCGCTGAGTAGTATTCCACAGTTTATTTATCCAGCCATCTATCAATGGATGTTTAGGTCAGCTCCATGGCTTGACTGTTGTGAATGGACTAATGGATTTCAAGGTTCCAGAGAAGAAATCAGCCACTGGTATAGGTTCACAATCCACGTTACCGCTGACCTTGACAAGCTGCTACCCTTTGTCCAGTGGAGTAGCAAAGGAGAATACTCATAATGACCTCAGAAGGCTGTTAGGATAGTTCTTTCCACTCGTGTGTGAGGACAGGTTTCCTACACTTACTTCAGCCAAAACAACAGTATTGCCACAGGTTTCATGCAGAAGCAAGTATAGTCTCTGAACTCCTGGTCCCTGAATTACCTTTTTTTTGGGGGTGGGGTGGGGAATCTATGAGATCAAGGCTGTTTCCTACCCAGCCGAATGTTAAAGGGCTTTCCGAAAACTGAAACTCTGCTACCTACTTTTCACCAAAATGTTATTTTCCTTCACATTCATGAATTTACTACTGTTGTTTTTAAGTAAAGTAACATTTTTCAATTGGCTTCAGTCATAATTTCTAATAAGGTAAATATTGATAGATGGATCCTTATAACTAAAGCTCTTTGGGGATCCTGAATAAATATTAAGTCTAAAGTGATCTGGAAAGGAAAATTTTGAGAGTTGCCAGTTCAGTGAGTCTGACATTTTTAGGTTCTTTCCTAGGAAAGACAGGAGTCTATCAAATCCGTGAGACATCCGTGGTGGTTTTGTAATGAAGGCCCTTGGGAGGAGCTGTTCAGCATAATCCAACTAGGCCGCACTGGCAGAGACCCGAGACCTTCAACTGAGCATTTGCGTTTTTTTTTCTTTTCTTTCTTTCTTTCTTTCTTTTTTTTTGCATTACAGTGTTTTTTGTTTGTTTATTTTTTAAGTGGGTCGCTTTCAGTCATTTTGTACATGACCTTGTATTCTGAGGTGACATTCTTAAATGGACTTTATCATACATTTAAAGCAGACTCAGATGTCTTGAGTGAAAATTGGGGATGAGCATTGACTAGTTTTTGCTTCATTCACACAAAAACACAACTTCAGTAGGTGCGTTCAAAGGAGGTCAAGAATGGAGATTTTTTTCTTTCCCCTAAATGAAAGGAAAACAAACTGTCCCCATTTTAAAGAAGAAGAAACGACGCTGATTGAGGACTGAAGGCTCGCTCTTCCTCCTTTGGGATTGTCAGTAGGTGACCCGCTTCCACCCTCAAGGTGGGAGGTGGTCCCCCCATGGAGTCAGGGCGTGCTCAGAGCCTCTCCTCTTGGCCTTTCGACCTCAAAATTCCATAAGCACAATTAAGACAAATGGGAATGAGAAAGAGAAAAACCTTCTTACTGTGGCCCCACCAGGTCACTCTGGAGAGGAGAAAAAAACCCTGGAAGCCAGGGAGCCTGGAACCTCCATTGCTGCTGGGAGGCGGAGGCAAAGAGCACCCATCTGCCTGTGCCAGTTTTATCTTTCTCCTCCTTGGGTAGGTGTTGTCTGAGTGTATTTGATTCCGACCACAGCCCAGAATGGCACATCGTTGCCTTGGACGCAAACGCGTGTTTAAACAAAATAGAAAGTTTTTGCTTCAGCCAACACAGCAGCCCCAAAGCAGATGAGACCAGATAAACAAACGTAGGTGAAACAAAACCCAGAAAACAGGTCGGGTGGACCCGGTGCTCTACGGTCTCATTAAAGAAAATGAGTCAAGATTGATGTAATTAGCTCCCAGGGATTCAGCACATTCGCCCCTCACCAGCCAGGCCTGGGCCCTCATGGCCACAGCTGTTTGTTTAAATTGCTCACATGAGTCATTCTGAGAGGAGACTCTGCCTTTAAAAAAATCAGTAAACAAACTACTTGAAATCTTTGTCTTCTACCTGATAATCATCCAAGAGAAGCATTGTAATTACGCACTGGGGAGAGTCCCTTGCCAAACCTGAAGTGGCCTCCCCGGGAAGGGAATTCAGCAAGCCTGTCATCTGCCTGTGCTTGCAGCCAGCGGCCACCTGTCTCACCTGTCGCCTCAGTTCCCGCCAGCTGGTGTCGGAATCTCAAGCACTTGCCTCCCCATGGGGCTGACCACCAGCAAGCCCCTGGGTGGAGTGTTTCTGTGCCACAGTTTAGCAAGTGCAGAAATGGACGATTGTAAGATTGCAGAGGAAAGCAGGGGTGCTTGGCCGCCTGGAGATCAGCAGTCTGTACCTGTTGGCGCTTTTCAGTGTGCACCGCAGTGGAAACCAGAGGTGTTCCCTCTCTCAGTGAGAGCTGCCTCCTGGGCTTGCTCCCGCCGCGACCCTTCTCCAGCCTGCCTGCCATCTCGTCTCGGGAGCCTGTTGAGCCTTCCTGAGGCTTATCGCGCGCCTCTCCCCAAACCGGGCATAATTACAGCCGTCTCACAGGCGCTGTCCTTGGGACGGAGCCCTTGCGGAACACCGTCTCGGGTGCCCAGTCAACGCTGCCGGTGGTAGGAACAGTAATTGCGGCTGTTATCTTGGCCAAAACAGTTGTGTTTCGCAAGTCCTCATTAAGGCCTGTTATCTCCCCAGCCTTGGTTCTCTTATCTCGAAAATGGGGAGTTGGTAGGTGAGCTCCAAGATTCTTCCAGCTGGAGGTTGTGAGTGGCTTTCAGGAGGTTGGCTGGCTGCCCGGTGGAGGGTCCCTCACCCTCCTCCCTCCTCCCCAGCAGCCCTGGCCAGTCAGCCCTGCTGCCGGGGTTGTGAGATCAAAGGCCTGGGGAAGGTCGCATTCCTGGAGCGCCCCTCTGCTGGCAGCAGGCGCCACCCTTCCCCACGCCAGGCCTGCGGAGCCTCCCGCTTCGCTGCTCCTCGGTGGAAAGGCTTTTCTAGAAGCCACTTTCTAGCGCTAGGGCTCAGCTGAGCTGAGAAGAAAGTTCAGGGAGGACCCTTCTGCTTGGGGGTTACTGGTTGTGCTTGGGTCGCCTCCGGGATCCGGGCGATGAGGAAGGTGGAGGCTGAGTGTGGGCGTGAAGATGCTCACGAGCAGTGGCCTGAGGCTGTGTCGTCCACGCAGCCACGCTGGCGTCAGAGCGTGCACAGGCCAGACTGCAGCACCCCCATGGGTGCTGGCACTCCTGTAACACACGTGTGCTTGTGAAGCTGCAGCAGGGGAGATGAGGAAGAAGTGGCTGTGTCAAGGCTTTTCTGGGTGGCGTGTTGGGTCCTCTCTGTTTAAATTTGGATTTTCTCGCTGTTGCGTGTGAGCTAAGAATTCTAACAAGGAGAAACAAAGGTGATTTTTTTTTTCCCAAAGGAAAGAAACCAAATCATCTTTCAGATGAAAAGGTTCAACTTTTCAGAGAAGAGAGGATGTGTGATGTGTGCAGTGGAGGTCCGAGTGCCCCCCGTTTCCACACACCACCCCCCTCCCCCACCTCTGTGGCCGCGGCCCCTCCCAAAGAGGCTGGAGGCCACCCCACAGAGCAGAACCTGCCCTTTATCGTGAATTGTGGGCGCTGCTGGGTGGTTCCTGGTGCCCGGCTCTGCTCCCCAGACTTCCGGTTTATTCGCCAAGTGGCTCCTGTGAGCCTCCCCCTGGGGGGAGCTGCCTCAAAGCGGTGGGAAGGCCTCCGCCTCCAGCCGCCCCCATCACCCTCCCCCGGCTAAGCTCTGCCAGCTCCGTGCCAGCCGTTGCCGAGGCTTTCAGACGTGTGGCCGTCCGGGCAAATGGGGTCCTGCGGGCGCGTGTAGCTAGGGCGCTCTCGGGCACTTTCCTCTCTCGTTAATCCTCTGTCCTTTGGGCTGAGTCCAGCCCTGTGCCCCTGCCCTCTCCACCGCTGGCTCCCCATCTTCAGCCCACACACAGTGGGGTTCTTCTGCTCGTGGTATCCAAAAAGCAGATCTGGGGGGTGTGGGAGCAGAGCCCGGAGTCTTCTCGTAGAGGGAGGAGCTCCAGGTGAAGAGGAGAGAGCTGGCCCGCCTGGGCCGTTGAGGGCAGCGCCCCAGCAGAGAGCTCCACCTCTCCAGGCTCCCCTCCCTGGGAAGACTCAAGGACAAGTCTGAGTCTCAAGGTCTCGCGCTTCCGTAATTGTTGGAAAAGCTTCAGAGCAGTCTTTGACATTTTCCATTATAGATTGTTTTTTTTCTAGTATATTCCAGTATATTCTTTTTTCTAGTATATTCACAGAGAGACTCTCTGGAGAGAATCTCCAGAGAGAATCTGTTTCTGCCACAGCCACAAAACTTGATCTTTTGCCTTTTTCTTTAGCCTCTTCCAGTCTGACGCGCCCCTCTCCCTTGCTGGTTGCAGCAGCCGTTACCTGTCCTGCAGCGTCAGCCGCTGATGCGCCTTGCGTGGGGCTCTCAGAGTTACCCTTTTTGAGGTGGCGAGCAGTCCTGTCTCTAGAAAGACCAATCTTTTTCAAAGTAAACTCTCCAAAATAGCACCTAAGCGGGCAATTTCTCAAGTGGCACAGCAGGAGAGAGTCAGGCCTGGCGAGAAGGCGGCTCCCTCACATGGAGTCAGAGCCTGGGCTGGTCTCTTCGTGCCACCTTCTCCTTACGTCCTGTCCTCGCCCTCTGCCCGACACGCAGGCTGAGCTGTGCCTCAGGGTAGAAAGTTGGGTCTGGCGGCGCCCACAGGCCCCACAGACGGCTTCAGCTTTCTGTGCGTTTGGCAGCTTCTGACCGTGGCCTGCCGCCCCGCTCCGCCCTCCGTGCACGGAGCTTCCCTGCCCGCGGCCGCTGCCCGCTCATGTTCTCCCCGCTCCTCAAGTACGACACCCCGTTCCTGCAGTTGTGGAAGGGGACTGTGTACGTGCGGCTACGGTACCTCCGCATTTCCTGAGAACAGTTGCCTTCGTGTACTTCGGGCTGTTTCTCCCTCCTCCGCGTCAGTGCTCTTTCCCTCGTGCTGACCTTCCCCCTTCACACAGGAGCCTGGGGCAGTGGTGGCTCCTGAGGACTCCTAGAGTCCTCGTTCTTCAATTGCCACTTTCTGGAAGGACCCACTTGATACCTGGGACCATCTGCTACGTTCAGGACAACAATGACGGTGCTGGTGATGCTGGTGACTGTGATGATGATGACGGTGATGACGATGGTGGTGATGATTGTGATGCTGCCGCCGCTGCTGAGAGTGGTGGCACTCTGTGTGGCTTTTTGCACACACCTGTTTTTAACCTCTATGATTTAGGCAAGTTTTGTCCTTCTCTCTGACTTATTCACACCAGTTCCTTTATGTGAGTCTAAAAGCAGCATTTAGGCGGGTTTGCTTACCAAACGGTTCAGCTTTAAAGGAGAAAGTCTTTGAAGGACAGCTTTTCTTTGGCTTCCCGTTTTGCTTGAATAGTACATATTCTGGGCTCTTGCAAGGCCAGGCTTTGATGCTTCTAGCTACGGACTTCAATAAGATGGCTTTCCACAATGAAAAAGCAGGTTTCTGATAACTTTCCCTAGAATAGATAGACCATTTTGAGTCGCTGAAACTTCCTGAAGTTGCCCTGCTTGCTTTTTAAAACAAAGCAAGGCAAAACAACCTAGCTTCCTTAAAAAACTAAGAAATGCCATCTGATCCAACACAGGATCCCTGGGAATCTCTCTGGAGAATACGAACCCCCTAATTAGAAAAGGCTGATGAACCCCTGTGTTCATCACAGCGTCACTCCTTATAGTCAAGACTTGGAAACAACATAAAAAAATTGTGGCTACTGCTCAGCTATTAAAAAAAAAGGTGAAATCTTGTCTTCTGCAGCAACATGGTTGGAACGAGAGGCGATCTCACTGAAGTGGGTCAGAAAGTGAAAGACAGTCACTGGCTGGTTTCTCTCACATGTGGAATATAAATAACCCAAGTGAACGAACTAACAAAACACAACAGAAGTATCTCCTAGACTGTGTGAAAATACCGTGTTCTGAAGGGAGGGCGCGGGGAGGGGGGTCGGCTGTCAGTCTGAGGGCGTGATGGCGCCAGCACTTGGGGGGGAGGTGAAGCGCTCACACACATCGAGGTGCGAAACTGTGCCCCTGAAACTTACATGGTGGGGAAACGGAGGTTTTATTAAGAATCAAAGAAAGAAATCCAGGCTGCTTTAAATCTGCCTGCTGCCGCTCTGTGATTCTCGGTGTCCGCGTGGTGGGTGGTGAGTGTCCAGAGAAGAGTCTTTCGCAGCTGAGACCGGAACACACTGAGCCCACCGCGCCGCCGCCCTGTCTGCCCTCACGCTGGGTATCCCACGCAGCGTGAAGGTGGGGGGTCAGCTGGTAGAAATCACCACCCTTGCTTTGTCTTCCCTGCCCCGTCTTCTCGCCCACCCCCAGCACCCCTGCTTTGCGTGCATGGGCCCCTCCCTCTAGTTTACAGAGTGTCCGGGTAGCCCTGCGGATGACTCTGGGTGTGTTTTGGTGTTTTCGCAGCCCTCGCTGCAGACGGGGGTTCAGGGTGCTTGTGATCTGCGGCGAAAACAGGATGTCTCAGGCGAGCCTGGGTGGAAGGGGGCAGGTGTGCCGCAGGGTGGGTGCCGCGGCCCGGGCCCCCCTTCCCCTGCACGCGCAGCCAGGCCGCCTCCGTGTGAGCAGGTCCGGGTCAGGAACTGCCGAGGAATGTGTCGGCCTGTCCCTGAAACAGGGCCCCGGCCGCCACCCCGTCCCTTCACTCCTGGCCCTTCTCTGCGCCTGCGCCCCAGTCCCTGCTGCTCCCCTCTCCCTGGGCTTGAGCTCCACCTCGCACATGGAGGGTCTGGCTCGTGGGCTCTCTGCTTGGGGGTCTCTGGTGAGCTGCTCACATGGAACATGGAGGATGGTCTTCGTCGGGATCACTCGTTCACAAGCACCCCGTTTTTGTTTTTTTTAAAGATTTATTTATGCATACAAGCTGGGTACAGGCCAGAGGCGTGGGGTGGCGAGAGGGGTCACCAGAGAGAGTGGGGAGCAGAACAGGCAGATCATCGGAAACACACTGCTGAGGGGAGCAGCGGGCGAGGCAGGAGAGGTCTGCCGCTCCATGGGGAGTCTCCCCTGGCTGGGCGTGAACTCAAGTCGCTGCTGCCTACAGCTCTGCAGGATGAGGTGTATATATGCTCATTTTCTTTACTAGAATAAACTTGGCACTGATAAAAATTCATTATGCTCAAAATATAATGGATACCCATTACATTACTCCAAGATACTCTGTTGTTTTTTTTTTTTTAAGATTTTATTTATCTATGCATACAAGCTGGGGTACAGGCCAGAGCATGGGGCGGTGACAGGGTTCACCAGAGACAGAGTGGGGAGCAGAACAGGCAGATTGACTGAAACACACTGCTGAGGGGAGCAGCAGGCGAGGCAGGAGAGGTCTGCCGTGCCATGTGGGAATCTCCCCAGCCGGGCGTCGAACTCGCGTCGCTGCTGCTGACAGCTCCACAGCGCAGCACTTAACCGCTGCGCCACCACGGAGGCCCCAACACAAGCACCCTGTTTTCTCCTGGCTGCCTGCGCCTGCCCTCGGGTTGGCCCTGTGCAGGCCGCTGAGTCCACGATGGCCTCGACGTCCAGGCCTGGCCCCGGCCTCACCCCTGCCGGGCTGTCTCTGCCTGCTGTCCCGGCGCGCCTGTGGACTCTTAGGGATGGTGGCCCCTCCTGCTGGGCTGCCTTTTTGGGGAGGGCTGTTTCTCAGAAAGGGCTGGGTTTCCAGTGAGGAGAATCTCGTTCGCGGGCAGCCATTTGTACTAGGTGCAGGTGACGTTTGGTGCCTCGTGCATTCAGCACTGATTTTATTTCTGTATTTTATCTGTTTAACAAATAGATGTGTGCAGCGTTCTTACAAGCCAGGAAATGTTCCAAAACTGCACACCGGCAGACTTAATCTGTAAGGGCTCCGAGAAGTAGGCCCTGCCGTCCTCGATAGCTCGCGAGGAAGGAGCGAGGCGTGGGAAGGGCAGCCAAAGGCACGTGGTGGGGGCGGAGCCGAGAAGGGGACCTGCTGTGGCCGCAGACGATGCAGCCCCTCGCCGCCGGCCTGGACTGTGCGCCTGCAGGCTGGGCTGCCGGCACAGGCCTGGGGCCTGTTTCCAGGGGCGCAGCCGGTCTGCCCGTGAGGAACCGGGCTCAGGATGTGCTGACACGCAGGCTCGAGCGCTCCGTGGCAGCCGCGTGGCGCTGGCCCTGCCCTGGTCGCCTTGGGCCCACCCCTGGCCACACCCGGTCACCAGAGGGTGTCAGAACCGGGTCCCAGGGATAGGGCTTCTCACACCCACAGCCCCGCTGTGCTCCGTGCCTGGCGTGGCAGTGGGTCTGGGTGGCTGGTGCCCAACCAGTGTTCCCGCAGCCTTCACCCCTAACCCATCACTTCCCAGGTTTCTTTCTTTGATTCCTACTTCTCCTTTTTGGCAGACCCTACCTCAGGTTCATTGTCCAAACAGCACGGCAGCTGCAGACAGCAGCTCAGGCCACACCAGTCCTGTCCTCACAGCAGCAGACAGGCCTCTCCGCTCTGGCGCCCTCGTGGGCACCCGGGCTCCCGCACGCCTCCCGAGCTTGGGGGAGCTGTGTGGCCAAGTGGCCTGAGCTTGCGGCTGCTGCCCTAGGGGTCGCTGGCCTTGACCTCCTTGGCCTCTCCCAGGGCCTTGATGGGCGGCCTTGGCTCTGTTGATTTGCGTCTTCCTCAGGCACGTGTTTCTCAGGGGCTTGGGCCCAATGACTTAAGAGAGTCCTGTCTCTGTGAGCAGGGTTCCTTGGTGCCACGTCTGTGCCATCCTCGGGACTGGCTGTGCACGGCGTCCTCATGGGTTTGCGCCGACACCCTGGCTCCGCAGGCCCCTGCGACCAGAGGCAGCCCTCACGTCACCTGTCTCCACCCCTCTGCTGCTCTCATGCTGGCGGCTTCCCGTGGGGGACGTTGGCCCGGCGTACTTCAGGGCTGGGGACCATCCGTCTCTGAGTGTGCCGCACCTGTCTTCTCGTGTCTTCCTGGACTCGCCCTCTTCCGCGCTGCCCCTTGTTAACTGAGGCGGTTGGCATCTCGACCTTCGGGATGGCGGATTGCCATGGTGGCCGCACAGAGTGGGGCTCTCAGGCCGTGTCTCCCGCCTCTCCTCCCTCAGCCGGAGTCGTGGGCCAAGGTGCTTGCTGAAAGGTGACTTAGGTGACGATGTGGTTCGCCGGCTGGGGGCTGGGAGGCGCAGGTGCACGCAGCAGTGTATTTATTTTCAGAGTTTAGCCACAGGCAGTTATGCTGGGAATCCAGATACAAATACAGCTCTTGTGCAGTCACCCGGCTTTAGCCACATGCAGGAAAATGCTGGGTGGAAGGAAGGTGGAGTCCGGTTGCGCTGGGTGCGTCTCCTGGACGAGGTTCTGTTCCCATCAGCACCATAAACAGGCTTTCCTGGGCTGTTTCCGGTGTGTCTTAGGGCAGTCCTGGCGGGGGGTGGGGGGCGCACGGAGCTGATGAGCCCTGTGTGCTGCTTAGCAGGGACTTCGGGGAAATCGTTCTCCCAGACTTGCTCAGTTGTTGGGAAATGTAGCATATGGAGAAAGCGCCCATCACTCTCCTGGTTTAATAAGTGCTCATTTGACTCCGGTGCCATAAGTCACCCAGAGTCAAGGCAGGTCTCCGAGACCACGGGCTTGTAGGGCTCGTCCCCAGTTTGAAGGAATATGGTGGGTGGCCGTGTTCCTGCGGAGCAGCTGCAAGGGCTCTGGGTCCTCTCGGCGTTTGGCTTCATGCCCACATCAACACGGGGAGGGGAAGGGGGGGTCATTTCTGTTTTACAGTGGAGAGAACTGAGAGGCAAAGTAACTGGACACAGGTTACAAAGGGGAAAAAGTCGAGCGTCCAAGGACAGGACTAAGGTAGGAGGCTGTGGCATGCACACACCATGGAATATTACTCAGCTATAAAAAAGACTAAAAAAGAAAAATGAAACTTTTGCCACTTGCAGCATGAGTGGCCCTGGAAGAGGTGACGCCGAGCAGTGGAAGTCAGAGGGAGAGAAGCAGCTACCAGGTGTTCTCGCTCATTTGTGGAATATGGAGAAACAAAACAGATGAACTAAACCAAAAAAAATCTGAGAGATCGGACTAACTCAATGACGTTGGGAACTGAAGCTACCGGGGGGAGGGTCCAGTGGGCTATAGTGGAGGAATGTGGGGGTTTTGGTGATGGGCATGGCATTGTAAATACACCCAAAGAGGTATGAACTTATACCCCCAAATTATATGCAGTGTTGCAAACCATTGCTATCGCAATAAAAATGATACCAAAAAAATATCAAAATCAAAAAAGTGGGTGGAGGGGAGGCTAGTGCCCAGATAGCCGCCCTGCCCGGTGGTAGACAGCCTGACCAGGATGAGGCCCAGAGGTGCTCAGAGAGCCGGGTGGGCTCCTGCCCCAAGGGGAGGGAGTAGAGATCAACGGTGTTGCTCTGGTCTCTTCAGTGGAAAATCACATTGTTGGTTGTTTTGTTTCTTTGCCCCCAATTCAGTGTCAGTAGCTCAAGTGTCCATCTAGAGACAATTACAGCCGTCCTGTTAGCTGTCCATCGGAGGCGCCAACAAATGGCTGTGTCAGTGGGGACCGATGGAAGCGATTACGATGCAGGGGCAGCCAGCGCCCCCTCTTCGTGGCTCGGGAGGGATCCTGACCTCATTGAGACGAGGATCAAATAATGAATTGTGTTCATTTCAGAAAGCGAAAACGTTGCCCCATCAGGAAAGGATTATAATCCTTAGTGACCCCTGTTGCTGTCTCGAAAAATCACAGACGAAAAATTTAACAGTTAAGTGCCGCGGGGAGGATGTTAATTTTCTACCTGGACGCCTGTGTGACCAGCACGGCCGCCTGCCTTTCTGCACATCTTCCCTCCCCCCGAGCTGAGAGGCGACTCCCATCACCACGTGTAAACAGGCAAGGGAAAGGCAGTTCTCATACAAACCCTCATTACTTTCCCTTTCACACCCCTCCCCCTCTAGCCTTTAAAAGTGATAATTGCTTGAAACACTGGGAGAAAGTAATTTGTATTGGTAAGGCTCCGCTGAACTTCAAGCAGCTCTGTGCTTGGTAATGGCGACTTCCTCATTACGAGGCTGGGTAGACAGGCCTCTCCGGGGCCTGCTGGCCCTGCCCTTCCTCCCCGCCCAGAGCCGGGACTCGCCGATGGGAAATAGCTTGCTGGCAACGTCATGAATCTGTCTATGCAGCCGGAGGCCACTCTTCACTTCTCGTGGAGCACCTCAGTGTGCGCGGCCCTGGCTTCTGGCTCGGCCTCCTAGAGGACAATTTACGTTAGACAGAGGTAGTAGGAGCTGGTGCCGCTGGGGCGCCCCGCTAAGCGCCTCACATGGTTGGTGCTTGTGGGCGCTTACGTCGCGCGCTCTGGGCAAGCAGCGGTCTCGGGCATACAGGTGGTAGCACATGCTCTCTTCCTACAGTTCTGCATTCTGTTCGCGTTTTCCGAGCTCGGCAACTGAGGCAGGTGGAGGTGGAGGGTCTTGCAAAGGGCTCCCAGCTGCTGAGTGACTAACTTGGGGCGCAGACCCGGCGGCCTGGCTGTGGCCTCCTCCCGCATCACCTTCCTTTTTTGGAAAAAAAAATTATTATTTTTATTTATTAACACATATAAGAGCTGGGGTGCAGGCCAGGGGTGCGGGAGGTGAGAGGATTCCCCAGAGACAGAGTGGGGAGCAGAACAGGCGGATCTACTGAAGCACACTGCTGAGGGGAGCAGCGGGCGAGGCAGGAGAGGGCTGCTGCGCCATGTGGGTCAGCTCCTGTGCCAGGCATCGAGCTCAGGCCGCAGTGGCTGCAATAGCTTGACAGCGCTGAGACTTAACTCCTGCACCACCAGGGAGGCCCTCATCACCTCCCTGTCCTGGAAGACAGCCTGTCCCCTTCTTGTTCCCAGAGACCTCCTAGGGGGCGGCCCAGCAAGTGTGCAGCACCGAGCAGCCCCTGATAATCACGGAGATGCGCCGAGTGCCGGCACGCTGGGCCCAGCTAACCCGGGAAGGCGGAACCTTCATGGCCTCACAGGCGCGGAGTTTCTCTTCTTCCCTCCACTTTAATTAGTTCTTCCACACAGGCGTTAACGCAACTGTGCGTGTAGATTGCACACCCACCGCAGATAAGCAGCTTCTAGCCCATCGAACAAATTTTCCTTTGTCCTCCCAGCTCCTTTGTTACCAAAAGGACATCCCCGGTACCTGTGAGTGTTCACACATCAGTTTGCCTGCGAAGCTGGGGCGCAGGAGGGCCCTGCTGAACTGGACACTGGGTCTGGGTGCAGTCCTGTGTATCCCGGTTGCAGATAGAGGACGAAAAACGCACCTAAGTCACCTCTAATTATTTGTAAGATCTTTGCTCCAGATTCTTTCTAATGTAATTAAGAGGTTGGGGCGGGGAGGAATGCGAGGGAGGAGAGATTTGCGGATCAACAGGAAGGGCTTGTTTGCTTGTTTTCTGTTTATTTTTAAACCAAATATTTAACTGCTAATCCTAACCTCACACAAGGGAGGGTACCTAATGCATGAGGAACCCGAGAAGGTGGTTTGCGGGGCCTTCGCGGGTGACCCTCTTTGCCCTGTGGGAAGGTGCTGGGCAGAGCCGTGGGCACGTCTCCAGCCGCCGGAGCGTGCGCCCCGGCCACGCGCTGCTCCGGCCTCTTTGCAGAGCCAAGGCCAGGCGGCAGCTCCCTGCCTTTCCTACGACTTCTCCAGCACCTTCAGAAGGAACATGCCAGTTTTTTTTTTTTTTTAAAGATTTATTTATTTATTTATACATACAAGCTGGGGTACAGGCCAGAGGCGTGGGGCGGCGAGAGGGTTCACCAGAGACAGAGTGGGGAGCAGAACAGGCAGATCAGAAACACTGCTGAGGGGAGCAGCGGGCGAGGCAGGAGAGGTCTGCCGCGCCATGTGGGATTCTCCCCGGCCGGGCGTCGAACTCGCGTCACCGCTGCCGACAGCTCCACAGCGCAGCGCTCAACCGCTGCGCCACCAGGGAGGCCGGAACATGCCAGTTTTGATGCCCGTCGTCGCTAGCGTTTGGATGGGAAGGGCGCAGTCAGGTGAGACAGGAGCACCTCCGAGCCGGGCAGGCTGCAGGGAGCGGGGCCTTCTCGAGCCAAAGGCCAGAAAGGGGCGTGCGCGCTGACACAGAGCCGGCAGATAAGCCGGGAACCCAGGAAGGCCCTCTCATCACCAGTCCACATGATAGTGTCTTTCAGAACCATCATGGCTTGTGAAGCTGCCATGAGAGAGGGGTCGGCGGGGTGGGGTGGGGTTGGGGGGGAGATCTGGGAGGGGCCTGAGGCCTGGGGAGGAAGCGTGAGGTTGACGCTCACTGTCAGCTTCCCGCCGTCCCCTCAGGCTCCCCGCAGCTGTGCCCCTTCCAGAACCCCTGCAGCCCCCCGTGCTCCCCATGCCCAGGTCACCCACCTTCAGGGGAACATGAGTCTCAGTCACAGCCGCCCGGCCCCGCTACAGCTTAGCGTGGGCGTCTGGCCCGAGTGGGCGGGGCCGTGCTTCTGAGGGCACCCCGGCCCCCAGCAGACCCGCGCGAGGGGCCGCTTCTGTGCTGGGCTCGCTGTCCCCCTGTTCTCCCTGCTCGGGGTAGGACAGTGGGGAGAGGCGGAAAATGGGAAGGTAGGCCTCGGGCTCCTGCTGGCCGAGGGGAGGACACCCAGCTATCTTCCTCGATGGCCCTAAAGTGTTCTGTGTGTGTGTGTGTGTGTAGTCATTTGCCTGACAGCAGTGGGGGAGGGTTGTGAACCATCTAAACATTAGACAGGAGGCTGACTCAGTCGCTGACTGAAATGCCCAGTTGCTTTGATCCGAGCAAGCCCTAGGAGCCCTCCCAGACGCCTCTTTAATGAAACACAACTCTCCGTTACAAGACCACTGCGTTCTTGGTGGAAATTCTGGAACGTGCAGAAAAGCGCTGAGATGCAAACCACCTCTTATGCCACCAGTTAACACTGTGGTTAACGTTTCAATACAAGTTTCTCAAGCCTTTTTTCTGTGTGCGGACCCTGCGAAGTTGCATTTTTCCTAGAACTAAAGGTGCTATGTCCGTGTGATCTTTTCAAGAAACCCCTTTCCTTGTCTGTACCCACAAACGCCATCACATTTGCCTCAAGGCCCCTGCCAGGGCAGGAGCCTGGACCTCTGGCACACGTGGGGAGAGACTGAGGGGGCAGCGGGCGACCCGTTGGGCCTCCCCCAGACCGCGTCCCGCTTCTCCGCAGAGGGTGTCGGTCTTCTGATAATTTGTACCCAGCCCACGCTGCCCGTCCCCGGTCGGACTCTGGGGACACTCGCCAGGGCTGCTGCTGCTTTCTCCTCGCCTCGCCGCCCTCGGTGCCCGCGTCCACCGCCCACGTCCTCGGCAGATGGCTTCCCTGGCCTTCCCTGGGGTGAAAAGGGCACACAGACCCGTGCGGGCTGCCCGCAGCGCCCGACTTCTCACGGTCTTGTGGTGCCGCTTTATTCGGTATCTGTTTCTGCTGGCGTGAGGGGGTTTTGAAACCATTTCTGTGTCTGCGCCTGAGGCTCCCCCATGACGCAGACTGGGGGGTGTCTGCGGGACGGCCAGGGCCCGGTCAGGCCGGGACCCCAGCCTCGGCTCTCCTGTGTGTGTCCTTGGTGTGTTCTGTGGCACGCCGCGATCCCAGAGTCCCCGAGTGGGCACCGTGGCACTGTGGCGAGGGCTTGCTGCCAGGGAACCCTGGACGCAGAGACCAGGCCTCTGCCCGCCTGCCCCTCGCCAGCAGGGCCAGCCGTGCTGGCCATCCGGTTGGGGTGCCTCTTCCCTCACCCGCCGCCTCGGTGTGGCCTCACCGGCCTCCGCGCCTTGGTGGTGCTCACGCCCCTGCTGCCAGGCTGGCTCGTCCACCAGCTGCCCTGGGGTTTGCCCTGGACGCGCGTGCCACGGGCCCCTCGCAGTGGGCCGCCTTCTAGTCGGCCTCGGGGCCAGAGCCCAGGCCGTCCCTCTCCGCGGGCCTGCCGCCCGCTGCTCACCGCCCTGCCCCCAGCCCGGGAGGCACCGTGCACGGCCGGGGGAGCTGGATGGACCGAACGTTTGTTTGCTCCCTCTGAGCCAGGATCGGGCTCACTTGGCCCTCCCGGGCCGACCTTGGTGGCACTCTGGGCGCCGAGCGGGGTCGCCTGCAGCCTGACCGCCTGCACTTGGCCTCCCTCCCTGGGAACGAGCGCTCAGACCCCGGAGCCCTCAGCCTCCTTCCAGCTGCTTCTGTCTCTCAGATTCCCGTTAATAAACGGCTCTGCGCTGGATCACTTCGAAGTGGCAATTTCCCCTCCTGGAGGAGACGGACGCATATTTCATCTCCAGCCCGGGAGTCATTTCGCAGGTATCCCACGACGGGGCTAATGAGCTCCTGACAGAGCCGTAAGTGGGAGAGACGGGGCCCTTCCCCTTGCTCTGGCATGAGAATTTTGGCCAGATCCTTCACAGAGTAATGACATGGAAGACTTAAACGTCCATTCATATCAGTCAGAATCAGGACTTGAATAATATTACTGAAGTGCATTTTGAAACCACTTGGGGAAATGGAGATATTGGAAATGAAAACCAATTTTGAAATCCTGAGGACATGGCCTCGAAGATTTTTATCCCAACCCCACTTGTCCTTTTCTTGAGGGACGGACGTTACATTGAACTGAGTTTTTCACGTGCGCCTCCATTAAAAAACCCACTGCATTTTGAATGTATGAATAGTTGAAACCGTACCACTTAACGTTCCTGGTTGAAAATGTGTCATTTCCAGTTGGTTTCGGGGCTGGTGGGATGCTCTGGAACTTTCCATGTGTGCCTTCCATTCTGACTGCAGACTGTGCCCCTTCCACAGTCTGGCACATGTCCGTCTGCCGCTGCAACCCAGAGAGACAACCCGGGAGCATCTACATGGGGGGGAAATAGGACCTCATTACGTGGTCATCATACATGTCCCCGAACACACAGAATACTTCTCTGCTTGTGTCGTGGGCTGTGCTTGGCTCTAGATGACTCAGTGTCAGCCTTCCAGGGGTCCCCTGTCACCCAAGCATGTACAGTAACAAGGTTCAGAGAACAGTGCTGAGACACAGGAACGTTATACTTGGATTTGCCTTAACCTAGGAAGTAAACTGAGCCTCCATTTCTGTCCATATCAGTTCTTGTACCTTTAGTTCTTTAAACATGTTGGTAGAGATATGATTCATGTAAAGTTCACTAAGTTGTGCACTTCAGTGGTTTTTAGTATACTCACCGTGTTGTTTAGCTCTCACCACCATCTAATTCCAGAATATGACCATCACTCCACAAAGGAACCCTTTACCTATGAACAGTCGGTCTCAATCTCCCTCCCCTCAACCCTTGGCAATCACTCATTCCCTTCATCTACTTCCTCTCTATGGATTTGCCGGTTCTGGACGTTTCGTTTAAATGGAATCACATAGTATGTGGCCTTCTGTGTCTGGTTTATTTCACTTAGCCTGATTTTTAAAGTTCACCCTTTTAGGAACATGTGCCAGGACTTCATTCCTTTTTATGGCTGAATAATATTCCACGGTGTATGCATTCATCAGTTGATGGATATTTGAATTATTTCCTCTCTTGGGCTGTTATAAGTAATGGTACTGTGGACATTCATGTGTAGGTATTTATGGGAACATTTGCTTTTAGGTCTGTGGAGTGGAATTGCTCATATGATTCATTCTATGTTTAACTTTAGGAGGAACCGAAAAACTACGTCTTTTAAATATTTTTAAAACTCTGAATATTATCTAGTTGAAGTTTTTTAAAGGGTGGCGGGGTTAAAACATGTTTGATCAGAGAAAACATCTGAACTAGTCATCAACTAAGGAGAAAAAAATCAGATTACGTTAAACAAAAGAAAACTTATTCTTTACAATGATTTGTTACCTCCACATTAACACTTAATGTTTTTTCTTATTTTTTTTTTATTTATACACACAAGCTGGGGCACAGGCCAGAGGTGTGGGGTGGTGAGAGGGCGCACCAGAGACAGAGTGGGGAGCAGAACAGGCAGATCAGAAATGCACTGCTGAGGGGAACAGCGGGCAAGGCAGGAGAGGTCTGCCGCTCCTTGTGGGATTCTCCCCAGCCGGGCGTTGAACTCACATTGCCGCTGCCGACAGCTCCACAGCGCAGCGCCCAACCGCTGCGCCACCGGGGAGGCCCCACTTAAAAGCGACTTAACCAGGATCGTTGGGAAAAGTGGAAGTCCGAAAGACTTCCACTTCCATTTTAAACTCTGGTGAAAGAAGTTTAATTTTTTTTCAAGTAAATAAAAGCAGTAACAATGAAGGTTGAGAAGATAGCCTGAGCATTGCCAATTAGCTGGAAGAGTTGGAGCCTGAAGAAATGACCAGTATTGGGGCCTCCCCGGTGGTGCAGCGGTTAAGTGCTGCGCTGTGGAGCCATCAGCAGTGGAGTTCGACGCCCAATTGGGGAGATTCCCACATGGTGCGACAGACCTCTTCTGCCTCGCCCGCTGCTCCCTCAGCAGTGTGTTTCAGTCTATCTGCCTGTTCTGCTCCCCACTCTGTCTCTGGTGCACCCTCTCGCCGCCCCACGCCTCTGGCCTTCACCCCAGCTTGTATGCATTAAAAAAAAAAAGACCAGTATTCACCTAAACTGGGAAGTTACAGGTGTGTAAGTCACAGAGTCTCACACAGAGATTCCTATGAAGGGTGATTCTTTGTTCTGTGGATGACCATTTCCGCTACAGGTTCATAACTCAGATTCCTTATTGACAATCCATTCATCCACCTGGCTTGGGAGTACCTGGGCTCATGAATCATTTAACGACGGATCCAGCTAGTATTAATGTGTTAAGATGGCAGGCGCGGCGTCGCCATTTCTAAAGCGTCAATACAGCTGATGATGGCCATGGTGGTGTTTCGAGAGGAAAGGGAGGGCCCAAGGGTTTCTGTTTGCTCGCACACTGACGGCTTGACTTGTCTCTGAGGCCCTGTGGCTCATGGTTCCAATCCACTCTTGCATCCAACCCATGAGAGGGGTTCTGGGCCACTGGATTATCAGGAAATGGTCTTCGAGACGCTGGGGAGAAAGAATGGATTGAGCCCAGCCCTTTTACGTCCCATGTAATGTTGGACTGCTCTGAGCTTGTCTGAAACCCTCCAGGGTGACAGTGACGTCCCAGGGACATCAGCTACATGGAAACACTGTAAACTAGTGTAAATTTGGTTGTTTTCATGATAGTTCAAGTCTGGCTCTTCTCCCCCAACATGCCAACCTCTCCTTGGAGTGGCTGATTCAAAACTAGACCCAACCGTCAAAGCTCGGTCCTCCTTGGGATGAAGCATTGAGAGGAGACCTGGAGTCCACAGCCCGGAAATGGAGCAGGGCTCGTCCTCCACGTTGGGTCTTCTACAGGAACGTTGGTCTGTGGCCATAGCCCCGACGACCCAGTAGTCCTGGCCACCCGCCGGCTGGCCAGTGTGGACTCTGGGCGCCTCCAAAGTCATCGCCCTGCCCTGCCAGCAGGTGCCACCTGCCCAGTCACTGTGATCCAGCTGGCTTTTGTCTGAGGGTTGCTTTCCTGGAGGAGATTCGGGTTACATTTGGGAGTGTGGGTTCCTACTTTTTCTGCCTGCCTCTTCGTGGCATTTTGGCTGTATCACCCCCTACCTGGGGGTTGTTCCCATCACCATTATTAGCACAGCTGTCCCATTCCTTGGACTGGGGGAATGCAGTCCAGTGGCAGTTAGTATGCGCCTGCTCTTGGTCCGCCCTTCTGCTCCGTAAGCTTCACTGATGTCCTTCAGTCTTCCCAGGCCCACCTCAACCAGCCCGGGGCCCCCGGCCAGATGGGCCCTCAGCATGGGACCCCATCCAGCTTCAAACTGATAGAGTTAATGTTCGGGTCTCTAAGTTCCTCTGATCACATGCGGTTCTGACTTTTGCTTTCCTAACCTCTTCCTTCCGTAGCCACTTCTGGAAGGGTCAGAACGACAGAGCTGTTGGGACCCAAAGATTGAGGGGCTTTGGGGTCACAGGTGCGTGACAGGACCCTGAAGATGCCAGTCCACACAGTTCTTACTTACTGATGACAGGAATCCAACCCTCAGGGTCTCCCCCTTCAAGTTACTGGTGTGTGTGTGTGTGTGTGTGTGTGTGTGTGTGTGTGTGTGTGTATGTTTTGTGGCCTTACCATTGGCTTATGACATTACATAGGGTTCGTTGTACGGCTTCTTAGGTCAGCATCGACGTGCTCCTTCTGTCCAGCACCATGAGTCTAGGCTCCATCCTTGACCATGTTGTTGCCCCGTCTGCCTGATTTGCTTACCCTCCCTGCCCTCTTCCCTCCTGGTAACCTCTACTTTGTTCTTGCAGTCTAAGAGTTACTAGTTTGGTTTCTGAGGGTCCACAGAGGAGTGAAATCATGGCGTGTTTGGCTTCTGACACCTGATTTATTTACTAAGCATGATTCCCTCTAGGATCATCCATATTGTTGCATACGGCAAGATGTCACCTTTTTTATGCCAGAGTAGTACTCATTTGAGCATATGTACCTCATCGATTTTATCTATTCCTCTGTTGGTGGCCACTTAGAACCCACAAACTTCCGGTTACTTCAAGAAAGGCTCTTGCCCCCACATCCTCTGACTCATGTTTCCCTTTCTTGCTACCACCTCCTGTGTTTATGGGTCATCCCTGGCGCTGCCTGGCCCCTCGATATATGTCCCTCCACTTTCCACATTATCTGATCCGCCATCATCCTTTCATTTCCCACCTCTTAAGTATCATTAAAATGTTGTTATTCAGATGGAGCAGGAGATAATATTAAACAGGTAAATTGAGAGACACTTCAAGCATTTGGATGGACCATATTATAGCATATGTCATAGGAAAAAAAAGTCTTAAACCAAGAAATTATCTTAATAGGAGAGTCGAGATTTCCTGGAGGCTGTAAATCAGTAGTGATTGACAGGACTGTCAGACCAAAGCTTGCTTTATTTGTTACTCACCAAAGTCAGGTGATAACTTTGTCGATGTAGGAGATGAATTTAATGAGGTCTGGTTTTTTTTCTCCAAAGCGGAATTAACACTCCATTGATACGAAGCCTTACCATTTGCAGAGTGTTTTCCCACGCATGATTTTATTTGATCCTAATGCAGCCTTAGGGGAGATATTGGCCTCATTGCCTGGCGAATCTGAAAGCTAGAAAGGGTAAGTCACTCGCCAGAGTTTACACCATCGTTAATATCCATGTCTTTCAACTTCAAAGCCAATGTGCTATTATTTGTCTGAGGACCAGCCTTCCCCTACCCCCCGCCTTAGTGTAGAAAACTGGGAAAAGCGTTGTCCAAGCAGAGAGCAGAATGTCTCGCAAACATTCTTTAGGTAGCCCTTAAATTATTTTTGCTCCTTTGCACCTCTCCTACAATTCATAGTTGTTTTGGATGTCCCTGAGTTGTCCTCTGTTCTCAGGGCACAATTGATGTTCTAGGTCGGGGTGAATGTGCTGCAGCCCTGGTCTCCCTCTCCCCCTGCAAGTCTTCAGCCCCCCCCAGCACGAACTCCATGCACTTGACTAGCGGAGCGCTCCGGTGGGATGCCCTGGGTTGGACGCTGCCTTCCTTGATGCACACAGGAAGCAGTCTCACTGGCTTCCTCTTCTGTGTTCATTTGTTATCAATTTGTTATGCGTAACTTTCAAAAACAATTAAGCATTGTCCATGTTTGGGGCTCTGTGAACTCTTCCCTTGAGAAGTGGGAAGAGAACACCCATGAATCTCCTACCCGTCTCTTTTCATTGCTGTTCAAGCCTCCCGCCCAGTTACCCCAGCCCAGCGCTGCAGGCCCAGAGGCCAGCGTCCAGGCCGAGCCATTCCTCGCCGTGCCTCATGCCGCCGCCCCTTTGGGGCCCAGCTCCTGGGTCACGCGGTGCTACTTCATGTCAGATGATGACGTCTGCTGTTTCTCACTCTGGAAAGGGCTTGGGCAAAGATGGGACCTCTGTCTTGTTGTGTGTTGAGAAATGGGAAAGAAAGTGTCTTTCACCCCGTAACTCAGGAAAGGATTCAGGGTTTGACTGTGTTGTGCTTTGCGCGTCAAGTGGCCATCTTGGCAAGGCGCTGACTGCGCGTTAGTCGATCTTCACGGAGTAAGCAGCCATGGCCAAGTGGACGCTACCAATGTGGTCTCCCCAGGCTCTCAGAGTTCCTGAAAACTTAGCTGTCAGCTCTGGGGAGCTGGTGGTGCAAGCCAGCTCCAGAGCAGTGCTGTAAATTAGGGGTAGGTTAATTAAGGGTAGATTAACCCTAGGTTAATCTGCTTGGGTGAGATTAATAGATCAAGCCCAACCAAGAGCTCAGGTGCGCTTGGGAAAGATTTGTAGATCAGCCATTCACTATCTGCCTGAGCCCATCAGCTTGTTCCTCAAAAGAGGTACAAAGTAAAATCCAGGAGGGAAATTCCCATTTACAAAAAAAAGGTACAAAGTGGAGTTTACTTTTGCTTTAATATTCACGGAGGCATCTTTTTCACTTGCAGAAAATAGCTGTCGTCATCTTTGCTGTGATGATTTTCCATGCACTAGAGAACGTTTCTTTTTTATAATATAAAAATAGAATTGAGAGTCTTTCGAAAGGTCTTTACATTTTGCTTCCTCTTTTTATACCATTGACACAAATATTTTCAAGGAAAGTTTTCTGCTCTAATCTGACTTATTTGGGGGCTTTAAAATGAATCAAAATCCACAAAATTACATAAAACCCAATCTACAGAATCCCCTTTGTCATTTTCATTTTATTTGTCAATTTCCAACTCATTTCAGGATTTTGGTTTTAAATCCAAAGCAAAAGGTTCTTTTTCTTGACTCATACAGGTATATCCTGTGGAGGGTGTTATCAGCATCATTCTGCTTCTGCTTTTCTTGGCAGACAAACTGTTGTGGTATAAAATGGAAAATATGGTTACCTGTCAAAGGATGAGCCCCTCATTGATTTACAGTGAGCCTGAAGTGCGTGTTGGGTGTTCTTAAAAATAACCCGAGCCGAGTGGTAGAAGAAACCATCTCTGACTGTGCGTGACACACCAGTTCAGAAGTCTCAGGCCAACCTGGAGAGGCAGCTGTTGTGAAGGCATCTTTTTTTTAATTTCACCACTATGCAAAAAGCCATACTTTTCTTTTTTTCTTAAAGATTTATTTATTTATACATACAAGTTGGAGTACAGGCCAGAGGCGTGGGGCGGCGAGAGGGTACACCAGAGACAGAGTGGGGAGCAGAACGGTCAGATCAGAAATACACTGCTGAGGGGAGCAGCGGGCGAGGCAGGAGAGGTCTGCCGCACCATGTGGGATTTTCCCCGGCCGGGCGTCGAACTCGCATTGCGCGCTGCTGACAGCTCCACAGCGCAGCGCTCAACCGCTGCACCACCAGGGAGGCCCTAAAAAAAAAAAAAAAAAAAAGCCATACTTTTCTATTACTTGTCATATGGATATTTCATTTTAAACTTCAAGTCTCAGTTCTCAGGGCGGAATGTTGAAATTCGCTCAGCTCTTCCCATTTGCCCTTCCCTTATCCACACATTTCCTTTGCGGTGAAAGGAAACTTTGTTAACAAATAGTCCTACCTTTTTTTCTGTTTTGTTTTAAGTCAGACTGCCAGAGAGAAGGGGCAGTCCTAAGCGTTTCCAACCGTAAAGCGTTGCTGTAGATGGGAGTACGAGGCAGGCGTGTGCGGGACTGGGGCTTTTATGGCCACATCATCAGAAAAGGAAAGACCAACAGGGAAAACTCACTTTAGTGATGACTGTATTCCATGTCATAAAGCCAAAGGGTTGTTTCAATGTGTGATCAGTGTGAACAAGTGTGGAGATATTTTACGTTCTTTCCCAGTGTGCTGCACGTTTGGGCGCCAGTGTGCCCTTCCACTGTGCGCCCCTCCATCTGCAGCGCCCACGGCTCAGGGGCCCGGCAGCTGGTGACCCGGGGCTCCCTGTGGGACAGCGCAGCTCTCAGAGCCTCCCCTGCCTGTACACGGTCCTGGAAGCCGTCTGAATCTCCTGGTAAACTTGAGCTCTGGATCGCCCTGTAGCCTTACTAGTAGTAGCCGAACCCCAAATAATTTATTTGTAGTGTTTTTCCTTTTGATGTCTGAGTGCTCAGGCATTCAGTAAAAAATGAGACCCCTGCAGACCCCACAGGCTTCGGTGTTACTCCGTCTTCGGAACACCCAGTTTAAAGCAGAGAACACCTTCCTTATGGCCCACTTGCTGCAGGCGCAGGTGGCTTCACGGGGACCCGCGGACCCGCGGGGTTTGGCTTCGTGTCCTATGAGCACTTCACACCTCTCCCGGCAGCACACGTCAGTTGTTTGAACTAAAATAGACAGATGCTTTTCATGGTGACTTCCAGCCTGAAGGGTCCTCTCAGTGTGACGTCACTGGGTTTGGGTGTGTCGGCCTGCCCCCTGCGGAAACTTACACCATTTATCCGTGGCCTAGAGACACAAACAGCCTGGGCCCTCCCCCTCTGGGCGGCAGTGGGAAGCCCCTGACCTTGCCACCAGGGCTCTCGTGGCTTCCCCTCCCCAGGGGAGCCGGCGGCCTCCCTCTTCTGGGTGCAGACCTTCTCCCTTTCGCGCCAGACAGCCTGAGCGCTGGAGGGACAGCTTCCCTCCCTCGATTCCAATGACAGGCCTCCCTGTGGGGGCGGCAGAAGACACCCTTCCCTGGGAGTCTGCTACCCGGGGTGGGGGGTGGAGGGCCTCTTGCACCAGAAATCCTGACCGAGGATCTCCCTGGTGGCGCAGCGGTTAAGCGCTGTGCTGTGGAGCTGTCGGCAGCAGCGATGCAAGTTCGACGCCCGGCCGGGGAGATTCCCACATGGCATGGCAGACCTCTCCTGCCTCGCCCGCTGCTCCTCTCAGCAGTGTGTTTCCGTCCATCTGCCTGTGCTGCTCCCACTCTGGTGAACCCTCTCGCCGCCCCGCGCCTCTAGCCTATACCGCAGCTTGTATGCATAAATAAATAAATCTTAAAAAAAAAAAGAAGTCCTGACCAAGTCTGTCCATTCAGAACAGTGCCCAAAGGTGCATTAGCTTCTCCTCCCGTCCCCACTGCCCCACCCCACAAGCCCTGGGGACACAAGGCTGTCCTGACTTCCGCCCCGCGCCGTCCCTGACTTGCTTCCCTACCCTCAGTTCCAGCAGCCAGCTCAGATAGCACTTCCGACAAGCCTCGCAGCTTATTCAGCATCACAGATTACCGGGGGGGAGTGGCCAGAGCACTTTTGCCTGGGACTAGGGCAGCAGTTTTTAATCTGGGCCCACGGGCCACTCTGTTCCTGTCCTGCCTGCGCAACCTCCACCCAGCCCATTGCCCTGTGATCATTGGTATGTGTGAAAACGTGGTATGAAGCTTTTGCATGCCCCAGTTGTGGCCCAGAGAGTGATCTGACCCCCAAGCAAGCGTCTTTTTTTTTTTTTTAAAGATTTATCCATCCATACATACAAGCTGGGGTACAGACCAGAGGCGTGGGGCGGCGAGAGGATTCACCAGAGACAGAGTGGGGAGCAGAACAGGCAGATCAGAAATACACTGCTGAGGGGAGCAGCGGGCAAGGCAGGAGAGGTCTGCTGCGCCATGTGGGATTCTCCCCGGCTGGGCATCGAACTTGCATCGCTGCTGCCGACAGCTCCACAGCGCAGCGCTCAACCGCTGCTCCGCCAGGGAGGCCCCAAGCACGCGTCTTGCTTTCTGCTGTGTCCTTACTCTGCATAGCTTGACATCCACGGGTGCTCCCCACTGAGCTCCTCCTGTGTCTCGCCCCTGCCACCTCCCCCTCCTCCTGCCTCCTAGGAATCCAAGGGCCTCTCCTTCACCCATGCCTCATCCTTTTCTTCTGCTTCTGAATCAACCACTATTTCACCTGCCTTGTAGTGTTTTACCACCACACAGTACATCTTAAACCTGTTTTGTTGAGTTCTTTGGTTTGTTTATCTGGATCAACTCCAGTTCTTTCTCTTCATTTTCAAGGGACAATCTAAACATGGACAAAGGACAGTCTCTAACCTGAAAAATAAATGCAGCTCTCAGAGGATTAGGGGTGTGGTATAGGTGTTGTGAAATCAATTAAGCAATCGGATGTCGCAACTTCGCATAATGAGAGGAGGCATTTTCCTCTTTCCTCTGCTTTTCCCTGGGCTCCTGGCCGTAGCCCCCGCCGTCTCTGTACAGATTCCAGTCGCCAACAAGTGCGTTCCCTCGGGCACCAGAATGAGCTGTTCTCTGTTGCCATTACTTTCAGCAGTTCACGGTGAAAAGTTCATCTTTTGGGATAAAACAGATCTGTCTTTAATCCAGTCCCAGCCACGTGCAGGCTAGCTGGTGTGACTTTGGGCGAAACCTGGGTAATCTTGGGCTCACCTTTTGAGCCTCCGTTTCCCTGGGGGGAAGTAAATGTGACCGCAAGCTGGATGGGTGGGTCATGCGGGCAGAAAACGGTAAATATCCGCTGTCTTTCATTCATTCTCACTCAGACATCCAGAGTTTAACGATTGCAACCATACCTTCATTATCTTCCTTTGATTTCATTCCCTTCTACCATGTTTATTTCATCGGGTGCATTATTGGTGATTAATAAATGGTAAGGCAACTATAAGGCAGTTTAGTGTCCCTAAAGGGTCAGATAATTCAGTTAAAATAAACTTAAGATGAGACGTAACTTCATAGTAACACAGTTGCACTTAGTACAAGAATGACTTTTTCTGAACTGTTTTTTGAAAAGGCGGAGGAGGGCCCCAGTCTGGCCTGCTGGTTGGTGGTGGCGCAGGCAAACAATGCTCTTTGAAAGTCTTCGAAAGAACTGGACACTCAGCCCCGTTGAGCGGTTGCCCCTTTTGGTTCCTCGAGTGCCCGGCGCCTGGTTAAAGGGCCCGTGTCCTGACTCCCAGCTGTGGGGGGCGGGCGGGGGCCAGGCCGATTCCCACACCTGTCCCCTGCCCTCTGAACTGCAGCCCCGGTCAGCTCTGGAGTGTGTGAGCAATGCCCTTAGGTGTGGAAGCCCTGGGTGAAAACAGGGAGAAAAGTCTCAACTTCAGAACGTGAGCGTGTTGTCCGCATGCGCGGGCACGCCCGTTGGCGAGCTGCTGATCAGTAAGGGCTTGCGAGCGAGAGGCGAAGCGAGAAAGTTCGGCGGGTTGTCTCTGCCCTAACAGAGGACCCTGCGTCTGGCGGAGGTTGGCTCACCCGCGCTACCCGCGTGCCTCCCTCCTCCTCCCCTGTCTCCACACTGCCGACTTCGGGACAGGCGGTCGGGTAGGCCTGTGGGGTCCCGGGAGCCCTTGCAAAGCACACAAGCTTGTCCACTGGTCACAGGAGGGGAAGTCAGAGCTCCCTAAGCTGAGATTGGAGGCGCCAGTTCTGGCTTTAAGCGGGAGAGGGGGGCCCCTTGTCAGGGAAGGTGGGTGGCCCCCACCTGACAGCCGGCAAGGACCGTCACGAAGCAGTGGGACCCACTAGCCCCGAGCTGAGCCTGCAGGGCCCCCGCACAGGACCTGGGCCTGCTAGTGCCGCGGCGTCCGCAAGTCAGTCAGCTGTGAGAGGTGACGCCACTGTGCAGCAGTGAAGGTATGAGTTCTTTCTGAAAGGAGTTGCCTCCTTCATGTGGAAAGCCCCCTTCAGGCCCGAGTCTGAAGTAGGAGAGCTTCAGTTCCTCACCAGCGAAGCTGCGGTGACCACAGGTCACTCAGGCGTGACCTCTGTCCAGTGAGAGAAAAGAGACACAGAAATAAGGACAGGCCGCTGCCTTCGCGTTGGAGGGCCAAGGCCATGGCTGACAGAAGCGGCGTGGCTGAGTGTCACTGAGGGGGTGAGGTGAGGAAGCTTCTCGGCACCAAAGGGTACAAATCCACATTCCCAGCTACTGCCTCCCAAACAGCCTTTGAAAGAAAGTAATTCAGCATCGAGCCAAAGGCTAGGAGTCTGGGGTTCCATGCCACGTTAAATTAAGATTTTCACAAATTTAAACTATCATCTGAAAGGATGTGGTAGGTATTATTTTTGTGTTTGCTTTTCAGATTTCTCTTGATTTGTACATTTCCAATGCTAGTGAATGTGAGAAGGGAAATGATAGCTTGGTTCACCACAAAAATAAAACTCCATTTCTAACGTATCAATCATTTTCTCTCTGAATTCCACCAAAGTGAAATAATACCTTTCACACTATTAGCTGGATTACCTCCTGTCCACAGCTGCTTTTCTTTACTATTACTTTATTGTAGGCAGCAGTTCTCAAAGTGTGGTCTGTGGAACCCAGTGGCTTTGGGGCTGGGGGTGCAGGTTCACAAGGTCAAGGCTGTTCTTGCGGTGACACTGGCACATTTTTTTGTCTTTTCCACTGTAGTAGAGTTTATGTGGATGGATTGGTTGCCAGGCCCTTAGTTGATGCCTTGTAGTCGTGGAATTCTATGGCTTACCACCCTCTCACAAAAGCAGAATGCCAGTGTCACTGATGAAGAACCTTGATGAAGTTGTAACCATTATTAATTGTTTTAAACCTTGACCGGCGAATACATAGCCGCCAAGCAAGCTGGACTTTTTCTGACTGGCATTTGGCCCACATTTTATCATACATGAGCAATTGAGTCTCTCTCTTGAATGGAAACAATGGACTGAGCATATTGCCAGTGATAAAATTTGAGCTTTCAAACAATTGGGGTTCTAGAAAACTAGTACCCACTAGTGGGCTTGATAACTTCTCAAGTCCTTAAAGCAAAACTATGCAAGTGAATATTTAAGATGCAGAAAACTTGCCTCTGCTACTGTGGGCCTGATAGCTTCCCAACCCTGAGGGTTTTCTGATAAGGTCGATAATGCTGGTGATAGATGTGGGCTTTCTGTTGTATCGTGAAATATGTCAGCTCGGTGAACCAATATTTTCCAAATGAGCAGTGTGAGATGTTACAGAACCGTCTCTGGGAAAATTCATGCTCTGAGGTTATCAGTGGATTTTTAGGGAAAGTATGTGAATATGATTTTGGCCCTCCATTGCTACTAGCTGTTAGGAAACTACCATTTGTTAAGATTTGGGTGTATGCCTTGCCCGCTGCTCCGCTCAGCAGTGTATCTCTGATCTGCCTGTTCTGCTCCCCGCTCTGTCTCTGGTGAACCCTCTCGCTGCCCCGTGCCTCTGGCCTGTACCCCAGCTTGTATGTATAAATAAATAAATCTTTAAGAAAAAAAGATTTGGGTGTAGTATCAGAGCAGATCCATAATTATCTGGGAAAGCTAGTAAAACAATCCATTTCCAACAATACATCTGTGTCAGGTTGGATTTCCTGGAAGCACCGCAACCAAAACAACATATCCAAACAAGGAGTTGAGTGCAAAAGCAGCAGTGAGACTCCAGTTGTCTTCTCTTAACAGTGGGTGCTAAAGTGATTTACAAATAACATAAAACATTGCCATTCTTCCTGTTATGGTTTTTTGTTTGTTTAAAAAGTGGTCAGTTTTCATAAACATGGTTTTTATGTTAACATATAAACGGGGTTCTCATTTTTAAATGAATTAAAGCTCTTTAACATTTCTCATACTTAAAATAAGTATATAAATAGACCGACATAGAGCAAAGCCCATGGGGATTCTCAGTGACTCTTACGGTTTTTAAATCATTTTTTGAAATAATGGTATGGTGGGAGCAAAAAGTTGAAATGCTGCTGTAAGAGAATTTTTTATAAGTAAGCATAGGGTGTCTTACCTATTGAGATAAGAATGGGGTGCCCTTTGTGATGATCCTCCAGGGTGAGAAGGATTTCAACAGCATGAGGAAGGTTTGGGGGTGCAGGGTGGGGAAGGGAGGTTTGGTGGGGAATTCACCTGAAGGAGGCACAGTTGTAAATTCTAAGACTTGTGTGTCTAACAAATGAGAAATCTGAACTTCAGGGAGCAGAGTAATTCGATTATACTGGTCAGCAAATTTTTACAAAAGTCATGTTACTGAAATAAAATTAGTCATTTCCTATCCATTTGTATGTGCTCAACACAAATATGACAGTCAAATGCTAATTTTGGCTCTAGTTTTTTTTTTTTTTTGTAATCTGCAATAAATGGATGTTTACATCACGAAATGCATGCCCAATAGTAATAGGCCTATGGTTAATACCTGTAAAAAATCAAGTCACAGACTACTTCTTAGATTTCTTTGCTTGTCTCTTGTACAGCTGTTCAGGAATAGAATAGGTGGAAGACAGTTTCCATTGTGCAAAAGCACAGCCTTAAGACTCAGTTTCAAGAGTCTAGAAATAGTCTCCATTCTTGTGGGTCATGAGTGATTTCTAAGGCATTCATGAGGCCTTCAATATCAGAACAGAATGCCAGAGTACTTTCCTTTCTGAAGAAAGGCTCCAACTGCTGGTGGTGCTTTTGATAGAAAGTAATTGTGACATCTTCTAGAAGATTCCATTGATGGAGTCTTGATCCTAGCAATTCTGCCTTGTTCTTGGATAAATCCAAATCACAAACCAGGTCATTGAGTTCTTCCTGTGTTAGTCTGTGTGGGGTTCATGGTGCACTACAGTGAAAATCTGGATCACTGCATGCTGATGGAACAGGAGATAGGTCGGCTCACCCTTTTCCTCATCAGATGAATCAAGAGAATATTCTGCTGGAGGTTCTAGAATAGAAAGTTCCTCACCAGGTGGAACTGGTCTCAATGCAGACGGAATATTTGGGTAGACTAGTCTCGACTTCTTTTGCTTTGTTATTCTGCCGGAAAGAGGAGGAACCAAGCAGAAGGAACAGTCTTTTATGTGGTTGCTTGGCTCTCTCCACACCATGGGAACTGCAAACGGCATTGATGGTCTTTTGTCATTTAATCCCTGTGAAAGTTGTGTTGTGCATGTAGCACAGCATATATGCAGGGCCCAAGGCTGGTCTTGGTCACCAACCTTGCATCCGAAGCAAAGACGATAAGCCTTCTTCACTCGAGAAGTGATACTTTTGTTCTGGTTGGCAAATGTCGCTTCCCCACAAATAGAGCAGAAATTGTCCAAGTTGCTATTACCACACTTTCGAGGCATTATTGTTCTGTGTTGTGCCTAAATGGATAAAATAATAACAGTTCTATGGAGCAGCAGCTTAAACTGTTTCGCACAAAGTCTGAAATATTTTCAATGCTCAACGTTTCTGACAAGACTTTATTTATATTTTTTAAAGATTGATTTATTCATGCATACAAGCTGGGGTACAGGCCAGAGGTGCGGGGCGGCGAGAAGATTCACCAGAGACAGAGTGGGGAGCAGAACAGGCAGATCGACAGAAATACACTGCTGAGGGGAGCAGCGGGCGAGGCAGGAGAGGTCTTCCTTGCCATGTGGGAATCTGCCTGGCCTGGCGTCGAACTCGCGTCGCCTCTGCCCACAGCTCCACAGCACAGCACTTAACCGCTGTGCCACCAGGGAGCCCGACAGGGCTCTCTATAGTACACTGCTGACGTCAGCTTACTTCAGCAGCTGCCTGGCAGTAGTATTGCATTGCATCAGAAAATGATGCAGTCAACTCTGGATGATGTGTGCATGATGGTATTATGCAATGCGATGCAATATTACATCATTCTAGGCTGATTTCGGATGTTGTTGCAGTCCTGCTGGATAAATTCACACGGTGAAACACATAAAATGAATTATAGGAAATATCTTCAAAACAAGAGCTAATGAAAAATTTTCAGGGTTATATTCATGTCCAGCACACCAAGATACTACAGAGTAGGGCCTTTTTACATCAGTAACGATCTCACTGTTGACCAGTGTTGTTGGCTCTTTCCGTTATTGACCCCACGGATATTCATTGAGTGTGCATTGTGTGTCAGTTTCCTCTGCTCGTTCATCTCTCTGTAATCTGTGCGGGCCTGTCCCGCCTACTCCAATGTGAGGAACCCAAGAGGCTCATATGTGAGGTGAACCACCTGAGTGCTGTGACCAGGTGGCACAGAATGCCGGGGTCGCTGGGGTTCACCTCTGTGTCCGGTGCCCCCGTGCTTACAGAGTGAACTGTGCGTTACTTGTCTCCTCTGCTCCACCCCCAGAAGACGCCAGGCAGCGCTGTCCTTTTCGCTTCCTTGGGTTTGAGCTGTGGACTGAGTGGCTGAGGTTGGGATTCACATCTCCTGGGCTCCTCACCGTCCATGCCATTTTGTGTAAATCGCCCTTCAGAATCGGTTTTCTCCTGCACAAAAAAGACTCCAGACCCCCAACTCAGGTGTGATTTCTGGACTAGAGGACGTGGCGTGCGGACAGCATCCCCTGAGAACCGGCAGCCCTCGGGTGCCCTCATCTCCTCTCCTCCCTTCAGCCGCTCCTCCGGCGCACTCCATCCCCTGCTGACCTCCGTCTCGCCCAGGCGCGGCATGTTTCACCCTGACGCCTGGGCCCACTCCCACAGGCGCCCGGCCGTGCTGGGCCGGGGCCACAGGGACCCAGTGTCCTGGGCACAGGCCTCCCGGGCTGCTGGCTGCAGAGCTGTGTCCAGGGACTCTGCTTCTCGCCTGTAAAACTCGAGCAGGTGCTGCCCCCTGCGGGTGCTGCCTGAGGGTGCAGGCTCGGCCTCTGACGCGCGCCCAGGCCTCTTCTGGCCTTTCTGGGTGACGCTGCCCTCCCCCAGCATGGTGGTGTCCACCAACGGTGACAGGATAGCCGCAGCTCCACCCGTCCTGCGCACAGTCTGGGCCTCGGCGGCGTCTGGTGTCTGTTTCCTCTGTCTCGAGTGCGTCCTTTCTAACAGTGCGTGAGTCACTCAGCAGTGACCGTTATGAAGGGAAGTTGCTCATGGGCAGACAAGCTCCTTCCTCTCGGCAGAGGCGTTGGGGGCCGTGTTCTGTCTGAACAAACTGCCCCAGCTGTTCTGCCTCTGGGCTCCCGCCGCCGTCCACCGAGTCCGAGGTGCTGCTGGCGGCGGCGCAGCGTGTCTCCTGCACCAGGCCGGCTCTGGGCCACACGGCCCGTGGTGCCGTCGCTTCCGAGCCGGCTTCGGGGTTGGAGTCTCAGGACAGACCCAGCCCTGAAGGTGACCCTGAAGCCTGCACACACGGAATCTTCATGTTCCCTCAGCGCGAACGCAGGAGAGCGGCAGGCCTGACGTGAACAGCGGCGCCGGCCTCCACGCCACGAGCCCCCGGCGTCCGCGGAGAGCAGCAGTAGCACAGCCGGCCACGGCCGTCCAGGCCAGGCGAGGTTCCCAGCGCCATACCGGGCGGCGGGTCCCACTTCCCCTGATTCAGTGATTTGCAGGACTTGGGGACTGCAGAGCCCATAGAATCGGGGTCCCAGGCCTGCCTGTGCTCTAGACCAGCTGGCAATCTAGAGATGTGCAGAATGGGGGGCCAGCTCCCCGCCAGCAGACGTCCCCGCTCTGCGCTGCCCCCCAGCAGGCCCCGGGCCTCAGCCAGCAGGCCACGTGCCCCCCGCTGGGCATGCCGTGGCCGACTCCGTCATTTCTGGGGCGGCTGCTCTGGGGTGGCTCTCAGGGTCCCTCAGCAGCACCCACTTCGGGCCCACAGGCGGTGTGGGCTTCGCGAGCGCGATGCCAAAGGGGCCCTTGCCCGCAGGTTCCGCGGGGTGGCCACAAGCCAGCCTCCTGGAGCCCTTCCCAGTCCTGGGGCGACGGGGCGGTTTGAGCCCCTGCTGAGGCGCCTCTGCCCGAGCCAGAGCCGCCACCTCACGGGGCCACCAGCAGACTGGCTGCACCGTCACCTCCCCGCCGGGCTCCACGGGCTTGGTGCTTCGGGGCCCTGTGTCCTCGGGAACATTACAGCGCCTCTCCGTGCCTCAGTTTCCTCCTCTGTAAAAGGAGGGCGATTCTGGCTCCTGCCTCAGAGGCCCCACAGCGGCTTAGCGCACAGCAGGCACCAGTGTTAGTGCCTGTGACTGTTGGTGCTCCGTGGATGAGACGGCCTGGCGGGGCTGTCAAGCATGGGGACGGCCTGTGTGTACAGGGGTCTCCCCTGCCTGCGCGGGGGTGAGCCTAGGCTGTGGCCTGGAGAGGTCCCTCGCCCTGCTCTTCCCTGAGCTGAAGCGCGAGCGCCGAACAGGCAGGCCCAGGGCTCCTGTCCTGCCTGCCGCGTGAGAGGCCAGAGTGGAGGCTTTTCACGGGGAAGGGGCCGGTTGTGCTCGCCCTCCCTGGACCGGGAGACCTGGCCCCACACGCTGGCACTCCCTGACTGTGGGAGGGGCCAGGGTTTCCCCTGCCTCTGTGCCTGGCGGAGAGCTGGCTGCGCCCAGCCCGGCAGAGGTCAGGAGTGGCACGAGGTGGACAGAACCGGGGCGGAGGAGGGGCCGGTGAGGGAGCTTCTCTGCTGCCCCATCCATGGCGAGCAGTGGGGGTTCCAGCCCCCACTTCCCTCCTGTGACCCCCAAGGCCTGCGCCAGGCAGGACGGGACAAGTGCTGGCCCGTCTCAGCCCGAGCCCCTGCTGCCCGGCGGCTCAATCCCTCAGCTGCCCGTCTTAGAAAACAAGGGCTTTGGGGACAGGGGCTTCCGGGGCCGCAGCGCCCCGGCTCGAGTGACCCGCAGGCTCCTCGCGAGGTCTGCTGGCCCCGACTTGGTCCTTGCCTTCGCAACTGAGGTTTTCAGGTTTTGCTCGTTTGGTTGTCCACATCTCTTCTTGGTCTCCAGTGCCCCTGTCTCCACTTCAGGCCCCCAGAAGCAAGCTGGGGGGCGGGGGTTGGACGGTCCTGGTCCATGTTCCATCGCCGCTGGGCTGGAGCTTCATGTTTCAGGGGTGTGAGCACCCATGGGTGCACAGGCAGGCACCTCAGCTGCCCAGAGAGCAGGCCGGCGGTCGGTTCTGCCTCCCCTCCCCCCAAAACACACCTCTGTCCTCGAGAAACTGGAGGAGTAGAATTAAGGGTGGTTGCGTTGTCTGTCCTTAAAATTTAGGCAGATTGTGTCAAAGCACAGTCACCCCAGTCTCTGAGAAAGCCCCAGTTTCGGGTCCAGGACTCGCGGCAGCTGAGGCGTCGGCTGGTCTGCCTCTGTGTGTGCCTGAGGGGTGGCAGGCTGCAAACGGAGCCCCGAGGGTCCAGCTCCCTCAGGGTACCGAGATTCCATGTTGCTTTATTTGGCCACAGAAATGGACATAGTCTTCGCTGGCTCTAACACACCTGCTAGTACTGCTTTCACCATCCATCTTGCAAAATATCAGACAAGGCCAGGGCTTAAATTAAAACCCCCAGCTTCTTATCTCCTTCCCACAGGAAAGCAAATCTGTGTTGAAAACCGTAAAATTAAGAGGAGAGCAAGGAAATCATAATTTAGCAAAAATTCATGGCGCCAGATTCTGAACGCTGTGACTGCAGGGTGAGGTCAGACATTAAGAAGACGCCGCCTGCCCGCGCAGTCTCCTCAAGGTGGTGCTCGCAGCGAGGAGGCCAGCAGGGCCGGCTACGTCAGCCGGAGGCTTCTGCCTCGCTCACTGCTCTCACTGCCCTAAGAAAAGATCTTGCTAGACTGGCCCTGATGCGCCCAGGGAGGCTTTAGAAATGGAGCCAACATGGTTACTCTCAGGTATCCCTGTAATATAGTCATGGCAGCTTTGGATGTTGCGATTCTTGTTTCCATTTTTAAAAGGTCCGCAAGGCCCTCTTTCCCTCCCCCAGCGTCCTCAAGTCCTTGTGTTTAAGAAGCTGACTCACTCTGGGTGTTGGGCAAAGTGCATCATTGACACTTGAGAGGCCCTGGATGGTGTCTGACCTCACACACGTTTGCGCACATGCATGTGTGTGCCGGACTGTGCAGCCGCAGCGGCGGCCGCCGCCAGACGTGAGGGCGAGCTAGGACGGGGTGTGGCACTGTCCAGGAAACTCCTGGCTTTCCTCTTGCCTTTTTCTCTCCCGCGTAAGTCTCTTCTGGGTGGAAGTCGTGAGGATGGGTGTGGAGAATCACTGTTTCTAGCTGTCAAGAGAAGCACATGTTGCTAGGACAGGTGTGCGGGCTGTTCCTGAGGGAATGTTCCCGTTCGAGTCACACAGCTTTTTATACCTAATCGGTAAAGACAAGTCCAAGTTCACATCTGTCACGGGGGTGTCGGGGCCCCGTAGACCCGCTGCACCGCGAGTGGTTCGCACCTCCAAGTGTTCAGAGGCTCATGGCACAGATGTGGTTCTGGAGAATCTGGGTTCACGGCACCTCAGTCTGCCGTTGGGTGAAATTCTCCCTAATTCACAGTAATTGTGGTGAAGGCATGTCTGAACTAGAGGACTGGAGAACCTTCCCAATTCATTATATTCTCCGCCTGCTAAATTCACACGCTACTTACTGCTACAGCGTGTCTGCTCAGAGAGCTGGGCCAGGCCGCTGTAACTGGTGGAACTGGAAATCAGAAGCACACTTGGCATGCTCGCGATGGTGTGTGCTTTCCTCCTGGGGCGGGGGTGCAGGGGTCTTCAAATCGATGTCCTGTTGAAGGTGAAGCCGCCTGAGTCCTGTTTCTGTACGGGCTGACTTCAGGGGTAGGAGGGGAATTCAACTTCAGCCCAAGAAAAGGATCATCCATTTCAAATAGAAAGTCCCAGGGCCTCCCTGGTGGCGCAGCGGTTAAGCGCTGCGCTGTGGAGCTGTCGGCAGCGGTGACACGAGTTCAACGCCCGGCCGGGGAGAATCCCACATGGTGTGGCAGACCTCTCCTGCCTCGCCCGCTGCTCCCCTCAGCAGTGTATGTCCCCCAATCTGCCTGTTCTGCTCCCTACTCTGTCTCTGGTGAACCCTCTCGCCGCCCCACGCCTCTGGCCTGTACCCCAGCTTGTATGTATAAATAAATCTTTAAAAAAAGAAAGTCCCAGTAAGCAACCTGAACCTTTAAAAAGGGGCTTTGACCGGGATGGCGAGAGCACAGTGCAAAGTCGCGTGTGCTTGCTGAACCTATAGAATATGAAAAAGCCTCTGCAGACCCTTCCCGCTGTCCAGCCTTAAAGTCGCAGATTCTGGAAGCTAAGGGCCCCCGCCGCAGCGAATCTGTGTGTGCTGGGCTGTTGGAATACTCGCCCTTTCAAATTGGCAGGGTGCGTTCATTTGTTCATGGAATGGCTTTCTACCGAGTGCCTTCTTCGTGCCAGACATATGCAATGAATAAAGGGCTTGTGAAACGCTCAGCACATTCGCCCAGGACATCAGCCTGAGGCGGCAGCCCAGGGGGAGCTGCCGGGAGCGTCCGGAGAGCTGGTTGTAGGGCAGGGTGTCCAGAGCGCCCTGGGGAGGGGGCCGCTGACGCGGAGGGCCATCCGTGCGCTGGGGGTGCTGGCTCGCGCGCAGCCGGGGAGGGGGCGGGCGCGCGGTGGGGCCGGCGCTGCGTGGCGTGACGCAGCCTTGGGAGGGGCCGGGGCCGGCCTGCGTTAACCGCGCGCTCTGGTTGCTTTGCAGTCCAACAAAGTGCCCGTGGTGCAGCCGTCACACGCAGTCCACCCTCTCACGCCCCTCATCACGTACAGCGACGAGCACTTTTCTCCAGGGTCTCACCCGGCGCACATCCCGGCCGACGTCAGCTCCAAGCAAGGTGAGGACTCGCCCTGGGCGCGTCCCCTCTTTTTAAAAGGATTGTTTTACTCCCCTTCGAGGTGAGGTTGGTTTCAGCGCTGTGGACGGCAGTTCCCCGGGCCCCTCCCCCTCCGCTCCCCACGGCCCCCTTCGACAGGCTCGGTGCTGCAGTCGGGTTTCCAGACGTCGCTTGGGTCCGTGCCTTTGCTTTGCTTCTGTGTGTTCCACACGAGTGGAATCTCGAGGCGCCACCTCTCACAGTCCGCACAACCTCACGGCCCCTGCTCAACCTCTGCTCCATGTCTCTGTGGGGCGAGCAACACACATTGGGGAGCTGAGAGTCTTTTATTTGACAGCAGGTTTTTGTAAATACACAAGAATCTGCCGCTGCTTTTATAATTCAGAATTTAAAAAAAAAATACAAGAGAAGACTAGAAGGGTTCTTTTCAGAGTGATAGCTCTGGGAACCCAGGCACCACTGCCCGCCAGCAGGCCCTGCAGATCGGCTGAACGTCAGTCCTCACTGCCCCCTGCAGGATCGCTGTGCTTTGGCAAGTAGGAGGTGATGGTAGTATTTTTAAGTTAGAAAAAGGCCAAAGTAGGAGATTTTTACTTCCAAAGTTATCTTTTTGGCCTTCTGTATTTAGTTTAATCCCTGTCATGTTTTATCCTCTTTTTGTTACTTCCCAGCGCCGGCTTAGATGCAAATAATAGTTAAGGTACACGACCCTGTCTGCTTAAATCAAAGCAACACACGTCTTATTATTGCCAAGATCTGCTGCTGTTGCCTTTACGCAGAAACATACAGCAAGGGCGGCCTGACTGCCCCAGACGACTGCCTCTGTCTCCGAGGGGGCAGCGCGGCCGGCGGTAGGCAGAACTCTGCTCTCCAGCCTTCTCGTCCCGTCTACCTAGGCACAGCCAGGGAGGCATTGCTCACGGCACGGCCTTTGCTTCTTCCCGCACCACAGCGTGGTCTTTAAAAGCTCAGCTGTATCGTGTTCAGCATCTCAGCCCTTGTCCGGCCCCGGCTTTGACCCGCAGCGGGCGAGTTCAGTGAGCGCTGGCCGCTGTGGCATTGAGAGGCTGGTGCTTTCCTGCCGTGAACACGAGCAGGTTAAATTCACGCCCGTGTCCCTCCCCTGTGAGAGGCGACCAGTGATTTGAGGACTCGGTTTCGGGTGGACGTGGACGCGAGCCCAGGTGCCCTTAGGTGGAGGAGGTGAGACTTCCCTCCCTCTGCAGACGCTGGCAGGTCGGCCTCTGCCTTGTCCCTCCATCCCGCCCCTCCTCCCTCCACTTCCCTTTACCCAGGAAGTCCAAGGCTTGAGAGACGTCCAAGACAGAACGGAGGGTGGACAGTGAGGAGGGCCTGGAGACAGGCGTCTCGGGGGGCGGCGGGTTTGAGGCGCCAGGCCACGCTATGACCTCGATGCCGCGTCGCCCCAAGGGCCGACTGAGGCCTGCAGGTCCCCTGCCCAGCACAGGTCCGAGCCAGAGATGCCCATCTGGGAGCCAGGAGCTTGGCGCGACCGTGGTAGACAGAGAGAAAGCCTCAAACCGGCTATTAGCAAGAACAGCCCAACAGTGCATCTCAGTTCGCTTTTCACTATTTACTTGCTTCTCCACACTTCTCCAGCAGACTCTGCCCAGCCAGAAATGGCAGTGGGTGCAGGCACGGCCCAGTTCTGCCGACACTTCCTTGGAAGTCTTGCTTTTGTTCCCCAGGTGCTCGGCCCCGCCTGCCTGCCTCTCCCCCGCCTGCTCTGTTTGTTTGACTACAAAGAGCCTCCTTAATGGCCTTTTTGTCCTGGATGTCACCACATGTCTCTGGGAATCAGGAACCCTCAGTTTGGAAAGAAGAGACTGACATGATTGTGCGTTCGTGTCATCTCATCCCAGAGTTACCCGATTTCTCTGTTACCGAAGAGACTGTTCCGCTGCAGGAAGGGAACTGACCTCAGGGTAGAATCGGAACAGCGGCCGCCCCAGGGCGGACGGTAGGGCGGGCAAGTGTGGTGCCTGGCGGGCCCCCCTCCTCTCAGAGGCAGCCCCCCGCTTGCGGGTTTCCTTCCTTGGAGGCGCCCCCCTCTCCCCTTTCTAGCCAGACTCTGACGCTGTGTCAGGGGCGCTGAGACTGCGGCCTGGGGCCTCTGCGTCCCGGGGAGACCAGCCCGGCACAGAACGTGCTGGCACCCTGGGCTTGCCTGCCCAGACCTTCACTGCCGCAGAGCCGTGGGGTCCGGGCAGGGGGTCTTGGGCCCTCATTCTGGGTGTTCAAGTTCACATTTCCGGGAAGTTCCTCTTGGGCCTGGGTGGCCGTGCGCACCGGAGGTTTGAGGAGTAGCTCGGGTGGGGGAGGAGCCAGCGGGACAAACTCCTCGGCCACCCTAATGTGGAAGACTCGCCATGGGGGCTTAGGCGCACCTGACCGCCACCCCCAGGAACAGTCCCCGGGTGTGAATGTTGGGTCCACAGTGGGCAAGAGAAGCGGTGTTTCTAGCTTTTACTATAAAAAAAGGAAATTTGAGACTATTCTTTTAAAAACGAGATGATCTCATGTGAGCTCTCTGTTGTGATTAAAGCCCTTTCTCCCATCAGCTTTCTCTAAGAATCGAGAAAGTACGCTAACTTCAAAGTCAAAGGAGCATCAACTTTGAAGGTAACACTTAAGTCACTCCCGGACGTTCGAGGCCTTCAGTATCTTTTAAGAGCCAAATGAACTTCACTGGCATTTTTAGTGGGGAAGAGCAGGACACGGAAGAGCATCTTCTCTCTCACCAAACTCCCGCAGTGACCGACCTGTCTGTCCACGAATGGAGGCATATTCTGGGGGTGAAGTCTGGGGTTTGTATCTCAACATGTGGGAACAGTCTTGGAAAGGCAGATTCGTTGCGCGCAGAAACTTCTGTGGCTGTGCTCTGTGCAGAACCGCTCTCCTCAGGGTGCACCGAGTCTCAGTTGTTACCTTCTGCACTCGTGCGCGTCTGGCCCCTCTGCACCCCAGGTGAGCTGTACACAGGCAGGCGCAGCTGGGGGTCTGCAGCTCAGGGAGCAGACACGGGCGAGGCTTTGGTGGCGTCTCGTTCTACCTGTGTGCGGTTAATCCAGACCGCCTGCCCCGGAGCCCAGAGCACCCGACTTGATGAAGCGCTTAGCTGGAGCCGAAGTGGCAGACGCAGAGGAATCCTACCACGCATGACCATTTGGGGGCTGAAGATGATTCCTAGTTCATCACTGACCCTCTGAGGTATCCCAGTCCCCAGATCTGGGTGTCCAGAAAGAGGCCCGTGGAAGTGGGGACGGGGCAGCCCACCTAGCCTCCTGCACACGCAGGCCGGGCCTGGCGGAGGCTGTGCCTCTCCGCGACGCACCCCCGCTCCCTACGGGGTCTGGAGACGGGCGTCCGCTGTGCCCTGGCCCGGAGAAGAAGCGGGTCGGCAGCACGAGGGCCGCTCGGAGCTCCTCACCCCGTGCTGTCTTAACACCTGTTTTCTCCAGCGTTGACATGTAGAGACGCGACGGCAGGCTGGTGTGAGCGGCGCTGACAGTGCGTGTGGCCTTCTGGGCCCCTGAGGCTGTGTCGTGCGCCCCGAGGCCGACCCCTTTCTCTCTCACAGGCATGTCCAGACACCCTGCGGCTCCCGAGATCCCCACCTTCTACCCTCTGTCTCCGGGCGGCGTGGGACAGATCACCCCGCCTCTCGGCTGGTAAGGCCCCCCCCACCCCCCCGCCACCCTCCGCTGTGCTAGGTCCCGTCCTCCTCTCTCCCTGCCCCCGGGAGCGGCTTTGGGGATGATGGCACTTGTGGGGTGAAGAATCCACCATCTACCAGCCAGGTGCTAACTTGAGGTCACTTCAACTTAAAGGATTCAGCTGCACGCAGGCTTTGAAATGGACTGAATCAGTTCGCTAATGTGTGTAGAGGGACATAGCGTTTGCTTTGAAGCTTCCAGTTTTGCGGATTCGGTTTGTGGCTTCGGGCGCTGGCTCCCCCAGGGCGCAGCGGGGTGCAGGGGGTCTTTCCGTTCCAGTTTTCTGAACTCGTTTCTTGAAACATAAACCGAGACACACTGAGTCTCTGTCTTTGCTTACAAGTGGGCGAGTGAGGGGGACGGCAGACCCCTAGGGCGAGCTCCGGACTACGTCAGTGTCTTTCGGTTTTTCACAACGGACCGGGTTGAGTTCGGAGTAGTCAAAAAAAAAAAAAAAAGGCAAAAAAAGGGTGGTTTTGGTTGTTTCCTTTCCAGAAACCAAGACTCTCTATTTTATCATTGCTAAAAAAATTCTTTCTGCTGCTTTCAAAACCTTTTTAAATTATAAAGGTGCAGGACAGGAAGCACGGGGAGGACCAGCGCATGCGCTGAATCCTTTGCCGTTTCACTGGCGGCCCATTCCCGCGCCTGTCCCCCCAGACAGCTGCCACTCCCCCCATCTGGCTTTCCACCCCCACGGTCCCAGTCACCTCCGTCTCTCCCTTACCTCCGCCCAGCCCGCCCCCCCCACATTAAACCCCCCACCAGGACGCTCGCTGGGGCTCCCTGATTCTTCAGACACTTTCGAACCGACCGCAGCTGCCCGTCTGACCTCGGCTGTTCAGGGACCTGTGCTGAGGGCAGGGGTGGCGGCCGAGAGGAGGGATCGTGGGCATGAGAGGCCGAGGTGTGGCTGGCACGGAGGGCAGGGTGGGGCTCTGGGGTGCACAGGGAGTGACCCAGGGGCTGGCGGGGAGGGAGGAGGGCAGGGTTTGTAAGTGCTTGTCCATTCTTCTATTTTTCTTTGTCCCCTCCCCCAAATCCTCAAAGCTTCTGATAAAGAACACACCCCAGGGGCAACCCTGGGGCTCCCCCATAGTCAGCGCCTGGGGTGGGAGAGAGGAAAGGACAAAGGCTGGCAAAGGAGAGACCTGCTTGTTTTGGTGCCCTGCTGGGGTGGAGGGTCAGGAACGGGAGCGCCCTGAAGAGGTGCCCCCATCCTTCTCCAGAGCCTGCCCCCGCTCTCTGATGGCTGGTGACTGGTCTTTTGTCATTGACGGGTTCCTTTTCTCTGTGACCTCAGGCAAGGTCAGCCTGTCTATCCCATCACGGGAGGATTCAGGCAACCCTACCCGTCCTCACTCTCAGTGGACACCTCCATGTCCAGGTAGGTGGGGAGGACCCCCGGCCCAGCCGCTCGCCGCTTGCCGCCCGCGCTCTGCTTGCCTCTGCCGTGGGCGCGGAGGGTGCGCAGCTCAGCCTGTCTGTCTGCAGCGTGCCTGGCTCCCACACTAGGTGTCCCGGGGCTCGGGGCAGGAGCCTGCGCCTCACCCCCAGGAAGCAGTGTCCCCCAGGGACCTCGCGGCCACCCAGCCCGGGGCAGGCTGCAGCAGGCCCCGGGGGCACCCGGGAAGAGCTTGTCTGCTCCAGCTCGCGTGGGCGGCGGGCGGGGGAGGCAGCGGGCTGGGGGCGCCCCTCAGCTTTGAGGGTGCTTGTCCCCGTCAGCGCGGCAGCGTGTGACGCCCCAGCTCACTCAGAACCCGGCGGAACAAGGCAGCCCACGGCAGCTGACGGCACTCCCCAGAGGGAGGCCACGGGGGGCCCTAGTGTGCGAATCAGGCCCCGTGGACCCCCCGGCTGCCTGCCAGCTCGCTCGGGCGCCCGCGCTGCGCCCCGCGCCCCGCTTTGCTTCGGGAGGGCCCTTGCGCGGCTGTGCCGCTCGTGGTGTGCCGCTGTGCGTGGTGTGGCCTGCGGGGCCGTGGTGCGGAGGGGTGGCGGCCGCGCCTGGTGGTGAGCCGTGCTGCTCATTCTGGTGGGAGACGCGGTGTCTGTGATGAATTTTAGCTTTGGGGGGAAGAACATGATGTGCCGAACACACTAATCCAGCCGGTAGGGAGGGGATTTAATGAGCCCCCTCCCCCCCAATCACACCTTACACTAAGCTCGGAGAACTGCCGGCCCTGGGGTGCTGTGGGGCCTCGCGGACGGCGGAGCCACGCCCTGGTGCTCTCACCATCCCCCTCGATCACTGACCCCTCGATCGCTGACGAGTCCGGCCTGAGAAAGTCCAGGTCCGACCCAGCCTCGCAGCCTCCGCCCAGACGCGGGGATGAGCCCTTCAGGCCTCTGTCCAGGCCTTTGCGCAGCGTTCATGTAACGTTAACGTTTTCCTCAAGAGTCTGAAAAACAAATTCTGAAATTTGTCCACAGCGCTTGTGGGGAGCACTGTCTGTCCCTGCATGGCGGCCCCCTCCCCGTGTGGACATTGTAAGGGTGTTTTAATGCCCCACGAGCGGACTGGGGGGACACTTGGGCTAGAGCCATTTCCACCCTGATGAGAACGGCCTCCCCCCACTGCGGGTGAGCCCCCCTGCGCCCCCGCAGTCCTGCGGCGAGGCCCCGGCTGCCTGCTCGCTGTGTCCCGGCTTCAGGTGGCGCCCGCCGTTCCTCCATCGTGCCGGCACTAGCAGGAAGCCGCCTCGCGTGGTGGCCTACAGGGATGCTTAGGCTTTTATTTAAGTCACCTAAGATGCTCACTCTTAGTAGTGTTCTAGTTCTAAGAATCGCTCTTACTGAAAGTCCTCTCTGATGGCGGCTCTGCAGGAAAAGTGGCTTTGCTTGGCCCCTGTGGCCCAGCTCCCTCCCAGGAAAAGTGCCAGAGGCTGCTCGGAGTTTGAAAGAAAAGTTCTGTTACTCGGGGCTCCTCCTGTTTCCGCCTGAGCGGGGAGCAGGACAGGCCCGCTCTGCCCCCGTCGGGCAGCTCGGGCGGCGGCCTGGGTGCCACACGGCCCGTCCAAAGCCCGCCCTCTGCCTCCTCTCCCAGGTTTTCCCACCACATGATTCCTGGTCCTCCCGGTCCCCACACAACTGGCATCCCTCATCCCGCCATCGTCACGCCTCAGGTCAAGCAGGAGCACCCCCACCCCGACAGCGACCTAATGCACGTGTGAGTAGCCGCGGCGGGGAGACCGGGGGCTGCCTCGCAGGTGCCGGCCCCTGGGAGGCCGGCAGCTGGTTCTCGCTGCGCTGCCCTTGGTTCTGAGGCCCGTGGCCGTGGGCGCTGGCTGGGGGCGGGGCGTCCAGGGTGTTTCCGGGATGTGGGCACCTTGACACCCCAAGCGTCGGAGCTCCGTATTCAGGGGCACGGGCCAGAGCACGCCGTGGGTCCCAGGGCCGGCCTGCCTGAAGAGAGGAGCAGTTGCGCTGCTTCATCTGGGCGTGGGCCGGCCAGGCGGAGACCCCGACACTGCGGGCAAAGCCAGTGCTCCTGTGTGGGGCGCAGGCTCACGTTTCGTGAGCTCCGCAAAAGAGGGCCTTGACACCCCCCAGAAGGCAAGAGGAACGGTGCCCAAATGCCGAGAGCTTTATCGAAGTGACGGAGGGTGAAGCCCATGTCCACCGTCTGCTGAACTTGTAGGTAGCTGTAGGTGAACGTTCTCGAGCCGAAGGCTCCTCATTCCCCAGGAGGCCCTGAGCTGAAGATTTGGGGGCGTAGCGCGCCCTCGAGCCTGTCCCCCAGCCTGGCTGCCACAGGTGTAGGAAGAGGTGCTCGCGTCTCTGTCCCACCCCTCTGTGACACCCCCACCCATCCCTCTTGTAGGAAGCCTCAGCACGAACAGAGAAAGGAGCAGGAGCCCAAAAGACCTCACATTAAGAAGCCTCTGAATGCTTTTATGTTATACATGAAAGAGATGAGAGCAAACGTCGTAGCCGAGTGCACTCTGAAGGAAAGCGCCGCCATCAACCAGATCCTGGGCCGGAGGGTAAGTGGCGTCCGCTCTGGGTTGGTGTGCGGGAAGGGGGCGCTGTCCCCTGGGGCAGGACTCAGGATAGAAGGCGCTGGAAACGGCTCTCAGTGGTAACCGTTTCCCTCGTGACCATTCTGCAAATGGGTGTGCAGTCAGGGGGTGTCTGCCGGGCTCTGGGGGGGCTGGGACCCGCCTGCATGGAGCACAGAGCTGGGTAACAGAACGCAAATGTCAGGTAAGAACCCAGAAATGCATAATCTGAATAGTGACGAATACTGTTGATGTCAAGAGCAAGGTTCTAAGAGAAGGACTCACGGGGAATTATGATAGGCCCTTCCTGGGCCCTCTGGGAAAAGTTGTTCAGCTTCATGAAGCAGGTGGTCAGCAGGAGGAGCTGTGCCCTCCCACGGGGCCGGGCTCGGGCTCGGGCCAGGAAGGTGCTGGGTGCATTCAGAGCTTCCTGCAGAAAGGCCTGAGGGCCCAGGCATGGCTCTGGAGCAGCCACCCCTCCCAGGACAGAGCGGATCTGTTCCCTTCACCTTGGGATGGAAGAGTCTTGACAGAGAATCCCAACAGTCTTTAGAAGACTGAGCTAGAGACTCCTAGGTGAGTAGTTTGAAATGCTCACAAGCCACTTCGCGCCCATCGCCACGCAGTTACTCTCGTGCTGACAACGGTTAGGAGCGCCCCGCTCAGCCACTTCCCAGCGATGGGGCTCGGCCCGCGCTGATTCTCACAGTGCCCTTCTCATCCCGCCCGGAGTGTTCTCCTGAGCACCTGTTCGGGCCGGGCACCCGGCGACAGCCAGGCCGACACTCCGACTTCTCCTCCCAACCTCCCGCCCAGAGGCTAATTCGCCTGTTCAGGTACTTTTCTCAGGATGGAAATGGTTTTCGTCACAGGTAGATGACGAGTACTGGAGAAGTCCTGACATACTTCTAATTCACATTCACTTTCACTAGAGACATCATCATTTTAGAAATGCTTCGTCTTTACCTGCTGATGCTGGGACTTTTTGGTAGCGTCCCACACTCTGCAAACGCCAAAGCAGGAGTTGCAGGGGGACACCCAGGGGAGGAGGCGGGCCTTCTATGACTTTTAGGGAACGGTGTCTGAGCACTTTTACCGTGTTTGTTACAAACCGGACACTGTCGGCACTTGCTGGAGAACACGGAGGTGCGACCCGGCAGGCGAGGAGCTGGAGGGCGGGGGCTTCTCGCGTGGCCGTCCCTGTGAGGAGGACACGAGTACCGCACTTTCCAGTTCGCAGGCCCTGGGGCACAGGGCAGGGTCGGTGGCAGATGATGGCGTTTTGGAGCCCCAGTTCTGAGAGTTCTGCCTGTCGCAAGGCTGAGGGCTGTTCCCCCGGCCCTGGAGGGGCAGAGATGGGGAAAGAACGGCTGACATGGTACTGGGGCTTGTGTGAAATGCAGCTTGTGCCCTCTTCAGTCAAAGGCTCCCCGGCCTGGAGCGGGAGCGAGTTGCTGCTGTCCGCCCCTCAGCACGCACGCCGCGCGGGGACGCTCGGCTCCTGCCACGGCAGGGCCCACGGCCGGGATGGTTCTCATTTGCGTGCCGGTCTTTGATTTAGACACCTGTTTCTATTTCTAGGTCTTTGAGATCTTTGATTAAAATCAGGTTTTCTGCCCTTTCAGAACTGCCCTCTGGCGGGATAGTCCTTGCTAGTTCTTTCAAGTTTCTGGCTTTTAAATCATGCAGTTTTACCCTGGGATCATTAGAATTCTTAAAATTCTTAAATCTTGCCCCAACAGTCTGTCTTTTGGTTTTTTATCTTCACTGCATCCCTAAGTGTTTACTCATAGAAACTGAGGTCTTAAGCAATAGCATAAATCTGGCCTACCAGCTCTTTCACTGTAGCGCCTCCGGCCTGTTGAAGGAGGCTCATCCATCTTATTTAGCACAATGTTTAAACGCTGGGACCAGATACGTTACTTCAAATGAAGTGGGTATCTTTCCCAACAGGCCCGACAGTGAAATTTGATGTTTTGAAAACATGAACTCCTCAGATCTTCAGTAAGCAGTAGAGCTAGAAACCCTTTTTAGTTGCCTATGTATCAGAAATTCCTGGGAAGAGGGCACCTTTCCAGGTAGTACTTCATTTTGCCTACTGCTTCACTCTGGCAAGTGGTTTTTTGCTTGTGAGTAGAGTTTGTGCATCAGAAACATCAGGAATGGAGAGAATTTGGGCCTCGCTTTCCCCCCGGGGCTAGCTCAGTGCTATTGCCTGGGGTCTTTTTGTCATCCGTGTAGAAGGCGCCACCCACCATCCCGTGTCTATGAGGCTAGAACTTAGTTTACAGTTCCCACTTCTCTCCACATCTCTAAATTCAAAGCCCTCAATCTACCCTTTCTTTGTCCTCCTTTTTCCTTGTCAGCAGCCTTTGCTTATTTGCACTTACACAGCTCTGGTGCTGGGTCTTATCTCTAAAGCCACCAGGCCGAGCTTCCCGTGAAGGCCCCTGCGGCCCGGGGCCTAGATTTGGAGAAGCTGCCTGTCTGCTAGTAGCCAGGTGGGTGACTTCTGCCCTCCATGTGCCCTCTGAGGCTTGACCTAATGGTGTTTACACCGTGAGTACAAAGAACCATCTCAGCTCACCTTTTTGTGCGAAAAACCTGAAAAATACCATGACTTGATTGGCCTTTAGGCCTGGCCCCGCCTGCGTGTGTTTTGCTTTCTGAACTCGACTTGTCGGCCAGACACACAGGGGCCCCTGAGGCCAGGTTCTTGTGCTGAGCTGAGCTGGGGGGGTGGAGTCCTGGTCGAAGAAGACGCAGATGCAGCCTCCTCTCTCCCCTTTTTTCTCGTTTGAGCTTTTAAAAACAAGAACAGAGTAATTAAAATCAGCATGCAGGGCGGCAGGGAAAGAATCCCCAGCCTTGAATGTGAAGGCAGGAAGATCGGGGGGCCCCACCCGTGGGGTGCAGTCAGTGTGTGGGCTCAGGTCCCCCCTGCTGCTCCCCTGGCAGGTTCTGCTGGCAGATCTGGGAAGCTCATACTCGGAAACTGCCTGGGGGGGTGCCCGAGGCAAGGTGTGCGCACAGATGCCAAGCAGCGCCGAGCTGCGAGCTGCCCGGGTGCCCTCCGAGCTGCCAACAGGGGCGGGTGTCTCAGGACCCGGCAGCTGCACCCTCCAGGGGGCGCTGCAGGGTCTGCCCCGCTCCTGTGCAGCCTGTGGGTGCAGGTGAGCGGCAGGTGCGGAGAGACGGACTTCTGAGGTCTGTCCTTCCAGCACGTCTGCGGAGGGGACCGCGCTGTGCAGACGTCAGGGACACGCACCCGAGGGGCTGCGTGGGGCGCAGGCTTCTCTTCACGACCCCGCAGCGGAGGGAGGCTCTGGCTGGCCTCGCCCCGGGTCCTGCAGGCGGGGGCAGGAGCGAGAAAGCGCGGTCCGAGCCCTGGCGTCTGCCGGCCTGTGGAGGCACATGTGAGCGGGCGTGCGCGGCCGCTCGGTGCTGCGCTTGCTGACTTCTGTCTGCCCCCGCAGTGGCACGCCCTCTCCCGAGAAGAACAGGCGAAATACTATGAATTAGCGCGGAAGGAGAGACAGCTCCACATGCAGCTGTACCCAGGCTGGTCTGCGAGAGACAATTATGTAAGTGCCCCGGCACCCGGCTGCTTGGGAGGGAGGTGGTGGGCTGCATCGTAAGGGTTTCACGGGAACGTGGCCTTTGTAAGTGCGGGGCGCTCCTATGTAGGGGCTCTACGTGACAAAGGTAGGACGGATATCAGTTGTCCCCCTGTACCCGAGGGGGCTGTTCCGTGGCCCGTGGACGCCTGAGACCAAGCCCTCGTGCCTGGGTTCATCTCCTCTGCTGTGACGAATGTCATTACGTGGATGTGGACTGTTCCCCAAATACCACGCACATAGGGTTCTTATGCCACCACTGAGCAAGGGACCTGACACCGCGGGCAAAGGGGGAGTTCTGGAACTAGTCAGCTACCCATATTCTTGCTGAGCATGTTCTGCAGTTGGCACGTGTGTGCACACGCGCTGGCGCCCTGTGGCCTGCTCCCGCCGCGAGGCCGGCGTCCCTGTACCTCTGTGGCAATGACGGCAGAACATTTCAGAGTGAAGGGCGCACCTTCAGATGTCTAAAAGCAGCGAAAATGGTTAAGTTGCTTTTTTTGAAGCTTGCAGCAATTCTGCAGTGGGGAAAGCAGATTTAGGGCTGTTTCTGTAGGCCAGGGTAACAGCGCTGAGTGGAAGGCTAGAAATAGCTCAAGACTCAGGATACATATTGTCAATTTATGGGACTTATTAAGTCGGATTCTGATCGGCTGTTTTGCCACAGACGAATCAGAAGTGGGTAAAGTTTTCTGTTCCAACTTAATGCACCCTGATTCCTATTAGTTTATTCAAATGGCGTTGGTATTACAGGTTTTCAGTTGTCACTGGCAAGAAACAACTTACTAATGTAGTCTTGACAAAGTGCAGACTGTTTTTGAGAATGTGTATTATAATGATACTGAGCTCTTTGGTGTTTTATAGAGGTGAGGAATTTATTTAAGCCACTGATTCGAAATCCTGAAAAGCATTTCGTGTTCTGTGTGAGACCAGCATTCAGAATGCCAGCAGGGGTGGCTCCATATGAGAGAAATCGCCCCTTTGTAAGGGGCCGTGTACTCACCCATGAAGCGTGTGGGCTGCGTCTGAGGTGGCCCCCCCATCACAGGGTCACTCACCCCGGGCTGGGGTCTGGCGTGAGCCCCTCTGCTGGGCTGTCTCAGTCACTGCTGCAGGCCGGTCTCCAGAGCCGTCTTACACACTCCGGGGCTGTTTTCAGAGCCTGCTGGCTGCCCCTGGCACGGAGAGCACAGCCGCACCGCAGAGGGCGGTTCAGGAGGCTGTCCCTGGGGTGAGGCCCAGGGACCGAGCTGCACGGCCCCCCTGTGCGGGTCGCTTCGGAAGATCTGGGTCTTCCCAGGGAGGCTTGTTAGGCCTCCCGGGCCGCCGTGCGCCGGCAGGCACCGAGCGTGGCCTGAGGGCGGCTTGGAGACAGGCTCTGTCCCGCCTTCATTCTTCTCCCCCACCGAAGAAAGTGTATCCCCGAGGGGAGAAAAGGTTCCCGGAAGATACAACACTTGGGGTGAGTGTTAAGGGCCGGGGGAGTGAGGTCCAGACCCGGGGCAGCTTCACGGCCCCTGAGGAGCAGAGGGGCCCGGCACGCCCACCCCGCACCTCTGCTCACCGCAGCGCCAGCCCCTACAGCTCCCTGGCCACGGGGTTGTAGTCGTTCAGGAGCGTTCAGGCCTCAGCGGTCTCGTAGCGTGGAAGAAAACGGAGTTCTGTGCACGGAGGTACCCACACAATATAGTCCAGAGAGCATTAGTGCTGTTGTCTTAGTTGCAGACGTGACGACGACAGCCAACCTGTTCTAATTGTTTGAAGTGACAATAAATTAGGCCACTGTATAAATGGAGCCGCTATTTTAAAACTCGTGATTCAGATGATTTCGACGCATCTTGGAAAGTGCGTGTTCACTCAGCTTAGTCTGGCTGCCTGAGAAGCAAGGTCCTTGGTTGAAACTGCCTCCCGCCTGCTCCCGGTCAGCGCGCAGGCCCCGGCCAGGCCCCCGATAGGGAAGGTGGAGGGACAGGGACGGTGATGTCTGCCCCCTGTCCAGGTGCCGATGGTAGAGGAAGAGGCTTCCGGGTCTCGTGTCCCTGCCCTGACGCTGTCTCTCTCTCTCCAGGGTAAGAAGAAGAAGAGGAAGAGAGAGAAACTGCAGGAATCGACATCAGGTGAGCCTGGCGTGGCGCCTCCTTCCGCCCCCTCCTCGCCCTGTCGCCCGGACCCAGTACCTGTGGTTTCGCTGCCTCGTTCTCTCTGCCTAACGCTCCCGCTTGGTTTCTGTGTGCGTGACCCCACGACGGACGGTCAGGACGTGCCGCCTGCGCCCCAGACTCCTCTGTGCTTGGGGCTGGGGAAGTAGAAAACGCGCTGTCAGGGTTTCTTTTTCCAGCACATTAACTCAAGGCAGCAGCCGCCGCCGAGGTCCTATTCGCCCCCCTCTCTCTGCGGCCACTCACTCCTGCTGCACGAGTGGAAATGGGGGTCCGAACCGAAGCACAGCGGCGAGGCTGCGTGAGGTTGTGGGCTACGCGTTGGCGATGGACAGACCCTTCCACGTTTGTTAAAGACACGATTTTCTGCAGGTACAGGGCCCAGAATGACAGCTGCCTACATCTGAAGCATGGTAAGCACCTCCCCTGGCCGTCCCGCCACCGGGCCGAGGGCGCGGCCGTGCGGGCGCCGCTGGCTGCTCCCGCCTGCGGGACGCGGCGCAAACTCGACAGCCAGACCCCGGCCGCCCGCCCCACGCCCAGCGCCGGCGGGAGGAGCGCAGCGCAGGCTCACGCGCTTGGCTCTGAGTTTCTCCATGGAGCAGAAACACAGGTGCTCTCGGCCCGTGATTTAGACCAGGGCCTGGCCGTCCTCGCTGCGCGCGCTTCGGGTTTGCTCTTACTTGGCAGCCTCGGCCGGCACGTGGGCTTCTGCTCTCACTGCTGCACCCCTGTGGCACGCGGCCTGTGCTCAGCTCTGGGCTCCCAGCACCCGAGGCACTTACCTGCAGCCCCCTCGGGGCCTGTCTGGAGCTCTCGCGTCCCCTCCTCAGCGCCGCAGCCCCCGCTCTGCAACTCTGTGTGGACGATGGTTGCAGCCTGGGGACGGTTTTCCTGCTTTCTGCCCATCCATCCTTGATGCGGCTCCCACAGGCATCTTCTGCAACACAACGGGTTGTACTGTTCATCTCCCGACTTAGAAGCAGCTTTGCTGATCTGGAGGAGAGCGGCACGGCCCTCCCCACCGCCCCGGCCGTGCAGAGCCGGACTGTGGTGCAGCTGGGGCCCGGCTCGGGGTCTTCGCTGTCCGCCCTCAGCCCCCGACCCCCTCCGAGCTAACAGCTGCCCCATCATCCCGGCGCCCGGACCTTCTAAAGTCTCACTGTCGTTTCATGACATCCAAGCTCTGTAAACTTAACACGTGGCTGGCTTTCCCGCAGGAGGAAAGCACCATCCCTCCGCGTGCGTGAGCAGCGGGCTGTGAGGGCCGGCACGGCCGCCCGCCTGCGGCTGCCACGGGCCGCATACCCGCACGGGCCACGCACTCCCCGCGGGCCCTGCGCGGGCGATGGGGCGGCAGAGACGCCCTTGTCCTCGCACAGCGCCGCCCCCCTTGCTCTGCCGCCTCCCACCGGGGACCCCTCCAGCCGGCCCTGTGCTGAGGACCCGGTCTGCTCGCTCACTCCCCTGTGTGCTCATTTTTCCATTAAAACGCACACAAAAATGTAATTTTACTTCCGACTTTGGAACTGGGCCTTGTGCCCAAGACGGCCGAGCGCAGCTGAGTCTCTTTCTCAGGTCGCCTCTCAGACATCTGGTCTGGAAAGTCGGTTGTCTAAAGATGGACTGTCCCCTCCGACCTGGGCAGGGACACGGCGCCCTCGGGGCCTGCAGGCCGTGGGGTCTCTCCCTGCCCGGCGCCAGCAGCTCTGACGGGCTTTGCTCAGCTGAGGGGCCGAGGAGCTCAGAGCCCCTCAGTAGGATTTTGGGGGAGGCGGGCGTCGGGCGCCTGCTGTCCGCCCCCACCTGAGGGGGCGGAGTTGGCCTGCCCAGCTCTTCCCCCCACGACCGGGGCCGGCCCCCACGGCTCCAGCCGGGAAAGGGGCCGCATCGCGCACCACGGCCGCCGCGGAGGCGTTGGCAGCGCATAGCTGCGCTGACTACGGGGCCACGTTGCACTGGGGCGCCTACCACACGCCTGTTAAGTCAGAAAGCGCATGACGCAGACCCCCGCAGGCAGCCCATGGCCAGAGCACTCAGGACTCGAACTCGTGGGCCTGGAAGAGCCTGTGGGTGAGGAGACGCCCCCAGCGAGCAGAGCCCTCCGGAACGGCATCTCTGCTCCCGCACCAGGCCCGCCGCGCCTCTCGGGCCCTCGCTGGTGCATGGCGCCCTGAGGGAGAGCCGGGCCGGGCGGCTCCGACACCCCAGCTGCTCCTGGGAGGGCATCGCACTGCTCCACAGGGAGAAACCAAGAATCGGCACTCACCTGTCCCGGCACGTGCACCAGGGCTTCGCGTGGCTGCAAGCGGGGTCCATGCAAGACGCTCCTCCGGTTCTGTCCAGGAAGCAGTGCCCAAGATGGGGGTGTTCCAAGCAAGTGGACCCATCCTGACCTTTATCGCTGCGGAGGCCTCGGGACAAACCTGCACACCCTCTCCCGTGTCTGGGGAAGGCCCCTGTCGCGAACACCAGGCATTTCTTTACTCGCTCTGCAAACAGGCAGGGGGAGCCACCCCTGCAAGCACCAACCTGAGAGAGACAGTGGGGGCCCTGCCCATTCCTGCAAGAGCTCAAGAAGATAAACATCTGGGTAATTATAAAATGACATTTCATGATGCCGTGAAGGAGATGCATATGGTGCATCATGGAAAAATAGAACAAGCAGTATCTAATTGAGACACAGGAAGACTTCCTGGGGGCGGTGGCGCTTGAGCTGTTTAGTCCCAAGGAAATCCTGAGGGTCAGCAGGACAGATGAAGCGGCTGTGCGCTGCTGGTGCCATCTCTGGGGCGGTCAGCGGGCAGGTTGCCATCCTGTGCCGAACTTTTCTTCCTGACTTGCGGCCAGAGGGAATTAAAGCAACAAAGACTTAGGATTTTTGATTAACCAGAGAGAAGTGTCACTGCAAGTTGATTCAAGTAAAAAGCAGCTTTACCAATTGGCTTATTTATATTTACTTGAGCAAAACACAGAAGGGCCATCTTAAAATTATGTACGTTAAAAAGATCTCATTTCCGTCGGTGCCATATGGCAAAGAACTCCTCGTAGTAGTAATAAGCTGCCTTCAGACAACACTGTCTGTCTGGGGCTGTGACTAGTGTTCATCTTGGGCGCCTGCAAGTGACCGTTTGGTCCTTGGTGCTGCCCCGGGCCAGGCCTGAGCTTTTAAAGACGGCGTTTCTAGCTTCCCGGGGGCGGAGCCTGGCCAGGTGGGCCTGGTGTGAGGTGTGGGCCCCAGGCCCCAGGAACACTCCTTCCTCGGTGCCTGGCTGCAGAGTGGCCGCGGCCTCCAGCCTGGAGACCCACAGGGGCTCCTGGGGAAGAAACGCTGCTCTCAGCGACTGTGCGGCCCTCCCCCGGGGGGGTCGGGCCGGTTTCCTGGTCTTACCTGCACCTCGAGCCACCAGCACACAGTTGTGTTCCTGTTCGCGAGGTGCTGGCCTCCAATGTCCCGCCGGAAAGCCAGTCAACTCTTCAGAGAGCGCGTGGAGAGCAGCTCGAGAAAGCTCAGGCCTGTCCAGAGCCACAGAGAAGTGAGGGCTTTGCGCGCACTGAGGGGAGGACCCCAGCTTCCGGCCCGCCTCTCCCGGGCGCAGCCTGCCCTGCCCAGGCCTGCAGCGCGGGCCGACACTGCGCCCTCCGGGTGGAGCACGCCCCTCGTGGCTCCGCACCCCTTTGGCACAGCCCTCTCCCCCCAGCAGGGCCGCTGCCTGTCCGTGGCCGATCACTGCCCTGTGCGGCCCCAGCGGCCTTCCAGGGCCGGCACACGCTCCTTCCCGGCGCCCCCGAGCGGAGGCCTCGCCCTCGCCCGCTCCGCTGCCCTGTCAGGTTTGCAGAAAACCTTCAGAGGATTCTCGGGCCCTGACACCGGCCGCGCCACTGCGGGGCCCGGCCCCACGCGCTCACGCCCACTCTGCTGCGCAGCTGTCAGGGCGGAAGGTGCTGCGGGTGCGGGAGCCCCGATGGCAGGGCACACAGGACGGGGGCGACGGGGGGCCCTGGCGCCCCGCACCCCGCCGGCTTCCGGGTGGTCTCGCCGCCTCTGGAGGAGGATGCTGAGCCCCCGTGGTCGGCCGTGGACTGAAACCAGTCCCGGTGGCCGGAGACGGAGGCCGCAGGGTACCGAGTGGCCGTCACTGTGCCTGTTTGGGGTGCAGGACCAGAGTGTGGGGCCTAGTGGGGATCCAGGGGGCTCACGAGGGGCTGGGGGGCCACGGGTGCGGCTGGGGAGCGGGTCCCTCCTGCAGCCCTTCCCCCTCTGTGGGTGAGAAGAGCAGGGCCGAGACATGGCGGCGGGCGTGCCCTGTCGGGTGCTGGGGGCGCGGAGCCCCCCGGCTCTCACCATGTCACCCGTCACCTGCTGTGACAACTGAAAGGGAGAAGCCGGAACCGTGTTCGGGTCGCCTCGGCCAAGGGGAGCTGGGCCCGTGGCTGGTGCGTCAGGAGTCTCGAGAAGCCCGGGGCCCCGCGGAGGCCAGCGGGCCATGGGGTGCAGGGCCCGTCAGCAGGGCGGTCTCGCTGAGCCACCTGCACCTGCCGAGGGAGGCGCCGTGGGGCTCCGGGGAACCCCAAGCTCGCCGCCTGCACCACACGCTGCGCTGTTACCCTGCGTCTCGGTGCACGTCTGCCTCCTTCCGAGGACTTGAGCGCCGACTCGCCTGGGCCTCCGGCCTGGCAGCCCCCCGCCGCGAGGCCACGCGGCGCCCTCACGTGCTCCAGGGGCTCCAGGGGCCGAGCTGCGGCCGCCCCCCACCGACGGGGCATGGGCCGGATACCAGCCGGGACTCGTGTGTTCGTTTCTGGCCGGGACTGTTCGCCCCTAGACGAATGTGTTTTCTGACCTGTTGTGTGGATTTGGAAGCCAGAAAACAAAGCTGATCTGAACATGTGCGCGAGAAGTCAGGGCCGGGGGGCCCCCGGGGCGCCCCAATCTGCTGTGTCCCGCAGCCGCGGCGGCCCAGCCTCTGCGGCCTGACGAGGAAGCCGATTCTGCTCAGAAGCACTTGCCCCGAGCAGGGACGCCTTGTTTTTCCAAACAAAATGAGACAGAAGTGCAAAGCATTTTAGAACGACGTCGCTTACCTGTTAAGGGAGTGATTCCCCTGTAACTTGAAATGGTCAAATTTTGGATAAAGTCTCCGTGAATATGGGGAGGCTTCCTCACCTATCACTTTGTTCTGGGGACATTCTGTTTCCGGGGAATCTGCATTATTTAAGCCGCTCGCGCGGCCTTCCCTCTGCAAAAACCACGCATCTCGCCGACTCCCGACCCCACCGCGGGGCCTGCGGCCGCCCCGCTCGCACAGCCCTGTCCAGGCGCGGCCGTGCCAGGGACCGGGACCGCCTCCGCGAGTCCTGGCCTCCGTCCCCTCCCAGAGCAGCGCCCTGCCGCCTGGACCTGGCCACGGCCACACTCCGCACAGGAGAGCAAAGCACCGACGGGCGAGAAACCAGCAGCCCGCGTCGCCTCCCTGCAGTGTGCGCCCCACCGGCGAGGACACCCCCCCGCGGAACCCCAGGCCAGAGCCCGACTTGGACCCTGCTGCACGCCGTGGACCTGCACCCACGTCCAGGGCACCCCCTCCGGAGGCGGCCCCCTGGACCCCTTTCTCCCTCCAGGGGCTGGATCCTGCTGCCCCAGAGCTTGTGCCTGGGACCAAGGGCCACTGGGACGCAGAAGCAGAACCCAGGGCCGCGCATGGCCGCGCCTGCTCTCCCTCCTCTGCCGGGCCGGAGCCGGCTGTGCCCGGGGGACTCGCGTCCGCCCCTAGTTCTCAGTCAGCCCGCGGGGTGGCGACGCAGACGGGAGGCAGGAGAAAGGCTCTCCACGCGTGGGGGGAGCGCGTATGTCAGGGCTCAGGAGCTACCCTGCGGGGGGCTGTCACCCCACCGCGGCGGGGATGAGACGAGCTCGTGCACAGCGGGGCCGCGCCTGCCCCAGGCCGGCTCCAGCCCGAGACGGACAGGCAGGGGCGTCCTGCTGGCTCCCGCGCTCTCCCCACATGGCTCGTGGCCGAGGGGGCAGGGCTCCGCCTCAGGCCGGGGCGAGCGTGTGGGGCGGCTCCGGGGTCGCGCTGGCCCCCTCGGGCGCCCTCCTAACTCGGGGGCAGCCAGGAGCGCCTGCCCCCTGCAGCGCCCCCTGCAGCGCGCCCCGCCCCCAGGGCACCCGGGCGGCCGCACCCCAGGGGCCTGGTTCCCAGGTGTTCTAAGGGCCTCTCTGCCTCGGCGGCGCCCGTCTGACTTGTCTCCTGGTCTGAGTCCCGGTGGGAGAATCGAAGCCTCTGACCGACTGCCCTGAGCCGCAGGCCCCCAGGCCGCCCGCGGGTCCATCTTCGAGGCTGAGCCCACCCCCGGATCTGCTGCATCTGCCTCCTCCACCGCGGGGGACTCTTGGGCTGTCCCCACCTTGGCGGCGAAACGGCTGCAGCTGAGCGGCCGGGGCGGCGGCTGTCTTCGGGCGGACACCGGAGTGGGGCTGCCGGGCCTTCCAAGGGGCCACCGCAGGGTCCTGCCCAGGTGGCCCCAGCGGCCCGCGGCTCCTCAGAGGCTGCTGCTCCGCTGCGGCCGCTCTCCCGGCCCCGGCCGGGCACAGGCTTGTTTCCCGCAGCCTCTCGCTTGCTTGCGCTCCGGGTCAGGGCCGAGAGCATCTCACGTTTGAGAGGAGAGGGGCCGCCCTCGTGGAGCCCCGGCCCCGCAGCTCCCGGACCCCGCGCCCCTCCCCCGGGCCTCCTCACAAGCGACTGCTTTGGCTTCCGGATTCCATTTGCTGGGGTGGGAGCTCGTCCAGGAGAGCCTCCTGGGCGTCAGCTATTTGGGGGTGCCTGCACCCACCTTCCGGTCCAGGTTCCAAAGGGCCCACAGGTGACTCGGGGAGGCCCCGGGCTCCCCCTGAAGGCCCCACGTAGCTGCCGGCTGCGGGCGGGCACATGGCGGCCGGGCTCTGGGGCTCGTGGTCTGGCCCAGCCGCAGCCGGTGACGCTGAGGCTGCGCGGTCTCCGGGCCTCGGGCCTGTGTTTCTGGGGAAGCTCTAGATCGCAAGGCCCGTCCGTCCCTCGGGGGAAGACGAGGTGGCCCGGAGGACCTTGCATTTTTCAAGGGCAGCCTGTCCCCAGCTGCCTTCTTGGCTGGTTCCTGCAGCAGCAGCTACACGGGCAGGAATCCTGCTGCGGGCTGCGCAGGGGCACCGGGGCCTCGGACGCCCACTTTCCAGGAAGACCCACAGACCCGCCGGCTGAGGGCGCAGCAGGGCAGGAGCTCGTCTCTACCCCCAGCTACCGAGCTGGCCTCTGGGGGACACCTGTCCGCGGCTGCTGGGTAGCCTGAGGCTCACCACCCCGCTCAATTTTTGTTCCTAAGTGATTTCAACCTGCCGTTTTCTTACTGCAGCATCTCCTTAAAAAGCAGGAAGGAATCCACTGTCCCCCAGAGTTAATGTCCAAAGTAAACTTGAGCCGCTAACAGGGACCCTGTGGCACAGGGGTCCCCAGGGGGTCAGGGGCTGGGGGTGACCCCGGCCTCGCCCTGCAGCTGGGCGGGCGCTCCCCACTTCGGAGCGGGGTGACCCCGTCCAGCGGAATCCCTCTCCCTCTCTCCCCGTCTGTACCCCATCTGGTTACAAGGCTGTTTTGTCTTTAATCCCTTTTAAACATCTCCCGTGGAGGAGCTCTGGGGAGTCCCCTCTGGGGAGGGTCGCTGTCGCCGCCAGCCCCCAGGAACGGCCACTGGAAGTGCGCCTGCGCGGCCACACAGGCGGACAGCCCCGGGCAGCAGGAGCCGCTGAGGCTGAGGCCGCGGCCGCAGGCCCGTGCGCCTGGGCTGAGGGCGCGGGCTGGGCCGCCCAGTGTGGGGGCCCCCCGGGCTTGTCAGGGCAGCACCGCAGCACGCTGCTCACGGGCTGGGAAGACACCCCCTCCCCCACAGGCCTGCCCCCAGGGGCTCCCCAGTCCGCGGTGTCCTGGAGTGTGAGACGTTGCCGCCCGTGCGGATGCGCCCCGCGGAAACGCGCCCCGGAAACACGGCGGCCGGCGTGTCCGGGGCTGGGCCGCCTGGGCGAGGCCTGCCTGTGGGGAGAGGCAGCGAAGGGCTGCCCGTCCCGTTAACGCCTCTCGTTTGCTCCTCCGAGGTGGAAAACGAAGCGCATTCCCCACGTGCAAAGCCAAGGCGGCGGCCCCGGGGCCTCTCCTGGAGATGGAGGCTTGCTGAACACCCGCTCGGCCCAGCCGACCCGCCGGACGACACCACCTTCGCCCGAGGTCACTGCCGGAGCCGCCACCATCGACAATCACTGCCAACCCCCCACCCGCGAGGCCGCCCCCAACACGCCTCACAGGTTTCCCGCAACGACACAGCACGGAGGCCGCGTCCGCCCGCAGCCGCGCCCGCCCGCCCCGGGGGAGGCCGAGACTCCGCCCCGCGGGGACCTGCCCCGGCCCGGCCCGCGTCTTTCTCTTCCTTCCTCCTGAAGCTTTTATTTAACAGCGCAAAGCGATCACTCTTGGGTTTGCTCTTTTTTTTTTAAACTTGAATTTTTTCAATTTACACTTTTAGTTTTAATTTTCTTGTATATTTTGCTAGCTCTGAGCTTTTAAGTACAATTCAGAGACCCGGCACAGGAGGAAAGGCACAGAAGCCTTCTCTCTGGCGCGCCGGCTCGTCCGCCAGCGGCTTCGCTGCCAGCTGCTCCCCGGAACGCACAGTGGGGGCGCCCCGCCCGTGCCAGCGCGTGGTCCTCACAACGGTCACCGCGCGCAGACACGCCCGCAGCCCGGTTCGCAGTGGATTTTCGTTTCTTTCCTCCTCACCCCCTTGTAAAAAGCCCAGCACTTGAATTGTTATTACTTTAAATGTTCTGTATTTGTATCTGTTTTTATTAGCCAATTAGTGGGATTTCATGCCAGTTGTTAAAATGAGCATCGACGTACCGCCCATTTTTTAAATAGCGAGGCACGGCCTGCGCCCCGAGGTCACCTAATGTTCGTCATTCCAGTTTGAGTTAACGTGCTGCGCATTTTTTAAACGAAGCTTTGTAATAAAACATTAAAAAAAAAAGTCTCATTTTTTAAGAGGGAACTCAGCCTACTCCTAAATCACACACACTGTGGTCAACCAACCTAACCTCCACCTAAAAGAAAAAAAACCCGCAGCTCTCAAAAGGGAGGAGCCCCAGCCCGGGCTGGGGCGAGCACCCCCCCCCCCCCGCCCCCATCGGACAGGGCTCCCGCCCGAAGGACCAGCTCTCTGCGGACACTCAGTGCCTCAGGGCTTAGGGCCTCCCCGGGGACAGAGCACCGGGCCAGGGGGCAGGAGGGCAGCAGGCCGAGCACCGGGGGCCCTGCCCGCGGCCCCCACCCCCAGCCTGCGGGCAGGGCAGCGCCCACTCACTGACCCCACACTGGACTCCCCAGAGTGAGCCGCCCCCGGGTCGTGGGAAGGTTCCAGCCCCTCCTCGCCCCCAGTCAACCTTTTCCCAGTGTCGAGTTTGTACCCCACAATTTCCCCTTATGCTTTTGTTACATCCTCGTCTATAAATCGGATTTGATTTCGCCAACAGCCTGTTTTCAGCTCGAAGCACCACACCTCCAGGGCCTTCTCCACCCGAGCGCCTGAGAACCACTGGTCTGACTTACATCTGTTGCTGAAATTCTTCTTGTTTCAGCCTTCGGCACAGCTGGGGAACAGCTGGCTGCCCCTCGGAATAGCCCTCCACATGTGGTGCTTGAAGACTGCCATTAACGCACCCTCACATTTGTCTTCTCCCGGCTAAGCTATCCCCATTCCGCCAGCCTTTCATCAGCAGCCCTTTAATCATTTTCATTACGCTCCCCTGGCACCGCGCCAATTCCTCGTCATTGGGTCCTAAACTTGGAGCAGGGGGAGGTCTACTGCGTGCAGGGGGCCTGCGGGCTGTAAAGGTCTCGTACTTGTTCGACAAGTCTCCACATTCCTGCTCTTACATGAGCCAAGTAGGACACCTGTCCCAAGCTGCGGCCCTGCAGTGTGGCTGAGGGTGGCCGAGGTGGCAGGAAGTGATACTTTTGGGGGATGAAAAGTAGCTCATCGGTGGGCCCCTCTGGCTCTTAGGAAGAACGCAGCTGATGACCGATTATTCCGAGGAGCCCGCAAGGACCGACGCCCGAGGAGCCGCCATGGGGCCCGGCGGGTCCGTCCTCCGCCACTCTGCGAACCCCCAGCGCGCAGGCAGCGAACAGCAAGGCTGAGGGGCGTGGCTGCCGGGCCTCGCGGCAGATCCAGGCACACCCTGGGCTCCGGGGTCCCCCCTTCCCAGCGCGCTCATGGCAGATGACTCGGGCACGGACCCGGCCGTTCTGCCCGTTCTGCCCGAGTCCCGCTCGGGGCGGCGGCAGGCGGCCAGGGCCCTGGAGGGGGAGCGCGGGAAGCCGTCCCGGGGTGCGCGGCCGGAAGGGCTCCTCCGGGGCGCTGTCTGCGTCCCCATCAAGGGGGTGGGGCTGCCGGGAACCTGCCGCTCTGGAAGGGGCCGCGGACTGGCGGCAGCTGCTGTCCTGGGTGCAGGGACTTCCCTGGGCTCTTCGGTTTTCGGCCGCAGCAGCGTGGAAACCTCAGTCCCCAGCTACTGATGGCAAAGCAAGCAGGGCGGCCCAGGCAGTGCCAGCCCAGGACGGCCTGCTGTTCGGGGCGCAGTGCCACACTCCCCGACGCACCCGCACCCGCACCCGCTGGCAGACACGCATGCGCCGGTCTGAGCTGCTGCTGAGCATCTTCCCGCTCACGGGAGGTGAGATGACAGGTCCGTGGCTCCACTGCGGGGCCCGGTCCCCCCTCCACAGCACGGAGCAGGCCCGGGAGGGCGCCAGGGCAGCAGGGCGGAGGGCCGCGGGCAGACGCCGGCAGCAGGAAGCGACCAGAGCGGGGCGCCACGCTGCCGGGCAGCGGGAAACCCCGGCTCGTGCTGGGGCCCGCAGGACGCCGGGGGACCGCCCCCCATCCCCCTGGGGCTGGCGCCGCGAGGGACAGCTCCGGTGCGTGCGCGGAGCCAGCACGTCCTGCACCCGACCTTCCCCCTCCCGAAGGTCACAGCCCTGCCTGCTGGCCACGGACACGCCCGGGAGTCACAGGCCCCCGCCCGGGTCAGGGGCTCGTGTGCGTGGTGTCCCCCTCAGGCTCGCTGCGCCGGAATCACGAGAGCGGGGGGGCCGCAGGGTGCTCGCTGGGGAGGACCGCGCTCAAGGTGCAGCAGGGCCTCACAACGTCCTTGATGGACCCTCGCACCGCACACCTCCGGGGAAACAGCGCCGAGAAACCCACCGGCAGGCCGGCTGCCGCGGACGAGGGAGACGCTCCCGCGGCAGGTTTCTGCTGACAGACGCGCCCCAAAGCCCTCCACACGGCCCAGCCCCGCCAGCAGCAACCTCGTTTGTCTTTCTTCACTCACTCCTCAGGGCTCCAGGGCCAGGAGCCACCCTGGGCAGGATGCCGTCTCGGGCACGCTGGCCATCTGCCAGTCCCTGTCCAGTGGCCGGGGAGGGGGCCATGTGCCCGTCTTTGGACACGGGAGGAACCGCATGGACACGGGGAGCACATGCCAACCCTCCCCCCCACACACACACGGGCCACACCAGGAAAGGGGTGTCCTTTTCTCTCCTCAACATGACTAGGAAATGCCATTGACGCAAACAAGCCAACCTGGGCACCCGCTGCCGGGTGAGTCTTGAACACGTCACCTTTGGAGCAAAGGTAAATCCCCGTGCCCCCCCCACACACACACACAGGCAAAGACAGCCACAGATAAGGCAATGTACACGCCGAGGAAGCAAGCAGCATTTCAACACAAGATGGAAAAGCAAAATTAGAAAGACAAGTCTCAGAGACAGAAACAGAGAAACTCTCTGATGACTTCAAAATCACAGTATTCAAAATGTTAAATGATGTCCTGGGAGGTCAAAGGCAGAGGCAGGCAAAATCTCAGAAAGGAGATCCAGGAACAGAGTTTTTTACGCAAGAGAATGAACATAAAAAGATCACAAAAAGGATTCTGAAAGAAATGCAGACAAACTTAGTGCTTTCCATAGATTCAGAAGGGCAGAAGAATTTCAGATGTACAAGACTCAAGTGAACAAATGACACATTTAGAAGCAGAGTGTCAACACAAAGGAAAAATGCGAAAAGTCTATGAAAACTATCAGACTAAACCAGAAGATTCCTCTGATTTAAGAATAGGCTCCCAGAGGGGAAGAAAAACCCCTATTCCAAAAAATGAGGACTTCCCAAACCCAGCGGGTGAATTAAATACGGAAGTCCAGCAAGCAGGGAGAACACCTAAATTCTTAGATCCAAAAAGATCTATACCAGAACACATCATTGTCAAACCATCAAAAATTCAAAGACAAAGCAAAAAGTTGCAGGAAGCAAGGGAAACAATTAACAATTGATAAGAGCAACCAAATTAGGATTTCCCTAGATCTCAGTCTCCAGCAAAAAGAACGCGGAAGGAAGTATTTGCAATCCTGAAAGACAAGAACTCTCAGCGAAGAATTCTCTATCCTGCAAAAGTATCACTTAAGAATGAAGGGGCAATAAAGGCCTTCTCAGGCAAAGAGAAGCTAAGGGAGCTTGCCACCAGTAGACAGCTCTCCAGATAATACTAAAAGGAGTTTCTTTAAAAGAAAGGAAAAAGAAAGCAGCACATAGTCCTTAGCAAGATAGCAAGGGCACTGCAACGCCACTATCATGAGCAAGAATACTGGGTGTTAACAATATTAAGGGGGAAGCAGAAATGAATACATGTCAGTAAGCAGACACTGGTTCATAAAGGCTGTAAAACAGAGAAATTCAAGGAACGCCCCTTGGTATCCACGAACTAAAAACCTAGAATAGACACCCGCCGATGAAGAAGCAAGGAAACTGATAGAAATACTAAGGAATGCCATCCAGCAAAGTAAAGAGAAACAAAAGAAAAAAGAAACAGAAAAATAAAACAACAGAAAACCGAAAACACAATGATTGAAAATAAACAGTTAATATCAATAATTACCCCAAATGTGAATGGTCTGAATGCACCAATAAAAAAGGCATTAAGTGAAAAAATTCCAGCCATCAATAGTTAGTTTACGAGAGACCCACTTAAAACCAAAAGACAAAAACTAAAAAAAGTAATCAGGGGCCTCCGTGGTGCGCATGGGTTAAGTCACAGCACTGTGAAGCTATCTAGACCCACTCAGCACGAGTTCAATCCCCCACCAGGGAGCGGACCCACATGACGCAGCAGACATCTCCTGCCTCACCTGCTGCTCCCCTCAGCAGTGGACTTCAGTAGATCTGCCTGTTCTGCTCCCCACTCTGTCTCTGATGAATCCTCTCACCACCCCACACCTCTGGCCTACACCCCAGCTCTTGTAGGCAAAAATAAATCTTAAAAAAAATTAATTTGGGACAAAATGGGCTCCATATAATGACCACGGTGGCAACTCCCCAGGAAGACTTGACTCTCAGTGACATTTACACTCCAAATATAGGAGCATCGCATTAGCAGATGAAGCATCTGCTAACAGATCTTGTAAAACATAGCAGCAAAAACACATCATTGTCAGACACTTCAACACACCACTGACACAAAGGGACAGATCATCCAGACAGAAAATTAACAAAGAAATAAAGGTCCTAAATGAAGTATTAGTCAGATGGATTTACTGGGTATTTACAGTTTTCCATCCTAAAAGCAATGGATATATTTTCTTCTCTACTGCACACGGAACATTTTCAAAACAGATCAGAAAACAAGTCTCAAAATACAAGAAGACAGAAATTATATGAAGCATCTTCACAGACCACAATGGCATAAAGCTAGAAATTAACCATAAAATGAGCCTAGAATAACCCAAAATATGTGGAAATTAAATAAAATGCTTTTAAACAACTCTAAGGTCAATGAAAAAATCAAGTAAGAGAGAAAATAACATTTAGAGACAAATAAAAATGGAGAGACAAACTGCCAGACGATATGGATGCTTTAAAAGCTGTACTGCATGGGAAGTTCATAGAAATACAATTTCACATTAAAAAACAAACAAAAAACAATGATCTCAATTTACCATCTATAATAACTCAGCAGTTGAAGAAACTAGAAAAACAAACCAAAAAAAAAGCCCTAAAAAACCATTAGAAGGCAAGAAATAATAAAAATTAGAACAGAAATAAATGAAAAAGAAAACACAAAGACAGTCCAAAAGATCAGTAAAACCAAGAGTTGGTTTTTTAAAAAATGTAATGAAATTGACAAGCCATTAGTTATGTTTACGAAGAAAAGAAAAAACCCAAATTAACAAAATCAGAAATGAAAGAAGTAAAATTAGAACAGATAGTGCAGCAGTACACAAGACCATAAGACACTATTATAAGTCTATGCAAACAACCTAAAAAACCTAGAAGAAATGGATAAATTCTCGGACTCATAAATTCCAAGATTGAACCTGGATGAAAAATTCCAAGATTGAACCTGGATGAAATAGTTTAAGCAGCCCAATCACAAGCACTGAAATTGAAAGAATAAAAAAAGCTTCCCCAAGAACCAAAGCCCAGAACCATATGGCTTCTTCACTGAGTTCTACAAAACCAATAAAGAAAATCTAATATCTATCCTAATCACTCTTCACAAAAAAAAAAAAAAAAAAATGAAGAGGAAGGAAATCTCCCTTACATGGACTATCAGTCCAACATTACCGTGATCTCCAAACCAAAGATAGTACAAAAAATTATTATAGGCCAATACCCCTGATAAATGGAGATGTAAAAAGCCTCCACAAAATTCTAGCAAATCCAATACAGCAACCTATTGAGAGAATCGTTCACCATAATCAAGTAGGCTTCATCCCAGAGATGCAAGTCCAATCCAACATGTGCAAATCAATGTTATCCATTGGATCAGCAAAACAGAAAACCACAAGTACACGATGATCTCAATAGACGCAAAAAACAAACAGGCCAAACAAGCAGTTGACAAGATCCAACATCTACTTATGATGAAAAACCTCTTGAAAAATGGGAATAAATAGAACCTATCTAAATGTTGTAATGGCCATATATGGCAAACCCACAGGCAATATCACACGCAGTGGTGAAAAGCTGAAGTATTTCCACTAAGATCGGGAACAAGCCAGAGACGTCCGCTATGAGCGCTCTAATTTAACACAGTCCTGAAAGTCCTCGCTGAAGCAGTTAGGCAAGAAAAACACATAAAAAGAAGCCAAATTGGAAAAGAAGAACTTAAACTGTTAATATTCACAGGTAACATGCTAATCTACTTAGAGAAACCAAAAGATTCTAAGTGAACAGAGTAAGGTGGTAGGATAAAAAAAATCCATAAAAATCAGTGACATATCTATAGGCCAACAATAGATCAGAAGAAAGGGAAATAAGCAACACAGTTCATTTGTAATCACTCCAAAAAGAATGAAATACCGGGCCTCCCCGGTGGCGCAGCGGTTAAGCGCTGCGCTGTGGAGCTGTCGGCAGCGGCGACGCGAGTTCGACGCCCGGCAGGGGAGAATCCCACATGGTGCGGCAGACCTCTCCTGCCTCGCCCGCTGCTCCCCTCAGCAGTGTATTTCTG
>PVIJ01001033.1:123021-134420 GCA_004024925.1 Scalopus aquaticus | reverse complement strand
CAACACCTATTCAAATACCAATGACTTTTTAGGGCCTCCCTAGTGGCGCAACGGGTTAAGCACAGCACTATGAGGCTATCCGTAGCCACTGCATCATGAGTTTGATGCCCAGCCAGGGAGCTGACCCACAGGGCGCAGCAGACCTCTCCTGCCTCGCCCGCTGCTCCCCTCAGCAGTGTACTTCAGTAGATCTTCCTGTTCTGCTCCCCTCTCTGTCTCTGCTGAATCTTCTCACCACCCCACACCTCTGGCCTATACCCCAGCTTGTATGCATAAATACATAAATCTTTAAAAAACAATCAAATACCAATGACTGTTAAAAAACAAAACAGTTATCAAATTTATATGGAACCACAATAGGCCTGGAACAGCCAAACGATACTGAGAGAAAAATAAAATTGGGCATCATACTTCTTAACATTAAACAGTTTTACAGCAATAATAATCAAAACAGTATGGTACTGGAACAAAAACAAACTCAGACTAATGGGACAGAACTGAAAGTCCAGAGAGAAATCCATATGAAAACAGATAGCTAATTTTTGATAATGGAATAATAGCTATACTGTAAAGTTAGCCATTTTAGTAAATGGTGCTAGGAAACATAGCCACATGCAAAAAAAATGAAGCAAGACCCATATTTAACCCCATACATGAAAGTACACTCAAAATGGATTAAAGATTTGAAGAACCGAAACCATGGGTCCCACTCAGCGCTCAGCTGCCCCAGCCCAGCCTCACAGAGGCTTGCTCTACCCTAGGGACCCTCAGCACCCCTATTCCAGGCCCGGCTGCCAGCTCCTCGGGAATGGATAAAGACCTGTGTCACCCTTGGAGGACCTCGCTGTTCACCGCAGGCCCTCAGTCACACCAGGAAGTGCATCCCACTCGGCCTGCCAGCACCTCCCAGGAGATCAAGGCCCCAGCCTGTACCCCAAAGGGCCCTGCTCTGCATCCAGCACCTTCAGCAACCTCTTGGTGAGCACCCTTACTCCATGCCCAGCCACCAGCCCCCTGGGAACAGACTGAGGCCCAGATTGCAACCTTGCAGGACGTAGCTATTCACTGCTGCCCCAGCCACACTGCAGCTCTGGGCGCTCGGCCACGCAGGGCCTCAACTACACTGCTGGGCAAGACAAAATCCCAACAACTCAGACTCTAGACTCAGCATCCCTCCCCTGACCCACAGAACAAGGCCCAGAGAACTTTGGGGGAGGCTCTAGCACCACCCCGGCTGCTACAAAACCCACTAAGTAGCTGTCCCCAACATCAAGTAAACACCCAGAACAGTGGGGCAGAAGGACTCACACAACGAAAGCCCCAATTACAGCAGAGCAGACCCAAAGCAACAATGGGAGAAGTAAAGATACAAATGACCAAGAAACCATCACGGGAAAAATACACCAGAGAGAGAAAACCCAACTCCAGAACCCAACGACAGTCTTCAGAAACTCACCACTACTTAAACCCCCACTCCGAGAAACAGGACAAGCAGCTTTAGGAATGAACAGAAATAACTGAACAAGGCATTGCACAGAAGCACCAAACAATGAACAAAATGGCAGGAATGGACTTGCACGCATCAGTAAGCACCCTAAATGGTAACGGTCTGAACTCACAGAGGAACACAGAGGAGCACACTGGATTAGGAAACAGAATCAACCTTCTGCTGCCTACAGGAATCGTGAAGATAAACGTTGATAAACTCTACCCACAATTGGCACCCAAGGGTCAGCAAGGGGCAGCAAGGGGCAGACGTACTGTCAGGTAGAAGTCTCCCCCATAGATTTCAAACTACAAATACAAGAGACATAGGTGTATACTACATAATGATCAAGGGACAAGACACCAGGAAGACCAACTCAATATACACTCAACAAATGAGGAAGCATCAAATATATTCAACAACTCCTATCACCTCTGAAAACAGACACTGGGGAAATACACGTGTAGGAGACGTGAACACCCCACTCTCACGGGTGACGTATCCGTGAGACAGGAAATGCCTAAGGATAGAATAGCCCTCAACAAAGACCTAAACACATGGCCACAGACATCAACTGGACACTGCACCCTCAAAGAAAGAAGACACATTTTTCTCAAGTGCACACAGATGTTTCTCCAGGATCAACCACATACTGAGTCATGAGGCAAACATCAAAAAGTATATGAAGGGGCCTCCCCGGTGGCGCAGCAGTTAAGCGCTGCGCTGTGAAACTGTGGGCAGCAGTGACGCGAGTTCGACGCCCAGCCTGGGAGATTCCCACATGGCGCAGCAGACCTCTCCTGCCTCGCCCGCTGCTCCCCTCAGCAGTGTATTTCTGTCGATCTGCCTGTTCTGCTCCCAACTCTGTCTCTGGTGAATCCTCTCACCACCCCCCGCCTCTGGCCTGTACGCTAGCATTGTATGCATAAATAAATTAATCTTTAAAAAAAAAGTATATGAAGATCGAAATCATAACAAGTGTCTTCTCTGACCACAAAGGTATTAAACTAGAAATCAACTATGAAGAGAAAGCAAGGGGCCCCCCATTACACAGAAACTAAACAACACTCTACTGAAAAATCACTGGGTTAAAAGGAAATCAAGAGAGAAGTTAAAAAATACCTTGAGACAAAGGATAATGAGGACACAACCTTCCAGAACATGTGGGACACAAAAGCACTATTAAGAGGAAAGTCTAAAGCAACACAGGCCCAAGTTACAAAAGAAGAACGAACGCAAAGGAACAACCTAATCTCCCATAGCCAGGAACCAGGAAAAAAAAAAGTCCAAAAGCCAGTATAAGAAACAAAAGAAAAGTTAAAGCAGAAATAAATGAAATAGGATAAAAAAAGCCCTTAAGGTCAATGAAACCAAAAGCTGATTCTTTGAAAAAATACAAGGCAAAGCCCTAGCCAGATTCACAAAGAAAAAGAGGCAAAATGCTCAAGTAGGATCATAAATGAAAGAGGAGAAATTACAATATACACAGCAGAAATCCAGAAGAGAATTAGAGTTTACTATGAACATTTATATTCAAACAACTTCAACAATGTAGATGGGATGGACCTAGAATTATAAAATCACCCAAGGTTACATAAAGAAATACAAAACGTAAAGAAACAAAACATAAAGAAACCCAAAACTTCAACAAATCAATTACAAACTGCAAAATTGAAATAATCAAAACCCTCCCCCAAAACAAAAGCCCAGGAGCAGATCGTTTCAGAAGCAAGTTCTAACAAGCATTCAAAGATGAACTGATACCTATCCTGCAAAAACTCTCTCAAGAAATTAAGAAATACTACCAAATACATTGTATAAAAGCAACATCACGCTAAATACCAAAACTAAACAAAGACAACATAGAAAAATTACAGACCAATCTCCCTAATAAACATGCATGCTAAAATCCTCAATAAAATCTTGGCAAATCGAATCCAACAATGCATCAAAAGGATTATACACCATGACCAAGTGGGATTTATTCTCAGGGTGTAAGGACAGGTCAGCACCCAAAAATCAATTAACATAAGTAACCAATCAACAAAAAGAAAAACAAAAACCATATGATCATATCAAGAGATGCTGAGAAAGCATCTGATAAAAGTTTGACATCTGGGCCTCCCCAGTGGCAGAGCCATTAAGTGCTGCACTGTGGAGCTGTCAGCAGCAGTGACGCAAGTCTGATGCCCAGCGGGGGAGATTTCCACACGGCGTGGCAGACCTCTCCTGCCTCGCCCGCTGCTCCCATCAGCAGTGTGTTTCCGTCCATCTGTCTGTTCTGTTCCCCATTATGTCTCTGGTGAACCCTCTCGCCGCCCCACGCCTCTGGCCTGCACCCCAGCTTGTATGCATAAATAAATAAATCTTAAAAAAAAAAAGTTTGACACCCAGTCCTCCCTGGTGGTGTAGGGATTATGTCTCAGCACTATCAAGCTATCACCAGCCACTTCAGCACAGGTTCCATCCCCCACCAGGGAACTTCCCACATGGAGCAGCAGACCTCTCCTGTCTCCCCACTGCTCCCCTCAGCAGTGTATTTCAGTTGATCCTCTTGTTCTGCTCCCCACTCTGTCTCTGGTGAATCCTCTCATCCACTCCACCTCTGGCCTACACTCCAGTTGTTGTATGCATACATAAATCTTAAACATAAATAAAAGTTCAACATCCATTAATGGTGAAGACACTTGGAAAACTTGGAATAAAAGGAACATATCTTAACGTAATAAAAGCCATATATGGCAAACCCACAGCTAACATCATTCTCAATGGTGAAAAACTGAAAGTCTTCCCATTAAGATGTATAACAAGACAGGGTTTCTACTCTCACAAATACTTTTCAATATAACTCTTTGCACTAGAGTGGCGCTGCTATGGCCCCCAGCGGTTTAATGCGTCCATTCAAGTGGCACCGCTGGGGCGCCCGAGCGGTTTGGAAGTCAATATGTTTATTTCCGATGTGTGATAACATATTCTTAACGCAATTACTTTCATGGACCAGGCTCGGCCTGCATCCTTAGCCAATTCTTAGCTTAGCTTAGTCAGTCAGCTTAGCAGCATTGATACGTGTCCTGACAAACTGAGGCTGAATCTTGGGGATTGTTTTACTAAATATCACACAAAAAGTAATTACAGAGTGTAATATTTAACAGAATTTGTTGCATTCAATGTAAAAATAAATTGGTGAAATTTTATTATTTGTATATGTTCGTTTGAATATAACATGATTTCAAAGTACCTGTAAAACGCTTCCCTAAGATAGCTGAAATTGTCTCGAGTGGCTGGTTCACCCACGTGAAAAAGTCCTTGAGGGCAAAGGGATAATATTGGAAGTCGTAGATAGAGCAATTAGGCAAAAGAGAGATAAAAGGAATGCAAAATGGGAAAGAAGTAAAACTATAGTTATTGGTAGATTATATGAAGATATGTGTATGTGTGTGGAGAAAAGGAGAGGGGGAGAGATGGAGGAACGGAGAGAGAGAATGAACATCCTAAAAAAATACATAGGAAAACTAATTAAAACAATAAGCCAGTTAAGAAGTGGGTTACAAAATCAAGACTCAAAAATCAGTAGCATTTTTTCCTATATGCAAAAAATTAGTGTGAAGAGGAAGAAAATAAGAAAAACACAATTGCATCAAAAAAAAAAAAAAATCCAGGGCCTCCCTGGTGGCGCAGCGGTTAAGCGCTGCGCTGTGGCACTGTCGGCAGCAGCGATGCGAGTTCGACGCCCGGCCGGGGAGAATCCCACATGGTGTGGCAGACCTCTCCTGCCTCACCTGCTGCTCCCCTCAGCAGTGTATTTCTGATCTGCCTGGTCTGCTCCCCACTCTTGTCTCTGGTGAACCCTCTCGCCGCCCCACGCCTCTGGCCTGTACCCCAGCTTCTATGTACAAATAAATAAATCTTAAAAAAAAAAAATCCAGAGTAAACGTAACAAAGGAGGTGAAAGACCTATAGAAGAAAAATTGCAGAACACAGTTAAAAGAAATAGAAGACGACACAAAGAAATTGAAAGACATCCCCTGCTGATGGACTGGAAGAATTAACGGTATCAAAATGACCATCATACCAGAAGCAAGGGACAGGTTCAATGCAATTCGAAACAAAATTTCAATGACATTCTTCAAAGAAATGGAACAGATACTGCAGAAATTCATACGGCATCACACACACATAAAAACCCAAATAGTCAAAACTCTCTTGACTAAAAAGGCTTCAAACTAGGTTTCAAACTATTTTTGAAAGTCATAGTAATAATAATAATAAAAACACAGCATAGTACTGAATCAGGAACAGACACACAGACTACTGGTTTTGAATTGAAAGCCCAGACATAAAGTCACACATGTATGGTCACGCATCTGTGGCAAAGGTGCAAAGAATATACAGTGGAACAAGGAAACCTCATCAGTAAATGGTGCTGGGAAACACATATAAAAGAACGCTCCTAGACTATCTCATGCCACACACAAAAATCAACTCAAAATGGATAGAAGACTTGATTGTAAGACCTGAAACCATAAAATAGTGGGTAGTCAGAAAAGTCATGACATATTTTTGCTTAGAAAACAGAAAAATTGGGCATCCCCGGTGTCGCAGCAGTTAAGTGTTGCGCTGTGGAGCTACTGACAGCGGCGACGAGAGTTCGACTCCCAGCCGGGGAGATTCCCACATGGCGCGGCAGACCTCTCCTGCCTCACCCGCTACTCCCGTCAGCAGTGTTTCTGTCGATCTGCCTGTTCTGCTCCCCACACTGTCTCTGGTGAACCCTCTTGGTGCCCCAAGCCTCTGGCCTGCGCCCCAGCTTGTATGCAAAAATAAATCTTAAAAAAAAAACAACAGAAAAATTACCTCATGACTTTCCAACAACCCAGTATTGAGAAGAAAACATAGGCAAAACAGTTCATGACGCGCATCTCAGAAACATCTTTGCGGACTCATCTCTAGAAGTAGTGAAAACACAGAAGCATATAAACAGCTGGGACTACATCACAGTAAAAAGCTTCTGTACAGCGAAAGAGACAGTAACCAAAATGAAGAGACACCTACTGAATTGGAGAAATATTTGTGTACCATACAACTGATAAGGGACTGATAATGATCAACAAAGAGCTTCCACAACTTAACAAAAAGGAAACAACCCAATCAAAAATGGGGATTAGAGCTAAAAAGATAGTTTTCCAAAGAAATGCAAATGGCCAATAGGTATATGAAAAATGTTCAATATTTCTTATTATGGGGGAAATGCAAAGCAAAAGCAAAATGAGGTACCACCTTACACCTGTGAGAATGGACCATGTATAAGAAAATAGAAACAAGAAATGCTGGTGGGAATCTGAAGGGAAAGGAGCCTTCTTAAACTACTTGCGGGAATGTAGACTGATCTAGCCCCTACGGAAAGCTGTGTGGAGGTTCCTCAAAACACTAAAAATTGATCCGCCATATGACCCAGCAATGCCAAAGAACACAAAAACATTCATTTGAAAGGAAACCTGCACTCCTATGTTCATCACAGCACTATTTACAGTAGCTGAGATATGGCAACAACCTAAATGCGCCAACACAGATCAATGGGTCAAGATGTGGTCTATATCCACAAATGGAATACTACTCAGCCATCAAAAAGAAATTAATGCTATTGTGGCAACACAGATGGAGCTGGAAGCAAAATAAATCAGAAAAAGAAAAAGAAAAATATCAGATGGTTTCACTTATGTATTATAGAGAAACCCAACAAAGGGTCAGAAAAAGACAAAATTTGCAAGGTGACCATAGATCTGAGGCCTACAGGGAGGGGGAGAGGGAGGACAAGAAGTCAAAACAGGGGAGGGAAGAGCACAAAGGAGTGTGGGGATGGATCACTGGTGCTATGGTGGTGGGAGAAATACGGGGCCTACAAATGAGGGGAAAAATCAAGTATTGTACAAAAATTAACAATGATATAAGAAAACAGTTAATATAAAAGAACCAAAACCATAAAGCACTTGAAGAAAATATAGGGGATACACTACAGTACATCTACTACAAAGATATACTTGGGAGCATAACCCCTGCAGCAAGGGAAACAAATGCAAAAATAAACAAGTGGGACTACATTAAACTTAAAAGCTTTTGTACCTCAAAAGAAACAATCACAATAACGAAAAGCCAATGTACAGAATGGAAAAAAATGTTTAAGTATTTATATACACATGGGAAAAAACATTAAACCTTTATATCCAATAAAGGGTTAATCACCAAAATTTACAAAGCGCTTATACAATCCAACAAGAAACAACTGACCTGGGCCTCCCTGGTGAGGCAACAGGTTAAGCGCTCCGCTGTGGAGTTGTCGGCAGCTGCGGCGCGAGTTCGACGCCCGGCCGGGGAGAATCCCACATGGTGCGGCAGACCTCTCCTGCCTCGCCCGCTGCTCCCCTCAGCAATGTATTTCTGTCGATCTGCCTGTTGTGCTCCCAACTCTGTCTCTGCTGAACCCTCTCACCGCCCCATACCTCTGGCCTGCACCCCAGCTTGTATGCATAAATAAAAAAAAAATCTTAAAAAAAAATTAAAAGAAACTGACCCCATTTAAAAATGGGCAAAGGACCTCAACAGACATTGCTCTACAGAAAGCATTCACACGCTTACAGACATATGAAAAAGTAGTCAACATCAATTATGAGAAATGCAAATGAAAACCACACTGATATACCACCTCACCCTTGTGAGAATGGCCCATATAAAAAAGAACAGAATTAACAAACACAGGCAAGGTGGCGATGAAAAAGGAATACCCATCCACTGTTGCAGGGAAGGCAAGCTGGCACAGCCCCTGTGGAAAACAGGATGGAGAGGTCTCAAGAAGATAAAAATGGAAATTCTATTTGACCCAGCAGTACTGCGGTTAGGTATTTACCCAAATACCACGAAAAAGCCAACAGGAAAAGAGATATCCTTACACACACAGCAGCGCTGTTTACAACTCCCCAGTCATGGTGCCAACCCAGGTGCTTGTTAACCAAGCAATGGAGGGAAACCATGCAGCATCTAGTCAGCGGAATATCGCACAGCTGTGAGGGACGGCCAACCAGTGGAGATTCGGACACTATGGATGCCCCCTGAGGTGATTACGCTGAGAGAAGTCAGCCAAAAAGTGAAAGATTCCGATGGGTTCACTCATTTGCAGACTATAAATACCTAAAAAATAATTACATGGAAACGACAGAAGAAATAAAAATATGAAGTGGGGAGAAAAAAGATAATGGTTACCAGAGGGACAGGGACAGGGGGGAGGGGATGGAGAGAGGGGCCTCAGGGTGTGGGCATGGGGGGTTCTGTAGAGGGGCAAAAAGTAGTGTTTCCTATTCTGACAGCAAATCAATTCATTAATTTCATTAATGTGGACCTTCTGGAAACCTATGGGAAATTTTGGACCACAACTTCCCTGAAAAAAATAAATAGACGTACGGGGGAGAGTGGGTAGGCAATGCATTACTTGCAGATGGCAAGAAAGCTGCTGCAAATGGCAGACCTAATTATACATCTAACCGTTTCTCTTCGGAGTCACGGTGGAATTAGGAGATGACTCATTTGCTCTTTTCCCTCTTTAACTTGATTGTCTCAGGATCTGAACTCTCTGAATCATGTTCTGCCCGGCGCTGAGATTCTGGGACCGGGCAGGGAGCAAGGTCCGGCGGAGGCAGCAACTGGCCGGTGTTGCCCGAAGGCTGCTCTTGAGCGCTCACGGGGGCTTCCAAAGCCGGAGGGCCGAGTGCCCACCTCACCTGTGTTCCCTATGTCAGGTCTGCCCTGCAGGGTCCCCACCAGCTGGGGCTACTCCTCCTGCCTGGTCCTTCGAAGGGGCGCTCTTAACGCCAGCTCTGCACAGGAGGGGCTCTTCTCCGCCAGCCTCTACCCTGCGACTGCAGCTCTCCCAGGGGAGGGGCGATGCGGGTGCTTAGGGGCCTGGGTGCAGAGTCCCAGGAGCCCACGGGCTGGCAGTGCGGCCCCCAGATGGGATGCGCTGACCTTCAGGCCAGCACACAGGCGGGGCAGCAAGAACTGTACCTGGCTGCAAAACACGCGCAGACGCGGGGTCACTTGAGCCGGCGCCCCGAGACAGCCCACGAGGGGAGGCAGAGGCCTCGGGCCAGGTTGCCATCTACCTTCGACGGAGACCTTGGGGTGCAGTTCTCTGCCCCCGTCCCTCGCTGGCACCCCACTCGCGCCTGACACCAGCCTGCAGCAGCCCTGAAGCGGTGCCGCAGGACCGCTGCGGGGAGGACTGGTGGCTGGCACCGGCCTGCGGCCCCCACCCTCGCCCTCCTCCCCAGTGGCTACACCAAGGCTGAGAGCTCCCGGAATCACCTTCCCACAGAGCAGAGGCTGCAAACGCTCAGAGGCGTTTGGGCTCCACACACCTCGCACCACACACGCCTCGCACCAGGTCTGGGCGCCCAGCCTGGGCCGGGGGTCTCCGTCCCGTCCTCAAGACCTGGTGCTTCTTAGTCCAGTGACTGCTCAGAACGAAGCCGCGGCGGCGTTCCCACCCCAGCTGTCCCCTCACACCCGCTGGCCGACCCCGGCAGCAGGCCCAGCACTGGTCTCAGCAGCGCCCGGCCCAGAGGAGCCAGAGCGCCCCCGACCCAGAGACCCCCTCTTCACGCTGAGGGAAGCCTGACTCCCCTGTCGGGACAGCTTTCCAGTTACCGTCTCAGAAGCACCCCGAGACGGCCCTGCTACCCACTCGCTTTCCCGCCGGGGCTTTCGGCCATGCGGCCTGGGGCCCGCACAAAGACCGAGACTCACCGAGGACCAGCTGGCCAGCTCCCCTGAAGGCGGCCGTCTGCTCCGTCCTGCTCAGCTCTGGCCGCAGGCTCGCAGAGGGCCCGTGGAATTCCCAGCAGGCGCTGCGGGTGGAGCGGGCTAGCGCTCGCTTTCCCCAGGCGGCCCCGCCTTAACCCAGACAACTCTCCCGAGAGTTCCTCGGGCAGACCCCAATCGTAGGCCCACTCGCCACAGGTGAGGAATGCAGGCCCGGGGAAGCTTCCAGGAGTCAGGAGCCAAGAAGTCTGAACTGGGCCAAGGCAGGGAGGTGGGTCACCACGGGCCTGTTACACTAGGCAGGGAGCTCAGCACAGGACCCCCGCTCTCTCGTTTGGTCCCCAGCAATCCCAGCATTTGCCCATCCACCAGGCCAGTCAGAAGGCAAGTGCCCGCAGCTTCCAAGGCCGGGTGGGGAGCGCGCACGTGGGCCCAGCCGCGATCCATGTGCGGCCCAGGCTTTTGCCATCCCCACTGATGAGCACTGCGCGGCTACGGTGGCTGCAAACAGTGCCAGCGAGACTTGGTTTCACTGACCGCATTTTCTGCCCCTCGGACTGAGCCTTTGTTCTGCCTGAGATCAATTTTCAACCTAGAACCGACATCACCATGTGGGTTGAAAGTACAGCAGTGCGCCCACTGGCACGCGCTTGGGGATGACTACCCACGCACCCACGCACCCACGCAGCACCGAGGCGGCTGACCCGAGCCAGTCCCACCACATCAGCCACGCCTGGCTTTTCGGGTCGAGGTAATCAGTTGGTTACTTCAGATGAAACATTAAGGGGATCAGAAGCCAGGCGGGGGCCTCCCTGGTGGCGCAGCAGTTGAGCGCTGCGCTGTGGAGCTGTCGGCAGCGGCGATGCGAGTTCGACGCCCGGCCGGGGAGAATCCCACATGGCGCGGCAGACCTCTCCTGCCTCGCCCGCTGCTCCCTCAGCAATGTGTTTCTGATCTGCCTGTTCTGCTGCCCGCTCTGTCTCTGGTGAACCCTCTCACCGCCCCACGCCTCTGGCCTGTACCCCAGCTTGTATGGAAAAATAAATAAATCTTTTTTTTTTTTATTTATACATACAAGCTGGGGTACAGGCCAGAGGCGTGGGGC
>PVIJ01001033.1:0-122921 GCA_004024925.1 Scalopus aquaticus | reverse complement strand
TACAGAAAAACAAAAAAAAAGAAGCGAGGCGGGCCCCGTGTTCCAGGGTGTGAGAAGTGCGACTCGCCGACCGCGGCAGACGAAACCTCCTCCGCCGTGCTGCCTACCAAACTGTGCGCGTCAAGCCCCACAGAACCGCAGCGGACGCACCGGTCAGTGAACGTGCTAGCAACAGCCAGTGCGGGGCCGTCTGGTACCAACACACTCTTCCCCCCACTGCTCAGTTCCCCCTCAACTAGATGCACGTCAGTCCCCAAACGAAACAAACCCTCCAAGGCAAGGCGGAGCAGCGAGCAGCGATCTCCCGTAGATTCCATCAGTAACCGCGATCCTGGCCAATGTGAGAGGCTGAAAGATGCCGCAGCCTGACCCCATAGGACCCAGGTGGCCCGTGGTGACATGTCTGAGTTTGCCCCCTTTCCTGCAAGTCTATGGTCAAGGAAGACCCGTCCGTTCCCGAGACAAAGGCCTCTTTCCTCTGGGGGTTCTGGTCAGAATGGAATGAAGTCGCACCTAACCGCAGGGCTCACGTCAAAGGTCAAGAGCTGGCCTGACTGATCGGGGAGCCCTCAGACCCCGAAGGTGACCTTCAGCAACGGAACCGCAGGTGGCCTCACAGGCCCTTGTCATGCGACTGCTTCAGGTGAGTCCATATCCCTGGGTTACGCTATACGTGTGGTAGAGACAGGCACGCCTGATTTTCTCACTGTGCTCTAGTCAGTCAAGTAAAACACATTAATCACAATGAAATTCTCAATCATGAATTGCGGGAGTGGGGGGATCAACCCCTCGGATGGTGACCCAGAACCCCAAGCTGTTTTGAGGACAGCCGTGTTCGGGGGCATGGACCCGGCATTTTCAGATCTGCTGTCCTGTATTAAAGCTCACCGCCAAAGCAGCTCTGCCCCCGGCGCCACTGCAGAGTCCCTTCGCCTGCGGGCTCACCTTTCAGCTGCTGCTGTGGCCGCTGCCTGCTGGCTTCTGATGTCTTTGCAGCTTCAGAATCCTATCCGGGGAGATAACTTTCTCAAGCCAATGATTAAAAGAAGTTTCTATTACACTCTTTCTCTTTGTTGGCAAAGAAGAAACAGATGTGCCTGAAAAGCTGTTTTCTGTGCCCTTCGTCCTGCCTTCCGGCTAGGAAATGTGGGGACACGGCTAGGCCAGGCCACGGGCCGCACCCACTGCCAAGGACAGCAGGGCGACCTGCTCCTCTGGAAGCATCGGAGCACAACATGGTTTAAAATGATGCGTTTCTTTATTTCAATTCAAATTTTCACAGACTAAAAGGTAATGCATGTTATTAGAATCAATTTTTGTAGGCAGTTCACAGCAAAGACTTCTCATGAAAAAGAGACAGACAGTAATCGTTCAGACTGCAAACCAGGCCCATGCAGACTCTGCCCCCAGGCGGCAGGTGTCCTGAGGAGTAAGGCCGTGACCCCTGACCTTGGCCCAGGCTGTCGGTGAGGCCTGAAGCTGCAGGGAGACGGCTCTCTGTGGGCAGAGGTAGGTGAGGGCCGCAGCCCCCAGACGCGAGTGGACGGCTGTGGCACGCATGGCACTGAGGACGAGCTCGCTCCGGAGGAGGAGGGGCGTCCCCCTCACCAGGGAATGCACCCGAGCCGTTCTTTATAGAAACAGCTCAGCTCAAATGTTTGCTCCAAGGCACCCGGGGTGTAAAGCCTTTAAGAGAATACACAGAAACAAATAGACTTAAAAAAAAAGGGCGTTAGTTCTCAGTGGAGGAGTCTCCTGCTACTGCACCTAGTGTACATAATTCCCATAGATTACAGAGCGGGCGGAGGGGCTGTGGCGTGAGCGCGGGGCGTCCGGCACTTGGGGGAGCTGGCGGCACCTGCTGGCAGGCTCTGCCCGGCGCTGCCCCGTCACTTGTACTTATAGTAGCCTTCTCCAGTCTTCTTGCCGAGCTTCTTCTCGGCTACCAGCTTGTTCAAGGACGCGCAGGGCTGAAACAAGGGGTTCTTGGAGTCCATTTCGTGCCAGCCTGTGGAGAGGAGAGAGCGCTGAGTGGAGCGCGGGGTGGGCTGGGAGGCTGGGCATGCCCAGGTACATCTGGGGCAGAGAGTGGGGTGACGAGGCCTTCAGGGGCGGCCACAGGGACAGGGGCAGCTGCAAAGGCTCCAGCACCCTGCATCCCCCAAGCCCTTCCTGGGAATCACTGGTGCCAACGTCCAAGGGCAAACAGAACCCGGCCATCGGCTGGGAGGACCCCTCAGCGGCAGTGACACAACTTGCAGAATGTGTGAAAACTCTGAACTTGCTACCACAGGGGTCTGCATCCTTTACCCAGAACCCTCCCTGCTCCTTCCAGGCCCAAAGGCGGCTTCGTGGACCGTCCGGGCACACACTACATCCAGCCCGGGGTCCGGCTTGGCCATCACGCGCGCCCTGCCCCCGCAGGCTGCGGTCAGGCGTGCGATCTCTCGGGATGGAAGTGCGTCCTGACTGCGGCGGAGGTCACACAAACGGTATGTGACAACACGACAGTGGGCCAGCATCACTCTGCTGGCTCTGACGCCGGGCTGCGGTTACATCACACAGAACCATCAACGCGCACGCCGACGGCTCAGTTATTTCCTGTGACTCTTAATTACGTCAACGTGAAAAGTCGAAAAGGAAGTTCCCCGTGAGGAGACACGAGACGGTCACGTGTTCCCTTCTGTCATGTGTTAACGGGAAGCCTCCACTGGAGGGGTAGGCCTTGGCGCGCCTCCCTAAGGCCCCTAGTGATTTCTGCTCACAAAGGCATTACAATCGGCAAGTGAGAGAGACGACCTCAACTCCACCAAAGGCAGACAACAGAGGTCCGACCCTACCGTCCATGATGAACTTGGTGGTGTCCAGCCCAACGTAGTCAAGGAGCTCAAAGGGGCCCATGGGGTGCCCGGCCCCCAGCTTCATGGCGGTGTCGATGTCCTCCTTGGACGCGTCACCTATGGAGAAGGGGCAGCGCTGAGTCACCACCGAATGGCCCTAAATTCTCCTTGTCACGCGGCCAGTCCCAGAATTACTGCATTTTCACAAGTTGGCACAATTAGAAAACATCTGGAGCTGTACTACTTCCAGGGTGGGTGAGCTCACATCTGAGAGGTACATGGGGCCGGACAGGTCGCACGATGCTCGAGGCTGCCCCACCACACTATTCTGTGGGGTGACTCCTGCTCCTCGTTTCTGGAAACATAACTGATGTCGAAGTAGACTGGGGCCTCCCAGTGGAGGAAGTTACTAGAAGAGCGTGTAAAACTACTTTTTATTAAACATAGGTTTTTTTTGTATGTTAGTTTGTTTTTAATAACAGAACAAAGCTATATGCTGCAGGTATTACTATGCATTCTTCCTTTCTGGCTTTCTTGATTTTATAACGAGCATTCCCAGCAAATCACAATTCACGTAAACCTTACAGACCAGATGCTCAAAGATAAGCCAAACCCTGATTTCAGAACTGTGGTGCGATTCTGAAAGTGTCTTGAATAGATGAAGCCACAAGCTGATGTTCTTTTTCTTGGGATTTTATCCTTAACACATACTTCCTGCCCCAGGAGAGGTCTTCACAGAGAACAACCTGTCCCTGTTCTTGGAACTAAGGACCTGAGACATTCTGCAACAAGGGACTGTCTGTGGAATTTTGTTCTAAAATATAAACAAAAGGTCACTTATACAAAACTAAATGGAAGAGGAAAACGTTAAGATACTGAGAGGATTTCATGCCTCAATATTTCAGATTTTAGGCATGCGTAACAAGAACTACTGAAATGTCTATAGAGCTGTAATGTTACAAAACACGTGAGGTACCAAAGCGATGCCAAAGGACTTCCAGGCAATCCAGGCATCAAAACTCCAACGGGTTTTTGCAGGTGACATTACTGGTGCTTCACCAACTACTCACACGGAAGCCGTGGCGGCAGAGTTTCAGGCAGTAGGAAACCAAAGAGCAAAAAGGACCTAGACCTGGACCTTAAACCAGGTGGCCTCCCTCTTCCCCCCACTTTTGTTTGTATCTGCGACCGTCTGGACCCCCAAGACCGGAAGGAGGCAAGGACAAGCCGGCCCAGCACATGAGCGCTGCGGTGACAGGGTACCTGCGCAGCCAGCACCGCCCTCGGAGCCGGGGCTGCAGGCCCAGGAGGACCCCAGCTCTGCTGGGGAGAGCAGTCCAGGATTCCCAGGGGCAGCAGGAATGAGAAGGAACGCGTGTCACGCTGGGATGTGGCTTCGCGGCTGGTGAGTGTTGTCTACGGACGCCAGGCCGCTCCGGCGCTGGAGCCGAAGGCTGGGGGGCAGCCTCGCTGGGTGGCCTGCGCTCGGAGCTCGGCACTTGCTGGCTCAGACAGACCTGGGCCTCGCAGTCAGGGCCCACCAGTGCTGCTCAATCCCCGGAGTCCTCTGCCGAGGGCCGCGTCCACAAGTGGGCACGCGGCAGGGACCGCACGACGTGTCGGCGCCGCCACCTGAGGTCCTCTAGCCACTGATCGGGGACAGTGAGCCTTAGAGGCAAGGCTTCGCTTGTGGATTCAGAGTGCCCGTGAGGGCCCCTCGGTCTCAAAAATTAGTATGAAGAAATAACATGGAAAAAAACGTTAATACTTCTACAAAGTCTGCACAACTAAACATTCTATTCAGAGTCATACAGAGCTAAAGAGGCAAAGTGAGAGAACAGAGAGGCCAGAGTGCCAAGTAGGGGCGACTGTGGGGGCATCTCACCCCCATCATCCCACCCTTCTTCAGAGCAGCGCGTCCCTGAGGCGCCAACACGCTCTCCAGAGAGAAGGCCCATGCACGAGACCCCAGGGGCTGAGCCCACGGTCTAGAGAGACAACGGAGGCAGCTTCCTGAGCTGACCTGGCTGCTCCCTGCTTGCCAGCAGCCCTCCCATCTGCCTCTGCGGGACAGCACAGCAGGCGCCGCACCCCTACACGGTCCAGACGCCTGTGCCGTCCCACGCAGGGATGGAGGTGAGAGGGCCGCGGACACCGGCGGCGAGAAGACACTGACTAGTGCCCGGGGCCTGGAGCACACAAGGACAAAGTCCCAGCCACGGGCCCGAGGTGGAACAAGGCGGAGTTGGGGCGCAGCGCGCCTGCGGGGCCACAGCCCCAGCAAGACGGGACACCACCCACCGCGGGCTGCCCTTGAGGGCGCTGGCCAGGGGACCTGCCGTGCTGGCGAGAGGCCTCGGCCACGGGGAGCGAGCGCCTTCAGCTCACAGTCGGACGCAGGGCGTGTGGGGGACAGAGCAAGGGCTGACTCGGGAGGGAGAGGGGCACCACAGGCTCCGCTCCATAACATGCCACCAAACCTGCCTTTCAAGGCGGGCAGACGCGTCCCCTTCCTGTGAGGCGCAATCAGGCTATTTGTTGGTAGATAAACACAGAAGTGCCGGTTTGCCCTGGGAGCAAAAGTCCGGCAGATGGCTCCGTCAGCCGCAGAGGAGTGTGGTCTGACAGTTAAAGCAGGTCTGAGGAAGCAAAATGTTTTCATCTCTGAGGAGGGGCTGGGCTCACCCTGCTGTTTCACCAGGGCAGTCTGCGGGGTGGGCATCTGGGAAAGGAGGACCCGAAACCGGCCGGTGGCTCACCCTGTCCTCAAGAACGGGGGCCAGGAAGGTGGACATGCGGACTCGCCATTTCACCACCCAAGGTCACGATGTGTGTGGGGGGGTGCGTATGTCTCCACAACAGGAAAACCACTTTGTTGACCGACAAGTATTGAAGACAGCATTCTAGACCGTTCTTAAGGTGTAAAACAGGCACCCCGGCGTTACCCAGTGAGGCCAACGGGGCTGTGAGGAGCGTCCTGCCCACAGGTCACACCCCCTAAGGAACTAAAAGGCGCCCTGGCGTATGCCTTCCCCATTGCTGTTACTGCAATGGGACCCCGGGTATGAACCAGGGTGCCCCTGCCACGGCTCTGGCTGGCCTGTGGGAGGCGGGCTCCCGGGGTCAGGGCACCCCTCCCTGCCTCGGCCGCGGTCCCTGCGCGCGGTGAAGGGGAGCAGGGCCGAGCGCGGGGACGCCTACCTCGCTCGTGCAGCCTGACGGCCTCCATGAGGTAGGGCACCAGCAGACGGTTCACGATGAAGCCCGGAGTGTCCTGTTGGGAGAAGCAGCAGAGGCCGCCAACTTAGACGGGACTTACCTGCCCCGCGCCGGCTGTCCGCTCCCCTCGCTCACCAAGTGAGGCGTTCTGCAAACCTGAGCGTCCCAGCGCGGCCTCACTTCCGTCCCGCGCGGCTGCGAGGCTCACCCAGCAATCACAGGACTTGAACAACAAAAAAGAATCGGACTCCGTGCCCTCAGGGCCCACATCCCGCATTAAAGGCACATCAGGCAGTGGTGTCATGGCCTAGGGCGGCACAGGGCCATTCCAGTACCTTCCGGAGCCCAGGCTGCTCGCTCACCCAGCCCCGCTGCAGGCGCCAGTAGGAGCCTGTTCTCCTCACTCCTCCCACCTCCCTTTCAGGAACCAACAACCTCAAGGGAGCGCCACCTCCCGGGCTCGGGCTCGGGACCGACTGACTCCCAGCTCCGGGCAGGCATGCTCTAGGCACAGGAGCAGGACGGACAAACAAGGCACCGAAGGACGCAGCCTTGTGCAGACACCACGCAGACTGGCGCCCCGTCACGAAGTCCCTGCCCCGTGGCCCCTCCGGGAGGGCCGAGCATGGGATGCGGACTCCATCTCTCCATCTCTTTGGGGGTGGGGCACTGCGCAGTTGCCCGACTTGGCCATTTTGGGGTGGTAGTCATGTAACACCATTCTGCTCAGAAAGTAGGGGCCTCTCTTTCATCAACAGGCTGCGACCTGCGGCAGGCAGAGCCCCATGCTAGCCCTGGACCCCGTGCTCCCGCCGAGCGCAGACCAGAGCTCCGCCCGCCACGCCTGCGTCACTGCATGATCAGAGGTGAGCGCGCCGACCCTCGCCAGCTGTGACTGGGCCTCCTGGGCCCCGGACAAGTGGGAACTGTCCCCTCCCTGCCCCCACAGGACAGTCACACACAAGAGGCCCTGAAGCTTGATCAAGAGTGTGCTGACGACACCATGCTGATCTCACAGCCATGGCAAGGGCTTCTCAACCTCAAGAGTTTCTCGTAGGAACGAAGGACAAGGTGCCCACGGTCACGGCACAGCACGCCGGCAGGGCTAGAGATGGGACAGTCTCTCGGGGGGTGAGACGCGGGGTGCAGACAGAGAGTGTCACATCCCATAAAAAGCTTGGGAGAAGGAAAAGTGCGAAACTCAGCAAACACTTTAATTCACTCGCACCTACAGAAGAATCATTAGAAAGACAGCATTTTGCTAGTAACAGTATCGACACAAGGCTCTTCCCCATTACGAGAACTTCGACGCTGCGAGGGACGCAGACAGAGGCCCTCCTGACAATGGTGGGCACAGAGAGACACCGTCCCTCGCTAAAGCCATGTAACTCTATGAGACCAGTCACCTCATCTTTTTGAAACTCGTAGTAACTCTACCGACTGTACTTAACGTGCGCCAAGTACTGTTCCAGAACTTTAGAAGTAGCTCACCTCTTGCTGAACCCAGCGACACAGGCACTACCACCCCCTCCATGGGAGGCAGAAGGCACGGGCAAGAGAGGCTGAGTCACAGCTGGCAGCTAACAGACCACGTGTGGCCAGCAGCCCAGACCGCCAAGGGCCAGGGCCCGGAGAGAAGTGGGGGGCATTTCCTCAGCAGAGGTCTGGGCTCCATCCCGATGTCAGCGAGCCTCCAGGGCTAGGGCCCAGCTTGCCCCTCATGCGCCCCGCCCCCCCACCAAGAGCAGGCCACCCCAGAAGTGGCCGGGTCCTGAATCGGCCCTCCCCAGCCTCCCAAGCTCTACCTTGCAAGACACAGGATGCTTCCCCAGGGCCTTGCTGAAGTCAGTCAGAGACTCAAATGTCTTCTGGCTGGTCATTGGGGTCTTGATGACCTGGAAACGCAGAGCAGAGCAGAATCAGGACCGGAGAGGCAGCGGTTCCAAGAGGACAGCACGCGGAAGCAAGAGCAGGGGCCCGCACAGGTGGCAGGTCCGTCCAGTCGGGACAGGAGGCAGGCCTGCAGCCCCAAGTGTCCTCTTCAAGACAGAAGAGGTGACAGACGCCCTGAGCCAGGGCTGACGGGGCACACGCGTGCAGCTGTGGGGGCGTTTGGACTCCGCCGCTGCCCCGAGTCCGAATCCCAGTACACCCCAGACCAGCTCTGTGACCCGGATGCCATCTTGACACTGAAATCACCCTCCCCAAGGCTGGCACCGCCTGGCTCTGCCAGTGCGTCTCTCCTGCCGTGACACCCTCAGGAAGTTGTGGCGGTGCGCGAAGCGTGAAGGCACTGACGGTGCGTGGGCAGCCTGCTCTCCGGCTACAGGGAAGGGCCCAGGACATCCAAGGGAGCACCCCGAGTCACAAGGCCTCATCTGAGCTGAGTCTCCACCCAGCCCCCAGCCTCTCCCTGCTGGTGCCCCAAAGCCGCAGCTCACGCTTCAGGGCAGGCTCGGGCTGCAGCGGCGGCTCCCCTTTCCAGAAACAGTGGCCATGAGAGCACCCCGGAAGGCTCCTGCAGGGTGCAGTCAGGGTGGCTGGCCGCCCCGGCACCAAGCCCCCTGGCAGTCAGCCCTCAGCAAACACTGGGGGCGTGCACCAGTCAGGAATTAGATTTTGGAAATTGGGAGACCCAGGCGAGCACAAACTTAAATTATATATAAATATACGTAATTTAAATGCCCCTTAGGATCCTCGACAAGAGTCAACACAAACTGGCTTGGCTTCTACATCAGACCCTTTATATGCGCTCAGGCAAGTCCCATCAGCCTCCACGCCTCACCCGCTTCTGTGAAATGGGGATAATGAAAGCTGCAGGGCCCCACCCCGTGGCCGAGGGCCTAATGAGGCTGTCTGTGCAGGGATGAAAGGGGCTGGCTAAATGGAGAGAATTACCTTCATCGGCCTTAACGGGCCCCAGCAAGGGGGCGGGCACGTCATGACCCTAGGGAAGGAGCGGAAGCAGTAAGCACCTCGCAGACGGGGCTGAGGGCCGGTGCGAGGGGCCAGCAGCTGCCGCAGGCCCAGGTCAAACAGCACGGCTACTCCGAAGGGGAAAGCTTCAGAACCGGAGAGACCGAGCCGGACAAAGGCAGGTTAAAAACATTTTCTCAAAGGAGTTGACAGCCAAGGTTTTTTAACAGGAGGCATGCACACCTGTTCATTCATTCAGCAGATTCCAATGGACTACAGATATTTACTGACACGTGTTGCTTCCCAACGTTCTGGAGAAAAACATGTGTGCGCGCGCACACATGCACACAGACAGGCCCGGTTCCAAGAGAACTGCTCATTTGTGAGACAATTTACTTTGGGGCTCACCATCAATAACACAAAGGCCTAACATTAAAGAAAAAAAACTGAATAGAGAAGAGCACTTTCAAAAGACGTTTTCTACAAAATGTGAACCGGTGCCAAGCATTAGCTGTTAACAACATGCTACATGACCAAAGACATAGGTGGACACTATCAGATAAAAGCAGTCAAAAATACTATTGGAATTTTAAGTCAATCTACAGAGAATGTCTTTATCTCCAAATACAAATGTGCATGCTACAGGAACTATAGAAACTAGTCCTCTGAGTACTGAAATGTGGAAAGGTCCATTCGACCTCTGCTCTTTTCTGCGTGAGAGTAAATGCTGTCTCTTCTCCTCCCCAGGCCCTGCCCTTCATCCCTCCATGTCTTCAGCAGGGGCCTCAGAGGGCAGCGCTGAGTGAGAAGCAGCGGCGCCACCTGCGCAGAACAGACCCTGGCAAGCTTCTGGAGTGAGACTGCCGCGCAGGGCAAACTGGAAAGGAATGCTGGCATCCTTAAGCTGGAAGCTGCGTTCCAGCCAGGCAGGGCTAAGGGGTGACAGGGCCTGGTTCTGGGGGCGGCCTGGCTCCACATCCCACACACTTCGCACGGCAATAACTCCTCAGCCCCAGAACAAACGCTGCTTTACTAGCGGCTGCTCCCCAGGCCCTGTAATTAGCCCCCTGTAAAAGGCAAGTTGCCACAGTTCATGTGCAAATTGCCTGCTGTGACTCCATCCCCCCGCTACCCAAGACTCCAAGCAAACCAGCAGAAGCAGCCCTGACAGGAGACAGGAAGGAAGGCCGAGGCCATCACCCTGGCGGCGCCCTTCCACCTGGCGGCTTCGAGGCCAGGAGGGTCAAAGTTGTGGGGAGCTGCTTTAAAAGCTCTGCTCACACCCAACAGGAGACGTGCCTGAGCTGGGGACGGCAGCTCGGCCCTGTTACCCGCAGCAGATGGTACAGTCCTGCGGAGTGTCTAATCACAGCCCTTCTTCGCCTGACGCAAAGCGGCCTCTCCCAAACACGAGCACGTGGGGCTGTCCTCTCTGGGATCCGCGAGCCAGCAGTCCCCGGCGCCACCCTCCCCACCTGAGGCTCGCAGCTACACAAACAGGTCCACGACAGCCTCCTGGAATCGCTGGTCAGAGCAGGGTCGGGCAGACCAGAGTCCAGGCCTGCCTACCTCCGAGGCGCGCTCTTGCCTCGGTGCTGCGAGGACAGTCTGAGCAGAGACACCAAGCACCCGGTACGCCCCTGCGGCAGGCGGGCGAGGCTGGGGACGGAGAGCTGGCAGCGCGAGCAGACACAGATGTGCAGACGGGCAGTGGGCAGAGCGACCGCGCACAAGCACACGCCACAGACCAGCAGGCACTCGCAAGCAGGCGTCCACAAGCGGACACGTGCGGGCACCACTGACCTCTACCAGCTTCATCATGGGAACAGGGTTGAAGAAGTGGAGCCCGGCAAACCGGTCCTGCCTGGTGGTGGCGTTGGCGATGCTTGTGATCTGCAGGGAGGAGGTGTTGCTGGCGAAAATGGTGTGTCTGCAGAGAGAGGCGAGGCGTTAGGAGGAGCCCATCTTTGGCATGGCCCGACCCCCTGGGGCGGTGGCAGGGCAAGTGCCACGGCCCAGCCCGGGACCGACCCCGGGAGACACTCCGGGAAGATGCGTGGCCGAATCAGAGGCGGAAAGCACGGGGCCTGGCGCACTGTGATTTGATTTTTTAATTTCACTAATTTAAATCACCCGTGTCAAAGGCGTAATCTTTACCAAACTTAATTTTAGGGAGCAAAATATCTCCTATCCATTGTGTTAGTTAGTATTCATGGTGTATGAGAAAAAAGGAGGCGGCTACTTTTAAACCACCTCAGACACAAGATGACCCCACAAGCGACTGAAGGCTAAGTAAGGGAAGGACGCTGAAAGTAAACAGGGGCTGGGAAGAAACACCCAAGTCCTCAACAAGAAGCGTCTGGGAATGCACAGGAACTACGAGCCTTTCCTCCCAACTGGACTTGACTTTCCCATTGCACTGGAATTAAGAGGAACACAAAAGAAGGCCAACATGGTTCAAAAGGGGCTGGCGGGTATATAGGTGCCGGGAAGAAGGGGCACATATATAACATAAGTCTAGTTCAAGGGATTCCGCTCAGAACATCTCAAAATAAGCAGCGCCATCTTTTGTGTGCATAAAATACAAAATCAATAATAATTAAAACTATTCTGACTTAAAGCAAAATTAATTTTTAGGAGCAGAGTAAAGAGCAGGACTTCTATGCTCTCCCGCAGCGCCACCTTGTGGAGAAACCTTGCAAAGCAGCCGAGGCGAAGCAGGACCACAGGTGGGTCATGGGGTGGGTGGTCCCTACTCACCAACCAGAGGACCCCAGGGGGCTGAGGTGGGAAGGAGGGAGGAGAGCGCGTGGGCAGAGGAAGCCCATCACTCGGAAAGGGCACAGAGAAGCGTGAGGTATAAAGAGATGCCAGGGTGAGGTGGCTCCGGGCCAGAGGGGCAGTCGGGGCGGTCCCCGCCCCCTTCCTCAGGCAAATGCCCGGTGTGCCAACCTGAAGTCAGATGGAGGGGCTTTTACTTCTGCAAATATGACGGTTTTCACGTGTCGGAATTCTAGTTTCTAGTTTTCTGGTCAGTGGTGGGAAAATGTAAACTCTCATGCCCCTGCCCGCAGCCAGAACCTCGGCGGCAGGCCCAAGTCCCTTACACAGAGGAGTGACACTCGGAATGTGGAGCCTTCTCAGGAACGTGGCAACAGCCCAGAAAGGGGGAGCTGGGGCACTGACCAGGGCCCACCCCCGGCCCCCTCCTCACCAATGGGGGGGGCCTCACCACCACGCAAGCACAGGCAGCTGGCAGACCAGGCGCGCAGCTCACCGTTTCGCACAGCCGCGCGCCCTCTACTCCCCTGACACGACTGGCCCTGGGCCATCTTGTGCCTCTCCCTGGCATGCAGGCCACCAAAGCCTCACCTCCTGCTAGGGGATCCAATGGCAAAATGTGGCAGGAGAGTCCTACATGGCTGAGTGGCCGGGACATGTTAGGCCACTTGGTCCTAGACACCCACAGCCCGAGGCAGCAGCAGCCTCGCGTGCCCCTGCACTTACAGCCAGCGCGCTCTGAGGCTGAGGACACGTGGGCCTGTGCCTCAAGGTACAGGCCAGAAACCCTGGCAGGAATGGGGAGATCTAAAATGCAATCAGGAATGTGTGGGGGGAGGGCTGAAGGCCAGAGAAGCAGGCGCCGCACACGGCATGCTTGCCTTCCACAGGCCACCTGTGTCTTACAGGGGCCGGGGTGAGCGCCGAGGGCGTCCTTGGCACAACAGGCCCTCTGGACATGAGCATGGGCTGTGCCCGAGCCATCCTGTGTGACAGCCGCTACTGGGGATACAGGCTCTTATTCACCCAACCCCTCAACCACAGTTGCCCATGAGGAATGGGAGGGCAGAAAATCCTCACACCTGTCCAAGGCCAGGGAAGACTTGCCCACAGCCCCTCCTGCTTGGAAGCCCACAACCCGCAGGAGGGCTCCTGTTTCCCTCAAAGTATGTCCACAGCCCCTAAATGCAGCACGAAGTCCACGTACGTGGGGACCGAACCCACTACGAGCGGCTCAGCCGACGCCCAGGTGAAGGAAGACGGGTCTCCGCCCTCTCATGGGCAGGGCCCGCCCAGACAGGCTGGAAAGCTCTGCGGGTGACATGTAGCAGGCTGGGAAGTGAGTGTCCCCCACTAGCCACCGCTCACTGGCAGCTGCTAAGGATTTCTCTGTCAGATCTCCTGACATTCACGCCCACCGAGACGGGCGCCGCACGGCCACGCAGCCACAGGAGGGCCACACTGCCGAAAGCCAGCAGCGGACGTGAGGGAAGGGGCTGAGGGAACCGAGGCGCACGAGAGCACAGCTGGCCACGCAGAGCGCCCCCGCCCCCGCCCCCACCCCCGCCGGAGCACCGGGCCCCACCGTCGCTACTCCCGGCAGACGTGGCCAGGTGACGTGCAGAACAGGCTGGGGCTGCCGGGGGCACCCCCCACCACGGCAGGGCTCCCGGCGGCCGAGGACAGGCCCACCGCTGCCGCTGCCAGGACAAAGCCCGGCCTCAGGAAGCACCCTGGGCAGCGACACGGAGACGGAGGGAACGGGGGTCTCTGGAGGCAGCTGTGGGGCGTGACAGACGAGCGCCCGGCCCAGTGCTCCGGGCGGCCCCCGCTGACAAGGACGTCCAGGGCCACGTACTCAGCAGCAAACTTGTCCAGCCTCTTGAAGAGCTCGTTCTTCACCTTCAGGTTCTCCACGATGGCCTCCACCACCAGGTCCGTGCTGTGGACGACCGCCGCGGCGTCCGTGCTGGTGGAGATGCTGCCCAGGGTCTTCGCCACGAACTCGTCGCCGGCCTGGGGGGGGGGGGAGGACGCACTCACGGGGTGCACACCGAGTGGGGCATGACCCGCCGCCTCGACAAATGGAAAGAGGGGCGCGCACGGGCCCATCACCCCGACCGACACCTGAGTGCACCGAAGCCCTCAGAAACCAAAGCCTGTCCACCGCTGCCCGGGGGCGACCGCATGGCCCCCAGCGTCCAGGCCCAGCCGTCAACAGCCTGCGGTGGGCCTCCCTCACGGTCACATGCGCTGGCCTGCCAGCTCCTGGCCTGCTGAGCGCTCGCTGCCTCTGTGCAGGCCAGTCTGTCCCAGCCACACTGGCGGCTTCCACGAAGCCTGCACCTCGTCCCTCTGGGAAAGGGGAAGCCCGGCTCGGCCCCTGGTCCACGGGAGGCCCTGCCGACTCCCCCTCGCACGGGAGGCCGAGGGCGCTGGGGCAGGCCCGGGCAGCCATTCAGCAGATACAGTGCAGCCTGTGCCACCGTGCAGAGCGAGGCCTTCCCAGCGGCAGGCGGGGTGAAGGATATGAGGGGCAGTGCCCCGTCCCCAGGGCAGGCCCGGAGCCTCTGCCAAAGGGGCGACTAAGAAGCCTGCCAGTAAACACGTGACAAGTCAGGTTATCTGGGTGCAGACTCCAACCGTCAGCCTGGGGCTCTTAAGCCACCTGACCCTGGTGACACGCCCGACGGCCCGGCCACCGAGGAACACAGGACAGCGGGAGGCAGTGATCTGCACATGAGCCTCACTGTTGGCACCACCGCCCGCTGGATTTTTCTAGATGATCAGATACGAAGAAAACACAGACCAAAACCACAGTGCGCCCGACGCCTGACCCCAAGATGGCTATCACGGAGAATAAGGAAGGAACGGGCATTGGGCAAGGGCAGGGAAAGTCCAACCTCCACATACTGCTTGTAGAAACGCAAAACCCTGCGTGCTTTGTGGAAAACAGTCGGCAGTTGCCCAAACAGCTCAAACAGGAATGCCGTGTGACCCCGCAATCCCACTCCCAGCGCCTACAGGCGAGAACTGAAAAGAAGACGGGAACAGAGCACAGCCATGTCCACCGCAGTGTCGCGCAGAGAGAAGGGGGGGGCAGCCGAGCAACAGCAGCGTGTGGTGACAGGGACAGCAGAGCACGCCTCCATCACAAAAGGGACGAGGCTCACATGTCCCGGGGCCGGCCCAGTCAGACAGGGCCAGCATGTGGGGCCCACCCAGAGGCCGCCCTCGGAAAGCAGTGCAGAGACAGAAAGCAGGCCAGAGGGGTGGGGGTGGGAGACAGCGCTTCAGGGGGACAGACTGTCTGCTTGCAAAGAGAAATGAAAGTCTGAGCAGTCCTGTGACTGTAATTAAAACGACCAAACTCTGCCCTAAACACGGCGAAGATGGTCACTTATCTGCTACACATAATTTACCACAAGAGAAAACTGGCACAGGGCAAGCCGCGGGCGCTGTGGAGACCCAGGCAGAAAGCACAGCGGAACTGGCTGCGGTGCCCTCTGAACAAACAGATGCTGCCAGGCTGCAAGGACATGAAGCTGGCGCCACCGTGGGCAAGGACAGGGTTAACCAAGACTGGTGCCCAGTGAGAAAGTGCCAGCAAACCACAGTCCTCAACCTTCCTGGAATGCAAGTTCTTGTACCTCACGTCCTGAGGCAAAGTGAGAAGAATTTGCGCTCCTCTGTCCATCCAGCCAGCACATTGTAAATGGGCAAGATATTATCTAAACCATCAAAATCCTCTGTCCAAACAAATGTCTGCTGTGCCGCTCTGTTAACAGCCAAGCACAAAGGCTCCTGCTTTCCTGCTTCCCCCGCTCCCGGCGCTCCGGCCCCAACCGCAGCAGACGGGCACCATGGACTGCCAGGACTGCCCCCGCGCTCACCCCCAGCACCGCGGCTCCGGGCGTCCCGCCCCTGTGACAGGGCGCGCGGAGAGATCGCTGCTGTTACTGCGTCGGAAAGGGGTGCTGGGGGTGAGTTTCACACAAACAAACCGAAAACAGCAAGCGGAGAGGAGACAACCACTTGTCCCCCTCGGCCCGAGCGCAGGGCGCGGGGACAGCTCTGGAGGCTTCGGTGACGGGGCATCACCTTCGGGTTGTCTGCGAACTTCTTCTTGGCCACTTTCCTCAGGCTGTCCTCGATGTTCTTCTTGGACTTCACCAGAAGGTCCTCGGACAGGTCCACCAGCACAACGGTGTGGCCAGTCGCTGCCGCGACCTGGAGCACGAGAAAGAGCAGAGACGTCCAAGTTAAGGTGGCGCGCTCCCGGGAAGTCCACCAGCGCCGCGCCCAAGGCAGACCTGCGGACGCGGGCAGCCAGCAGCAGCCGAACAGACACTCCGCCAGGCCCTATTCTCGGCCATCCACAGGGGGAGCCGAGCGCCCTCCACAGTGCCGGAGGCCGCCTGTGACCCCCCTCCAGCGGCCAGCAAGGAGCCGCAGGTCACACGCAGCTACTGACAAGACGGCTCAGCTTCACCGGCTCAGTCCAGGAGCCAGAACCGGGGGCGGGGGCCAGCCCCTGGGCACGACTGCCATCTATCAGCAGCTGCTCAGGCCTGACATGCTGACATGGTGCAGACCGCTGCCCCAAGGGCTACTCAGTGACGAGATTCCTGTGGTGAAAACAGGTCTTTGGTGCTCAGACAATTCAGGAGGGCACCCCCCATACACCACGGGGGCCCTGATGGTCTGCTGAGTGAAGTGGCTCCAGGCGTGCGTGGAGCCAGGTTCTTGGAATCAGTGACAAGTGACTGGGTAGCAGGGCTAAAAATAGGTCAGTGGGTCAGGTTACAGGCAGGTGTTGTTGGCCCAGGGCCATGGCCACTTGGGAACTGTGTGGCCCGCGCGAGAGGGCTGGTCGGCTGGGTGAGGCTGCAGAGAGAAGACACCGAGCAGGCGCTCTACACCTCCGCAATGTGCGGTTCCTGAAACCCGCCGACAGAAACTCAAAGCTGAAAACGGGGCCTCCCCGGTGGTGCAGAGGTTAAGCGCTGTGCTGTGGAGCTGTTGGCAGCGGTGGCGCAAGTTCGACGCCCGGCCGGGGAGATTCCCACATGGCGCCGCATCCAAGGGACTTCCTGTCCAACTCACCTCTGCAAACCCCACGCTGTCCACAGGGAGCACCACGCTTAGCGCTGAGTAAAGACACCAACAAAGCACCGTGGCCCCTGCCGAGGACCTACCAGACGCTCAGCAGAATGCCCAGGGTGAGTCCAGTGCTCTCTCCAGTCCTCTCCTGCCGCTGCGTTTCCCAGAGCTGGATTCAGGATGCAGCACAACCCACGCCAGGCCTGAGAGCTTCCTGACCCTCAGCCTGGACAAGCTCAGTCAGCTGGGGCAGCCACAGGCACCTGAAGCCCTTCTGAAGAAGCCGTGCACTTGTCTCATTTCTCTGAGGGGTCCCTGGGTGCTGGGGACCTTAGAGACATCAGTTACCCACACGTACCAGAAAGATCACTTAAAAAGAGAAAGGACAAAGGCAGCAAAACTAAAGGACGCCACGGGCTGAGCACCTACTGTGTGCCAGGCACTCGCCCTGTACCTTCCAGGACTATTTCTGGCGGGCCTCACAACCCTGCTAAGCAGGAATCATCCTTGCTGTGCAAAAGAAAGGGACCCCGAGAGGCCCAGTCAGGCGCCGAAGGCTGCTCGGTTGCCGGGCTGTGAAGGGGTCAAATCCCAGGCCTGTATGGTTCCAGAACGTGTTTCTTATAAGCCAGCTAGAGGGACACAGGAAAGCTGCCCAGTGTGCCAAGACAACCAGCGTTGGGGCTCCCATAATCTTGAAACACCACCCCCTAAAAATTCCACTGGGAGTGTTTGCAATCTCGTTCCCCCAGGCCGTAACTGTTTCACACTTCGTAATGTCAACAAAATTCCTTCTAAGTGGAGATGGGTCACTTCTTCCCCAAACCAAGGTCCTCCCCAAACTGGCTTCACTGGTTCCTTTTGTAGAAGAGAAAGCCGAGGGGGGCTGCAGGGTTCGAGAGCCTGCCCAGGCCCGCAGCAGTGAGCCTCCAGGCCCACCAAATGAGTCGCGGTCACTGCCGCACGATCTAGCCTGACCCCTGCGGCTCCAGGACAGGAGTTCTCACAGCGTGAGGCGGGGCCGGGGCATCGTCATCACCTGTGGACTTGTGAGAAATGCAAATTCCACTCCAGACCCATGCATGCAAAACCCTGAGGAGGGGATCCCCTCAAACTTCCTTAACCGAGTGAGGGTGGCCTTCGCGTCCCCACCAGAGTCCCTCCATTACTAGGAGGCAGACTGGAGCGTAGTGGGACACAAGTTCGAGACCCACAGGACTAGGCCAAAGCCTGACTTGGCCACTCCCTGCGTTGACCTGGAACCAGTTACTCGGCCTCTCTGGCTATGGTTTGCTGATCTTAAGGGGCAACCACAGTCCGGGTCTGACAGGATTGCTGTGAGAATTAAAGAAATGAACACACTTCAAGTGCTTAAACCAATGCCAGGCACACACATGGTACTTACTGCTTGCTAGTGGCTGCTCTGGCCCCCACTTTCTCCACAAACACACAATTCCCAAATCCTAGCAATATGGCCTCCTCCACTGGCCACTGTGGTAAGAAATTACAGGTAACTCCACAAAGGTCTTCTAGCTGCTCAGCCAATGCCCACCACGCTTTGCCTTCATCGTCTACTTTTCCACAGCCCTGCACAGTGCCAAGAGAGCTTCCTTTCTGGAACTCTCCCTTCAGTTCCTTATCTCTAGTTCTTACCACTGTTCCTTTTATCCATATTAAGTGACTTAATCTCCTCAATTTCTAAAAACAAAGGTACCCATCAAGGTGCTGCTTTCAATGTCCTTTTCATCTGAATTTGTATCCTCTCCTTCTGGAATTTCAGCCTTTCTCATCCGTTTAACTGGGCCTGGAGCCACCATATTCTGTCCTATACCAGCTTCATCTTGTCCCTAAAACCACTTCCCAGGATGTGCACACAGCAGACCAATGACAAACCGATCACAGGCTCTATCATACTGTCAAAACCTCACACATTTAGAACTGAGATCATTAACCATTCAATATGTAGGAGAAAGCCCAATGTGAAGGATAAATAGATGTGGAAAAGGTGACAATGTTAACCTCAAAGGATGCGCTCTAGCTAACCCCAGAGACCTTTTCAAAAGAGTTGCTGGGTCACCCACGGCTTCCTCTTGGCTGCTGTCACCCCCACAGGCCAACACAGGTGGTGCTGGTACCCTGCATCTGCGCAGTCTACCAGGCTCAGTAGACAGCCACCCCCCACAAGAGTGCGGTGCCAGCCGCACAAAGGCCTTTGCTCACATGCTCTCTAGCGTGCCCGTTTCCTCGCTGTAAGAAGTGTCCTGGACCTTCCCGGTGGCGCAGCAGTTAAGCGCTGTGCTGTGGAGCTGTTGGCAGCGATGATGTGAGTTCGATGCCCAGCTGGGGAAGAGTCACACATGGCGCGGCAGACCTCTCCTGCCTTGCCCGCTACGCCCCTCAGCAGTGTTTCCGTCTATCTGCCTGTTCTGCTCCCCGCTGTCTCTGGTGAACCATCTTGTGACCCCATGCCTCTGGCCTGTACCCCAGCTTGTATGCAAAAATAAATAATTCTTTAAAAAAGTGTCCTATACGTCCGACCATTGGGGATGACCCAAACGACCGTCTGCGGCAGGTCACACCCCAGGCAGGACAGGCAGGCTGGCCGGGGCTGGTGGCGGGCCCTGTTCATGCCTGCCGCTCCGTGGGCCCTGCCGAGAGCAGCGACCACATGGTGCCATCCCCCGCCCACCAGCCCAGAGGACATGTCAGAGCCCCCTAAGAACACACAGACAACAGGTCTGTTCTTAAAGCCTCGATTTGTCAATACTAAGTTCTCAAGGAATCATGACTGGTTTTGTCGCTGAAACAACAACTCTGACACCAAGTCAATCTAGAATTATGAAAAGTCACATTATTTCTTTAGCAAAGACCAGTAAAAAAGAGCTAATAACCACAGTGCAGAGAATCACCAGTGGGAAAACACGCTGGGGTGTATGTCTTAGTTGAAGTTCTCACATTTTTGTCTCAATAAAAGCAGAAACATTTTTTTCACACATAAAAATGTGCCAGTAGTATAGCTTTCTAAACAGAAAATCAGAACATAATTCCACGATCCCAGGTGAGACTCCCCTTGCAGTAAGAAAACATTCCTTCCTATGTGACAGAAGAATAAAGCCTCTCAGACACAGATTTGGGTGTGGGGTTCCTAGGTGAAATGAGGTAACAGAACTCCTGCTCCTCCCTTCCCAGACTCTGCTGCTCATTTTCTAATAATGTTGATGCACTTGTTAGAGTGTAGTCATATTTTCTTGCTGTAGGCCCATTATCCCTGGAAGCATTTGCTTACAAATAGGTTTCAAATTCCTTTACAGACATCTCAAGTGCCCTCTCTCCTTCCTCCCCTCCCCGCCTCTCTTCTCTCTTCTTCCCTCCCCCACAGCTCGTCCTGAGCAGTCTCAGTCTCCCTTGGCCCTAGACTAGCCACTTACTTGATGCCGATGTTTGTCACTGTGTATCTTCAATCCATGTAGCCACTTCTTCTGCCTGAATGTCTTCAGGCACTTTTAATTTCAATTCGTCTGAAATAGAGCTCAAGCCCCCAACCCAAACCAGTGTCCCCTGGGGGGTGCCACCATCACAGGCACTTGCTGTGCAGAGGTCTGCGAGTCAGGCTCTGCCCGCTCTTGCTCTCCTGCCCCACGCCCCATCTGACTTGCACCCCCACTGCTGACCCTCACTGCACCACATCCTGGCCACGGCTGGATCGTCTCTCGTTTGGCTGCTTGGCTAACCTTCCCCTGGTCTTCGTCCTTCTCAACCCACTGCTCACATTTATGGCCAGAGTGATTCTTGGATAATGTGGATGTTATCGTGTCTGGCTCTTACCCCCAATAGCCTCTAACCTCTCTTCAGACAGGGCCAAACCCCTTAAGGAGCTCAACTTAAGACAGTGCCGTTCCAACCTCTGCTCTCATCTCCTCTGTTTCAAACTCTGTACTGTCCTAGACACACCTTTCAGCATGGCAATGGGCCAATCAGCTGTCTGGTCTTCCGTCTCCGTTGGCAATTCTTTTCTGTACTCTACTGCATGGGTAATTCTTCTTACAATCATCTCAGCTGTTACTGCATCTGGGAAGAGACCCTCCCGCTGCTTCTCCAAGTGGGATGGGCTGTCCTGCTTACTATAGACCTTAGCACACTGTGTGGTACTGTCTGTTAGTGTGTTTACCTTTCAGTTATAACAAATCTACCCTACTCTCCACTATTAACTTTACCATCCAGCACAGTGCTTAACATACAGTTGGTGCTCAATAAATATCTTGTGAATGATGCATGAAGGCTAGGCTGCAAACAAACCAGGAAACAAGTCCTGGTAAGTACATGGAGAAACTGGAACCACCGTGAAGCTGATGGGAATGCACCCTGCTGCTTTGGCTATGGGATACATGATGGCAATTGCTTGAAGATTTGAACAGTGAGACACCTAGCAGTTGTACTTCTAGGTCCACAGCCAAAGAAAGGAAAGCAAGGACTCCAGCAGGCCTCTCTAGCTTGCGTACACACGTCCACCAAACCAGAACACCAAAGCAACCCAAGTATCCTTGGCTGGGTGAACGAAAAGCCAAATGTGGTGTAGACACAGAAGGAAGAGTTTCCCATTAAAAACACCCAGGGGCCTCCCTGGTGGTGTAAGGGGTTAAGTCTCAGCACTATGATGCTGTCCGCAGCCACTGCAGCACAAGTTCAATACCCGGCAGGGAGCTTCCCACATGGCGCAGCAGACCTCTCCTGTCTCCCCACTGCTCCCCTCAGCAGTGGATTTCAGTGGCTCTGCCTGTTCTGCTCCCCGCTGTCTCTGGGGAACCCTCTCACCCCCCCACCTCTGGCCTACACCCCAGCTCTTGTATGCATAATAAATCTTTAAAAAAGCAATGCCGTCGAACACCATTTTCTGAAAAAGGAACACGTCTGACACGTGCCTCAATGTGGACCGACCTTACACTGCCTAACAGAAGCCAGCACACACGGGAAGAAGACCTACGACCCCCTTACGCAATGTACCAAGGGCAAATCCACAGAGACACAGGGCAGCGGCGGCTGCCAGGGCTGGGGAGGGCCAGGGGAAGGCATGACTTAGTAGCTGTAGAGTTTCAGTTTTCCAAGATGAAGGGGTCTGAGATGGAAGGGGGTGCCAGCCTTCAATGGTGTCATATACTTAAAGGCGCCTGAAACACACAATTAAAAATGGCTGAAGTGGGGCCTCCCCGGTGGCGCAGTGGTTAAGCGCTGCACTGTGGAGCTGTCGGCAGCGGCGACACGAGTTCGACGCCCGGCCGGGGAGAATCCCACGTGGTGCGGCAGACCTCTCCTGCCTCGCCCGCTGCTCCCCTCAGCAGTGTATTTCTGATCTCCCTGTTCTGCTACCCGCTCCATCTCTGGTGAACCCTCTCGCCACCCCACGCCTCCGGCCTGTACCCCAGCTTGTATGTATAAATAAAAAATAAATCTTTAAAAAATAAATAAAATAAAAAATAAAAATGGCTGAAGTGATTGACTTTTATGTTACATGTGTTTATTTTATAACTTCAAGAAACCCTCTACCTAATGTAATACAAAAATTTGATTTTACTCAGGAAAGAAACAGTAATGAATGCAGAAAAACTCTTCACCCTAGATCATACCCAGGCACTGAGTTCCACCAACTAAAGTCTTTGGTAGCTCCCCACGGCCAATGGCAGACTTGAGTCTGCGCAGGCATGCAAGTACCCGGATGAGGTTCACGACCTGTCAGGACACAGAGCTTGTGCCAACGCCACAGGGCACTGGCTCCCACCTCCAGGCCTCTGCACCGACCGCATCTTCTCCCCAGCTCCTCCTCATGACCTAAGCCTGAATACCACTTCCAGATTCTCAGACCACTTCCAGATCTCACACCCAAGATCTTCCGGGCCCCAGGCCGAGAACCCACCTCTGCTACGCGGCACGCCTGTAACGGCCCTGCACATCCTCACGGCGGTACGGCCACTGCGGAAGCGCCGGCTCCTCTCCCGCAGGCTCCCACCAGGCTCAGGCATCCCTGTCCGCTCAGGGCCTAGAGCCCACCAGACATGCGACGGGGCCTCGCGAGGTGCTGGCCGCACAAATACAGCTGTTTGAAAAACCGAGGTGGCTGAGGTGTGCGGAAGGCCCAGGGGTCTTTTCAGCATGTGGCTGAGGAGCTTAGGGCCTCCACACAAAGTGAGGTAATGATAGTACTTAGGGCTCTAATCTCATGTGTCTTGGATCTCAATTAATCTTCTTGCATTATGCAACGATACCACCCAAGTTCCCCCAACTCTCTGAAGGAAACAGCAGTGGAGGCACGGGTCCCAAAAAGAAAGAGGGCATTTTTCCCTTTCCCACGGACATCTATTCTTTTACAATAAATACCTTCCCTGGCACTGCACCGCGAATGGCCGTAGTTACCACCGGCCCACGAGGAGCGCCGTAGCTATTACAGTGACCTCCACACTGTAGGAGGTGAGGACAAGCGGTCTGCGATGGAAAACCTGGCTGACCTCGGCTCCTGTCTCCTGGAGCCTTGGCGGAGGCCAGGCTCTGCCACAGAGAAGTATTTTTAGACAAGGGTGCTCAGAGCTGGGAAAAGAGGCCCCGTGGGCAGCAGACTTGTCCACATCCCAAGTACTCCAGCCACAGGGCCACAAAAACACCCAAGCAGCAGCAAGCTGGCCTGTATGTTTTTGCAAACACATCACTAGATTCGCAGCAACTTCTCCGAAGCAGAACCTGAATGGCGGCTTTGTAAGAATGGCACCCACTGGCCTAGTGGGGCGTCACGCCTGCCCCCAGAGGGCTGCTGGAAGAGGGCTGGGTTCTGCCAACATTCCGTGGCGGAGTTGTGCTGCTCTCTGAACCCCAAGTTCTGACCCCCTACCTCCAGAGGAGGTGCAGGAGTCAGGCTACTGTGCCCTGCACCAAGGCCGCACTGGGTTTCTCAGGATTCGCTCCAGGGAGGGAAGAGGCCACAGCTCGGCTGCCCCCCTCCCCAGGGCCCGTCTGGGTTTAAGATGGTCTCTGGGCGCGCTCTGCCATCAAGATCAGAACAAGGCCTTCGGGAGGCTTTTAGCCACCGCCGCCGCAGCAGCCACAACCAGCTGGCCTGCCTTAAAACAGCTCATTTCTGTGGCGGGCCTCTGCTTGTGGACTGAGACATGAACACTTCAAAGACTTTCTAAAAAATCCAGGAAAGGTGCCTCTATTCTAAAATGAGAAGTCTGTTGAGCATGTTTTGTGTGTGTGTGTGTATGTGCGTGTTTAAATTCAACAGGCACTTAGTTTGGTACTTTAAAGAAAACAACTCCCCACCCCCCAGGATTCTCCTTCCCTGTCTCCCGCAAATCCTGCAAAGGAGAAGGGATAACTGGACACGTAGATGGGAATCAACCAACTCTTTAGGCATATTTAGGAGTCTCTGAAAGACGCTGCCTGATGGCTGCGTCTAGGCAGAGGAGAGCGACAATCCAAAGGGCTCTGCAGGAAGGTCAAGGTGGCAACATTTGGCAGTTTTTGCTGGGAAGGACCAATGAAGAGGTTGCGGCAATTCAGGGATCGGCGCCTGCTCCGAAGCCCTCCTGGAGGCAGAGCTACAGACTCTGCGGTGCGGGGGGGGGGTGGGGGGGGGGTCTGGCCACAGCCCTGACTGCAGAGCCACAGCGAGACAGGGCCGAAGCCTCCTGGAAAGCTGGAGGGGCCAGCGAATGAACACGATGAGTTAAGTCTTAGCAAGTAAATGCAAGCCCACGCTGGGGAGAAATGCGGCCGGAGAACGTCCAGGTGGCGATGCGCGGCAGGGCTCCGGCTGAGTCTGGAGATGAGGCGAGGCCAGTGGGATCTGCTGATCCAGACAGCCCCGGAGACCTCCCCGCACATGGAGGCCTCACTCTCCCGCCAGCTGCAGAGGCGTGGGCAGAGCTGCGGGCACGTCGGACGGAGCAGAGAACACAGACACGGGGAAGACGCGCCCCTTCAGACAGCAGCCGCAGCAGCAACGAGTTGCTTTTTCTCGTCAGGCTATAACCAGACAACAGTCAACGAGAGGACATTGAGCACCTGAGGGCTAAAGTCTTAAGTACCAGGCTCTGTTGTAATGCTCTAAGTATGGACTCGTCAGGACACCCCACATCGAGGACACGAGCACCAAGATGCTCTTTTTCAACAACCCATATAATTAAGACCTTAAAATCTTCAGAACTCGTTGCTTCCACCTTCCCCTACTAAATATCTGCAAAGGCAGCGCAGAGCACCCCTAAGAAGCGCCGTCACGCTGCATTCGGCCCGCTGGGCCTACACAGCAGCTGACACCTACCGCGCCGGCCCTGGGCCCGGAGGTGGTCTCCGCGCTCTCACCTCTCACTGCACTGAGGCAAGACGGAGAGAGGCAGAGAGGGGTGAAGGCCTTGGTCCCCGGCTCCGACAACCAGGGGAGGAAGGCTGGATGGCAACTGCAGCAGACCGGCCAGCCCGCCCTCCTCCAAGCACAAAGCCTGCAGGCCCCCGAGTCTAGCATGGCGGGGACAGTACGCCACAATAAACAGACGTAACCCAGGGGAGCCAGGATTATCTTCTTCCGGCCCCAGGAGAGCTCCGCATGAGGGCTGTGCCTAGGCAGACATGGGGAAAAGAGAAGGGTGGGGGACATTAGGGGCAGGGCACAGTGAGGCTGCCTCTGGGCAATGGCAGAGGAAACCCCACGCCAGAACAAGATGCCGTTTCTGCTCCACAAGGTCAAGGGCGTCCCTCGGCTTTGTTCCTTGCCAGTCGGCCCTCCCCCTCCCACCCTGCTCTGGCCCAGCTCAGGGCCCAAAACCCCCTGCGGGCAGAAGCCAGTTCTGCTGTCCCTGTAGCTCATGAAGACGGGGGAAGGGCCAAGAAAGAAGAGGGCTCCATGTGGGAAATGAGGGAAGGGCTTAATGATAACCCCAAGTCTGTGCCTTTAAGAAGAAGTTAAAGACTGAAACTAAGAACGCTCCCTCCAAAAAGAACGGTCAGGAGAGCTGGCAGGGGCTGGGCCGGTCCCCGGCCTGCCCTCTCCGGGGCTGCCGCACTGTCTGTCCAGCAGAGTTCCGCAGACACCCATCACAGCAGCACAGGAAAGAATGGAGCCAAACAATACAGAGCAACGTGGGGCTCTTCTCGTCAGCCTCAGGCTCGCAGCACCGAGAGCGGGGAGAAGAGGGGCACAATCAGTGGTGGGGAGCAAGGCAGCTTTCGGAGCTCCTGAGTCCTCACCGACATGGCGGGCAACACCCTGGCAGGGAATGGTCACCTGACCTGAGAGTGCTCCCTGCCACTTTGTTTTCGGAGCCTCAGCAGCTCTCCCCAAAAGAGAGGTCACACGCTTTGCTTTTTAAGAGGGACACAAGAGCTTTCGGTGGAAGGCACCCAGGCCCACACCTTCTCCGCTTCGCAAAGAGGTGTAATGCAGTAAGAGGAAGGGGTGTCTGAGGGCCCAAAAAAATCCCCCATTCCTACGGAGCCCCTGGGGTCCTCACCACTCACTGAACAAAAGTGGCCAACTAACTCTCTGGGCTCCACAGGTGCAAAAAGGTACCAGGCAAAGCAAAGTTTAGAAAAGACTCACACTGTAAATAAAAAAAATGCAGTTAGCAGTGGTTGTCCTTCATTTTCTCCTTACAGAACAAAAAACCCAAGCTACTCTGGGTTTCCCTGCCAGCCTAGCCCACAGGTTTCTCTGCTGGCCCTGTGTCTGGCTGGAGAGAAGCTAGCAGTCAAGCCAAGTCAGGGGTAGATAATGGGCAAACACACAACAGCAGTTAACCCTCCTTAAATATTAACCTGCAGCCTCAGGGATTTCTTTTTTTTTTTAATTTAAAGCAAACGAGAAATGACAGGCAAGGCAGATACTCTGGGAGACTACACCTGTGCAAATGGCCGGCACTCTGATCACAGGTAACCAGGCACAGACGGTACTCGTCTTCAATTGCTTAATTGCCTGAGAAAGGTGTCAGGCTCCCACAAAAATCTAAATTGTTTCATCCTACTCAGCACGAACTGGAACATATGACCAAACAAGAAATTTTTAAAAATAAAAACTGTAAACAAACCGCAGCATGATTAAAAGTTCAACCAACTTAGAAAACAGTTCAGGGTTTAAGGCAAATGCATAATTTTCGGAGCCTTTGCAATGCACTGGACAGCATAAGAAAGGCCCTCCCTCTTTTCCAAGGTCCCCAGACAAACGAACAGTCTCGGAGTGCATTTGCATCCCAAACTATGCAAGAATCACACCCAACACCCTCCATCTAGTACGGCAGGCCCACCGCAGCCAAGAAGCTCAGGATGGGAGTGGGGACGAGGGGAGGACAGAAAGATGGCCCAGTGGAAGGAAGACACCACTCACGAAAGCAGCTGACACTTCTGAGCTTTTATTACATGTCACATACCAGGCTAAGAGCTTGACAAGCAGTCATTCCACCCTCTCCACCCACGTTCCCACAAGGCTACTACTAGGTGGTCCTGCTTAAGAGGGAAGTAAACTGAAGCACAGAGGAGAAGCGACTACCTCGGTTAACACAGCCCAAGAGGCCAAGTGAGCCTTCAGTCCATCCCATTCAATTCCCTTGCCTGACCTGGAGCCAATCTACATTCCAAACACATCATCTAGACAGTAGCACTCAATAAGCAAAAAACATTTACTCAATAAGCAAAAAACATGCCTAAAGCTGCCGATCAAGGAGCATAAAGAATGAGGCAATCCCTCCTAGAATTGCATGCTGCGGGGCAGAGTGCAAAGGCATATCAGCTAAACCCCAGAGAGGATCACGGGCACCAAGAGGGCACTGTCAGCACACAAGGGAATGTTCTGCAGGAAAGCAGGGGCCCCAGGATGAGGATTAGAGTGGGTGCAGAGTGCTGAGGTACTTTCAAACCTTGCTGTGTGAGAGTGGAACTGCTTTTCTTCAGGACCTTCCACTATATGCACTTCTGGTCTTTATTAACTTTTGAATGACAGTTCCATTATGTTTCTAAGCTGTGGGATAAATAGTTCTCCCACCCCCCCCACCGCCACCCCTGAAGTTTGAAGAGGCTCCCCCTCAAGGGGAGGTCCAGCTCAAGGACCAAAGATTGAATCCACAAGTGTGTGTCCCATCCATGCAGACATTTCTCCTCCCTGGTCCTTTCTCAGATGGATGGTCCAAGCCCATCCCCAAGGCTCCCAATGAGGGGTGCAGCATTCAAGAGCTGAGCCATCTGGTTCTGCCTGCTATTTAGACAGTAAGTAGTTTCTCCATAAGGCCCTAATATCTTGTCACTAGAGGCTGTTTAAATGTTTTAAAAACAAATATATGCCCACAACAAAGTTCACTCTCATAGCAGGGGTGAGGGTGGGGAAGATTTCAGTAGAGCAGAGGATACCAGGGAGCTCAAGCTAAACTCTAAATCTTCTGTAACATAATGTGTAAAACTTTTAGGTTAAAAGGTCGTCCTCCTCCACACTTGAAACAGATTATGAGGGCACCATAACTAGCTGGACAGCCTGGACACCCAAACAATAAAAAGGACAGTGTAAATCCAGAAACATTTACTCAGAAGGAAGAAAAGAAAGACTATAAAAAGTAAGAAGGTAAAATCGCTAATGAAGTTTACAGATTTCAAGTGAAAACACAATTTAATGTGCAGCTGAAAATGTGGTGGGAGGGGACAATGAAAATATATAGTAAAAAATCTTTTTAAAAGCAAGCTGGGGGCCTCGCTGGTGGTGCAGCGGTTAAGCGCTGGGCTGTGGAGCTGTCAGCAGCACTCCATGCAAGTTCGACGCCCAGCGGGGGAGAGTCCCACATGGTGTGGCAGACCTCTCCTGCCTCGCCCGCTGCTCCCCTCAGCAGTGTATTTCTGATCTGCCTGTTCTGCTCCCCGCTCTGTCTCTGGTGAACCCTCTCGCCACCCCACGCCTCCGGCCTGTACCCCAGCTTGTATGTATAAATAAAAAATAAATCTTTAAAAAAATAAATAAATAAACTCTCCTAGGAAATATCAGACTACTTCCTGCCCTTAATCATGCAAGTTGCAGAGGGCCGAAATGCTAAGACTTTAATCTGCTAAGCGGAAAATCGCCAATAGGAGCTGGGATGCAACTACTACAAATACATTTTAAAAATGCAAGGACCACAGCAGCCTGGTAATGGATGGCACAGCTGACCCTTCACCTCTGCTTCGCTGGATCGGGCACCACCCAGAAGGTGCACAAAGACTCCCTCTCCTACTCTCCCCTGCGCCTAGGCCGCTTGCATCTGTGCACAGAAGGCACTAGGTCAAAGGTGACAGGGCCTCACTAGATCGGATTAGATTACTGTGCAAAGTGCCACAAAACTGGCAACTATTCTTTGGAACCCAGCAAGCAAAGGAAACGCACCAGAGTGGAGAGGAGGCCGTAAAACAGCTGACAACAATTGCAGGGTTTTTAAAAAGAATGGGACTACGACTGCTAGCCTGCTAGCGGGCCAGGTGTCTGGAAGCAGAGTCGGTGTAAACCGGACGGACGGAGGCAGCACGTTACCCCCCAACCTGGGCAGGTGTCACCGGCCGCTCTGCACGCCCGCCTCCAAAGTGCACCTCCCCCCCCGCACTCCCCCAGCGCCCCCCGGCCCGGGGCGGTGGAACGTGGCCCCAAGGACGCTGAGGCCGGGCCAGGGCGGTGGAGGTGGGGACGTGGGGACTCCCAGGTCCTGACTCGCGACGTTTGAGACCCGGGGCCTGGACGCGAGGGGGCCTCTCGGCGGGACCCTCAGCCCCTCGGGGCCCTCCCTCCGCCGAGAACCCCCCCTCCCGTTGACCGGACCCCGCCCCCCAGCCCCGGGAGGACCAGCCTCCCCCGGCCCGACAACCCGGCCACGGGACCCCCGCCCGCGCTTCCCCCTCAGGGTGCCCGCCCGCCGGCTCACCTGGGCTATGCCGGCGCCCATCAGCCCTCCGCCGATGACCGTCACGTGCTTGACCATGATCTTCTTCGCCGAGGCCGAGGCGGTGGACGAGGAGGACACGGCGCGCACTAACTGCCTGGTTACGAAAGCCATGACCGCAGGCGGAGGCGGAGGCGGCGACTGCGACGAAACCCGCGGCGAAGGCACCGAAGGCGGAGGGCGAGCGGGCGAGCTCGGGGGCGGGACCGGGCGCGCTCAGGGACGTCACGGGCGGTGGGGGCGGAGACTCGCACCCGCCCCTCCCATTGGCCGACCGCGGGCGCGCGCTCGGCGGGGGCGGGGCCTCCGGGCTCACGTGAGCTGGCGCGGCTCCGCCTCCCGCGCGGGCCCTGGCGGGGAAAGGCTGGTCCCTGCATGGGCGTGATGCCCGGGTCAGTCGTTCTACTTCTCGGTCAGTGCAGCGGCGGAGAACGCAGCCGTGGTCCCCGTCGGCTGTACCTCATCGCCTCGTTGGCGGCCTTATGGTGCAGACCCTACCTAGCGCCTGCTTAAGTCCTCGCTTGGGACGCGGTGCCTCTCTGGGCTAAGCAGGTAGGTGCTGTTTGGCGGTGCTGATAAGGGCACCCGCCCTGGGCCCCAGGGTCCTTGATCATCAAAAGAAACGGCCACTCGTACCTTTTGCACCATTTGGGACGGAGACTCTAGCCCTGGTGTCTGGCCTTCTGAAGCGGGAGGGCCATCCTGCCCCCTCTCCAGCCCAGTCCTCACCCATGACAATAGAAACTCCTTTTCTAGGACTTTGCCCTGGTGTGGCCTTGGGGCCACAGAAAACATGGCTGTGGGCTCTATCTAGCCCCTTCATCCTATCCTTAGGGGGTGCTTCATTTCTCCTTGCAGAAAGGTGGGGGGAATGGGGCAGATCCTTGTTTTTCTGTCTTACCAATAACTTATTATTAGTCATTCTAGTATGAAATGGTATCCCCATGGATTTGGGATTTTCCTCATTGCTAATGCGTGCTAACCTTTTGCATATCTTTGTTAAAATATCTGCTCCGATCTTTGTCCCACTTTTAAATTGGATTCATTATTAGTATGGACACATGGCTCCCTAATCTTTCCAAATGTGTCTAACCCCTCCCTGTATGTGAGTCCTGATTTGGCCAGCGGGAACCTCTTCAAGATGGCACTTGAGGAAGGGGGGGTCCCGCTGGGCTCCTGGCTACCTCTGCTGCTGTGAGGCAGAAAGTGCCTTCCCCACAGGACATCGGTGCCACCTGAATAAGGAAGACAAGCCCTCTCCTGCCATGGGGCACATCAGCCATACCAGAATACCCCAGGGAAGCCGTCTTCAGGAGAGCCTTGATGAGCTCACAGTCTCAACACATCATCCCCAGCTTGCCCTGGAAGTGCTGCTTCATTTGATAAGGCTGTCGGGAACAGAGTGGACTTCATCGCTTCTCAAAATGCAGGCAGATTGTGTGATCATATGTGGATTTTTGTGTTGAGTGATGTTAAATTCGGAAAGGTGCCGAATTCAAGTGGATAAAGTGAAAATTGTAGGCTGTGACGGTAAAAATCCTGGCTCCAGTACTGTAACCGGGCTGAGTCCAAAGTCCAGTAAAGGTGGTACCCCCTGGAGGGGGTTTGCTGACGGAGAATGAATAGCCCCAGGGGAAAATGCTAAGTTTGCAGTTTGGGGTGGAGATTCTGATGAGAAATAAAAGGGACTGAAGGAGAAGGGGAATTCAGTCGCCTTGATGGAGGAGTAGAAGAAGTAGTCGCCATGATGCAGGAATCAGTCGCCATGATGTAAAAATAGAAGAAGTAGTCGCCATGCTGAAGGAAATGCAGCAGCCGCCTGACTTGGAATAAAAAAGATCTTGCAGTTTTTGTGGTTCAGGGGATCAGGATGGGCTCGGTTGGGTGGTTGCCATTGGGGTGTAGTCCAGTGAGGGGTGGGCAGGGGAGAGGAGAGGGAAGATCCTGCCCCTGGGATGGCGCCCTCATGTGGCTGTTAGCAGCCTATGCAGGACTGTTCTGACTTAGCTGGAAGCTCACTTCCTTATCACAGGGGCCTCTCTGGAGACTCCTGAGTGTTCTTCAAGTGGCAGATTCTGATTTTACTAGTCTCAGGTGGCAGCTGACCATCTGTATTTTTATCAAGTTCCCAGATGAATCTGAGATTGTGCCCGAGTTGAGAGGCACTCCTCTAGCTCCACTCTGTGCTATCACAGCAGGGAAATCAAGTCCTGCCAAAGAAGTTCCGTGCTCCCCAGAAAACAGTGAAGGCAGCAGAGCCTGCACCTCAGTCAGGGCCCTCTGCATCAGCTGTATTTATTCCCGATATACCCACGTAGAGAAGTTGCCGGAAAGCAGGGGAGAGGCCCAGACGTCCCAACTTTCCATCTGGAAATTGCTGAGGGGCAGCAGGATGTTAGGTTATTACCTCCCCGATTGGTCAAGATGCTCTAATGATGGAAAGGAAGCTAGGCTGAGACGTGAGAGATTGCCTCTCCAGAGCTCTGACCAATGAGGAAACCGGCCCAGCAGCCATCCGGCACTCCTGGGGGGGGGTGGGGGCCGGAGTGGTTGTGGAGTCTCTCCAGAGCCTGCTCTGCCTGGCCTTTGACCCAGCCGGAGGCAGCAGCCCACACCTCCAGCCTGAGCGCTGCTCCCTGAGGAGTTTCAGTCTGCAAGTGCCCTCTGCATGCCTGGGGCGTGGTTCTGGGCACAAAGCGTCCAGCAATTGCGTTTCCTATTAAGACAGCAGAAAGAACATACTGGTCATACAGCTACATGGTATTAACCCTTTGCACTCGAGGCTTTTTTTGCGAGGGCAAACCAGCCACTCGAGACGATTTCAGCTATATTAGGGAAGCATTTTACAGGTACTTTGAAACCATGTTATACTCAAACAAATGTATACAAATAATAAAATTTCACCAATTTATTTTTACATTGATACAACAAAATCTGTTAAATATTACACTCTGTAATTCGTTTTTGTGTGATATTTAGTCAAACGATCCCCAAGATGCAGCCTCGGTTTGTCAGGACACGTATCGCAATGCTAAGCTGAGACTGAATAAGCTAAGCTAAGAATTGGCTAAGGCTGCAGGCCGAGCCTGGCCCATGAAAGTAATTGCAATAAGAATATCTTAACACACATCGGAAACAAACACATTGACTTCCAAACCGCTCGGGCGCCCTAGCTGCGCCACTTGAGTGGCCGCATTAAACCGCTGGGGGCCATAGCAGCCCCGATGTAGAGGAGGCATTACACTGCCGGGGGCCAGGGCGGCGCCGCTGGAGTGCAAAGGGTTAAACTAGTCGTGGTGGACTCCTAGATAAGAAAATCTGTAACTTCTTATTTGACTCCTGCCCTTAAGATTTTGAATAGCAAAGTGCTTTGGAATATACAGTTTATAGTGCTTAAAAGCTGATGTTTTGTGGGTTTTTTGTAAGTCTGTAGGGAAGTATCTGCTAGCATAGTTTTTCAGTTAGGTGAAATTTTTCATTTTAAATCTTTTAACAGAGCTGGGACATACTAGCTATTGAAATTTTTTAAATGAATAAGTGAATTGCTTAAAATAGAAGCATATTTGAAAACAATACTATTTAACTTACCAATGGGCATCTTGCTGCAATTCCCCTTGACCATCTGGCCGAACCGGGCATGAGAAGAGGTCCTAGTTCTGGATCCTGGGGCCTACAGGTCGGTCACTTCTGACGCCCCCTTCTCATCTGGTAGGGGCATCTGAGTTAGAGCATCTCAAGACTCCGTTTAGCTCTGACAATCTGCATCTTGAAAACCCTTGTCTATTGTCATTTTAGATTAAAGACATGTTCCATCAGAAATGCTCAGCATGCTTTATTGAGAGCTATAGAAGCTCTCATTTCAGATGGACGGCTATTAGAGGGCCTTGAAGCAAAAGGGCTCCGTGCTTTCGGCTGCCACCACCATTCCTCAGTGGCCTGCGGGTGGGTGTTCGTAATCTGGTCAACATTATTCCTTTATTCTTAATGGAAAAAGATGTTCATTATAGAAAAGTTGAAAACCGTGGAAAAGAGTTAACGGGGAAACAAAAGTTAATGATAATTTTACACTCCAAAGTCACTAGTTGTTTTTAGGAAGAGGACCGTAGTATATTTGGATTTAGGTCTTCCTTTTCAAGCTATATTGTAATATTCTGAGCATTTCTCATGCCATTAAATTTCAAGAGTAATACAAGGTGGGCAGTATTCTATATTCCATCCTTGTTCCCATTCTGACCGTCTCAACACCCTCACTTCACACTTGAAACAAAACACAAAATGGGTGAGAGGCCTAAACACAAAACCTAAGATTATAAACTCCTAGAAAAAAACAGGGGAAAGCTTCATGGCATTGGATTTGGCATGATCTCCTGGATCTGACACCAAAGGCACAGGCAACAAAGGAAAATACAAACTGGGCTGCATCAGAATTTAAAGTTGGGCAGCTCTGGGCTCGCTCTGAGGGAGGTAAACTGGGTGATGGCACTGGGGAGTATTTTAGTCCATTTGGGATAATATAGCAAAAATGCTATAGGTACTATAGATACAAAAATTCTATATAGCTATAATCTAGCTTAGATAACAGAAATTTCTTCCTTATGGTTCTGGAGGCCACAAGTGCACTGAAGGCGCGGGCGGATCCCAACTCTGCTGAGAGTTGGTTCCAGGTTCATGCCGAATTTTCATGGCAGTAGGACAAGGAGGAGCTGGGGTGCCAGGTGCTTTCACAGGGACCCAAGCCCAAGGGCTCCTCTCTCCTGACTTACTCACCTCCTGCTGTCACCTCCCAGGACACCCCACTGGGGATTAGGTTTCAATAAGTGAGTTTGGGGTATTCAGTCCACAGCAGGGAAAGGCCATTGAGAGGGTCTTAGTGGTACTCCTCCCTGAGGAGGCGGTGCTGGCTGTGACCTTGGAGAGGAAGGGAAGGCTGTAGGAAAAGCAGGCTGGGGCTCATCCAGCCGTAAGCCCAAGGTTTAGGGGTTTAAAAGGCGCTTACTGGGCTGTAGTAGACACTACATAGAGACAGACACTCAGTGCCTTGCCACAGGGGCTGGCGTGAACCCACCCTTTCCTGCACTAATGCTGACTCTGCCGAGGGAAATCAGAAACAGGCTGTGCCCTTCAGGAATGGATTTGCTAGGAATACCTAGGAATGGAGTGGAATTGTTGGATCATATGATAGATCTATTTTTAATATTTTGAAAAACCTCCACACTGTTTTCCATAGTGGCTAGACAAGTCCTACCAACAGTGTAAAACAGTTCCTTTCCCTCCACATCCTCACCAGCATTTTTGTGAACAAAATTTGAAGAGGTATCTGTACTCCTGTTTGTTTATTGCAGCACTATTTACAACAGCAAAGCCTCAGGGAGTAGATTCAGAAGCTGTGGCATATGTACACAATGGAATACTACACAGCTGTGAAAAAATTGATATCAGGTCAATTGCAACAACAAGATAGATGGAACTGGAGGGGATTATGCTAAGCAAAGTAAGTCAGAAGGACAGAGACAAATAATGGATAAAATAATTTGTGCAACAAAAGGAACAAAGCAAAGGAACAGACAACACGAAAGCAAAACAAACCCTACACAAGTGACTGCAGAATTGAGGAAGGAGAGGAGGAAAGGGAGGAGGGGGTCCAATGGACTGTGGTGGAGGGGTTTTGGTGGTGGGTGTGGTGTGGCAACTTGCATCTGAAGAGGTGTGACCCTATATAGCCAGAACCATGTACAGTGTTGTAAACCAAATTTGCCTCAATAAAAAAATGATAAAATTTTTAAAAAGGAAAAAAGAAATGGACTATGCCAGTGTACAGCAGTGAGTGCTCCCAGACGGCATCTGAAAAGAATTCTGTCTAAAGACCAGGCTGATTGGACACTGTGGCCTTTCTCTCTGGGGAGGTCTGTTCCTTCTTCCATCTCCTATCTTGACATCTGGCAACACAGAATTTTGTTTAGCAGTGAAAGTAAAACAAACAAAAAACCCAGCACAACACTATCTTAGATAAAATCGAAAGTTTAATGAACGCATCCGAAATTAGGCTAAAGATGAGGACTAGATCACTTACTAGGCAGATTTATAAAATAAAGTGCTCTTGTTTTTACCTTTCAGGTAAAAATAGTAAAATATCGACAGATTCGAGGAAAATACAGACAGCCCTTTGGTAAAGATGTCTTTAAAGTGTTTCAGTGTAAGGCATTATATGTAATCGTTGATAAACGTGTGATTTCAGCAGCATCTCAAAAGGCTTTTCCCCCCCAGGAAGCTACAAACAGGAATGCGGAAGAGGCAGGTGTGCTTGGTGGGGGAAGGACTTGCTCTTGCGAAGGCTCAGTGTGCTTCCAAAGCGCGTGGAATTGCAGGGGCGTCCTGCTCGCCGTGTTGGTGGTAAGCAGGAAGTCTCCCCTGGAATCTGCAGCCACCCCCAGTCATTCACCCTCCAACGGAGTCTGCTCATTCGTTTTTCATCTGCAACAAACTGAAATCCTCACGGCACCTAAGATCAGCCCGTGCCCAGCCCTCCGTAGTGAGGTGAAGGACAGGCTGTGCAGGGGTGAGGTCAGGGGGACGGTGGGTCCTGACACTGGCAAGCGCGACATGGCAACGTGCTTCTACACCCCGGGCCAGAACTCTGAGTGTTGGCTCTGCCAGCCGCAGACGGCATCCTGGGCTAGGGCTCCTGCACGAACGGTGCCACACACAAGTGAGGAGGAAGCTGGGGCGCAGCACAGGAAGGGCTCATGGCAGCACGGCTCCCTCGGTGCCTCGCCCGCCTCTAACTAGGGCCCATCGCCTCGGCAGCCTGTTCTTGCAGTGACACCGGCCCCGCTGTGTAGACTCAGCCGACACCCGGCATCCTGGCCTCAGAGCAGAGGGCCAGAGCAGCTCGTCGCTGTGACAACCAGACACACCCACCCTTTTCTAGATGCCCCCAAGAGAGGCCAGGGCCTCCTGTTCTCCTCTGGAGGAAACTCTACACTCAGAAACAACATTAGTTCTCTTAAGAGTGAGAATGCCTCCTGTCAGAGGTGGGGGCAGGGATTCGGGGAGCAGAAACGGAAGCTGGTACTGTCTGGATCCTTTCCTGGGGACTCCACGCTCACGACTCCGACTCCCACCAAAGTGAGGCTAGCCCAGCCCAGAGCAATTCTCAGCCGGCTCACGGTCCCTGGGTGGAAACAGAGGGCAGGCCTAGAGGCTCCACGGGGTCCCCCCACCTAGGGGGTGCGGATCCACTTCACCCACGTCTCCAAAGAGGAAAAACCGAAATCATAAATGCAAAGATGACAGTTCCCAGAATCTGGGTCAAGAAAAGCTCTAAGTCATTCCAGAACCCAAACCCCAACAAAAGACGGGGTCTCACCCCACAGCCAGGCTGTCATGGGGCTACACAGGGAGGTCTTCCTTCCACTCCCAATTTTGCCCTCAGACTTAACAGTGTCTTGACGCTATCCGAAGAGACACGGGCATCCTGAGCGTGGAGAGGGAGCTAGACAGAAGGCACAAGTTCGGCCTCGCGCCTGAAGGTGGAGGACGGAGGCTGAGGCGAGGGCTGAGAGGCTGGGGGTGGAAGAGACCCAGACCCCAGCTTCCCAATGCGGCGCTCTGGCCCAGCCCGAAGTCGCGCAGCCCACAAGGGCAGAAGCCACGTGCTGAGACCCTCCAACGAAAGCTCCCGTGGGCTGGACACACCTTCCAATTTCCCTCAAACCTGAGCCTGGCCTGGGTCCTCGGGGCTGCTATCTGCTGTCAAGGGCAGGAGGAGGGATCTGTGTAAGAGGACGCTCGTCGGCCTTCGTTCAGCCCTCTGCTCGGAGACGTCCTTCATCTCTTCGAAATGATCAGGTTAAATGGGTGCGGGGCCAAGGTGAGGCCGTATCTCCCAGTGAGGAGGGGCTTCCCAGAGTCCTCGGGCAGCGCAAACCTGAAGCTCTGCATCAGACTCGCAAACATCAGGAACAGCTCCATCTTCGCCAGCTGCTCCCCCATGCACACCCGCTTCCCTGAAAATGAGATCAGGAAAAGCAAAACTGTAGTATCATCCCCTCCCCAACTCAGAAAGGGCGAGCTGCGTGAACCATCTAAACTGAATGTTTCCAATACGGATAAAGCCTTAAAAGAAAGCAGGGTCTCCCTGGTGGCACAGCGGTTAAGTGCTGCGCTGTGGAGCTGTCGGCAGCGGCGACGCGAGTTCGACGCCCGGCCGGGGAGAATCCCACATGGCGCAGCAGACCTCTCCTGCCTCGCCCGCTGCTCCCCTCAGCAGTGTATCTCTGATCTGCCTGTTCTGCTCCCCACTCTGTCTCTGGTGAACCCTCTCGCCGCCCCATGCCTCTGGCCTGTAACCCAGCTTGTACGCATAAATAAATAAATCTTTAAAAAAAAAGCCTTAAAAGAAAGCAGACCACACGGTCTCCCGCGGTATATGCGGATGAGAATTTGTGCACCCCATGCTCGCTCGTGGCTCACACCGTTTGCCTCATTCTAGACAGGAACTCGAGACAAGTTCCACATCTCGCCCATTACTGCCATCCCCTTCCTTGCTCTTCCCTGAAGATCAAGGAGAAAATGAGTCCAGTAAGATCTCTGGGGCATCCCATTTCTACATCCCATTCCTAGTCTAGGAAGCTACAAGGAGAGAGCGGTGAGACTGCAGAGCCCACCCTCTCACCCTCTGCAGATGAGGGGTCAGAAGCTGCTCTCCACTCCTACGGCGCCCTGGGCAGCTAAGAAAGATGTGTAGTCTTATTGGAGGGTTTACAATGAATTGCTTTCATTTTGTTTTTAACATCTGAAATGAGCAAGGTGGAGACCCATTAGAGAAGATTTATCTTTTCTTAGCTTACCAATCAAAAGATTTTCTCTAATCATGAAAAAATAAAATAATACTTTCAGTTTTCCTCGTTTAAAGTATGTCATTTAAAAGACAACTAAAGTTTAACTGACCTATTCCAAAAGGAATAAAGGTTTCTTTTTTAATAAGTTGTCCTTGATCATCCAGAAATCGATTCGGATCAAAGTTATTGGGCTTCTCCCAGATGGCGGGGTCTCTGTGTATGGACCACAGGTTGGGTAAGATCAGTGTGCCTTTAGGAATTCTGTACCCCTGGAGCACTGAAACAGACAAGAGAACACAGGGTCATTCAGCACACTATTACGAACAGGCCTCCCTAGGTCACAAGGGATTTAGTCACATACCTAACGTCTGAATTTGCTGAGTCTAACTTGTGAGGCATTTGCGGGGAGGGAGAGAATCGACTCCCTGGCATCCTGCCCACAGCCGCAGCGCCTGAGACAGAGCACGGGAGCTGGGCCGGTGGGCAGGGAGCTGATGAATTACATCAAGACAGAGCCCCAAAACAGCCATCGTTTCACTGCAGGAAAACGGCCAGGGAATCAGAGCCTAGCCCTTGTAGATGGCTCTCCAGCTCGCAGTCGTTTATGCCCACACAACAGCGCGTACGGGAGGTGCCCCAAGGCAGTGCACAGGAGGGCCCAGCCCGGCTCCTCCGCGGCACGTGATCGCGCTCCGAGCAATGCCTGGACGGAGCTCCCGGGCGCTCGGCCGCTTCGCGGTGACGGCGCGGTGACAGCCGCCTGCAGCTGCTCGCAGCTCAGAGCCAGATCTGAGCCGGGCCCGAGGGAAATCCCTTGTTACGAGGCCCTTTGTAATAAGAGTCCAGCGGCTCGCTCTCAAGGGCGTGACCAAAGGGACACGCACGCGGGCGGGGCTGGAACAGGCGCCGTGGATCCGTGGGCCCTTCCGTTCTCTCGTGTTGGGTTTCGCTGTAGATCCGCCAACATGAAGTGGGAGAATTCCCATTTCAAACCCTCAATTCTGTGTTTAGACCCGCTCTTCTGACCTCCACGGGAGGGGACTCTGCTAGTGCTGGAGGTTTTCTGCCAAGAAGGCCACCTGGCGAGAAGTGGACAACCGCGGGGGGAACGTCCCCGACACCCATTTATCCGCGGGGGCCACGTCCCCGGCGTCCGGTTATCCGCGGGGGTCACGTCCCCGGCGTCCGGTTATCCGCGGGGGGCACGTCCCCGGCGTCTGGTTATCCGCGGGGGGCACGTACCCCAGTTATCAGCAGCATGATGCTGAACCCACAGAAGGAACAATCTAGCAACGGTCCCCACTCTCACCCCACCAGACTCTGGCACCCACCAGGTGCCAGAGAGGAAGCCCGGACTTGCCTGTCTCCTCCGAGGTCATGTGGGGGATGGCGAGCGGCACCACCACCGTGAGCCGCTGCACCTCCATGATGGTCGCCTCCGTGTAGGGCATCTGGGCCTTGTCCGTGAGGGAAGGGGCGCGGTCGGGACCAATGACCCTTTCGATTTCTCCGTGAACCTTCGCTGTACAAATAAAGGGAAGCAGTAACCAGAAGAGGAGTCAGGGGAGCAGAGGCGCCGGGTGGATGCAGGGCCCAGATCTTTCAGGGGGCGCCCCAGCCACTCTGTGACGTTGAGGGTCAGCAGACAATATGGAGAAAAGGAGCCGCACACACGGTGGGTATGAGGTGCGTGGACCAGCCCTGTGGACAACAGCATGCGGGTTTTCAAGGCTGGGTCCACCGTGTGGCCCAGCAATCCCACCCCGGGGGTGTGCAGCCGAAGAATGCACTCCTATGTTCAGTGCAGCCCTATTGACAATACCCAATGATGGTAAAAGCCTAAATGCCCAAGGAGAGAGGAGCAGATCAGAAAAATGTATTGTGGGTACGGGTGCGCACGCGCGCGTGTGCGCGCACGCGCGCGCACACACACACACACACACACACACACACACACACCCGAGGAATACTATGCAGCAATAAAAAAGGATAAATGGCCATTTGTGGCAACATGGAAGGAGCTGGAAAGGAAAATGTTAACCAGGTAAGTAGGGAGGAGAAAGACGAATAGGGGTGGTATCATTTATGTGTGGAATAGTGACACATAACAAAAGGTGCCCCAAACCAAACCAATAATGAAGTCACAACACCTGACTGCATCACTGAGGCAACAGGGAAGGTGGGGAGGAGAGAGGCGGCGGGGAAGAAGGGACCCAGTAGAACATGGTAGAATATTGTTGGGGGGCCTCCCTGGTGTCGCAGCGGTTGAGCGCTGCGCTGTGGAGCTGTTGGCAGCGGTGACGCAAGTTCAACACCCAGCCGGGGACATTCCCACATGGCGCAGCAGACCTCTCCTGCCTCGCCTGCTGCTCCCCTCAGTGGTGTATTTCATTACATCTGCCTGTTCTGCTCGCCACTTTGTCTCTGGTGAACCCTCTCGCCACCCCACACCTGTGGCCTGTACCCCATCTTGTATGCATAAATAAATAAATCTTTAAAAAAAAAGATGTCCTCTGCTCTCGGAGACACTCTGTGTCATCCCCAGATGCACATGAGGCTGGCTCTCCTGGTTTTTACATGCAGCCACTGGTGCCACCCCACACCACCCCACTGTACCAGTCTCTTGGGTGACGTCACAGTCCCCTCACCCTACACCCCTACACCGAGTCGGTGTCTGGAACCAGCAACACAGGGGTGTGATGGCTCGTCAGTTCTGGGCTGAGCTTGGCAGATGGGACTCCCGTATTAGCCACTCGCTGTCTCCCGGGTCACTGCTTTGGGGGAAGGCAGCCGCCTTGGAGCCCCCGGGCAGACCACGTGGCCAGGCCCGCAAACCACACTGCTGGGATGAGCGTCCTGCAGGTGGCCCTTGCGGGCCCAAGCGTGTCGGCACATGAGCAGCCAACTTGGCAATAACCTGACAGGAAACTCTCAGCCAGCTCGTGTCAGCAGCGCTGCCTGGACTCTGGACCCTCAGCAACTAGGGGAGGTAACGAATGGCGGTTGTGTTAAGCTGCTAGATGTTGGCACAGTTTGCCACAGCAGCCAACCAGCCAGGGGCAGCAAGGAGGCGGCGCAGGCAGAAACGGTCCCAGTGGACATGCTGGCGAGACTGCCCTGGACGTTCTGGTGTGGTCCCTACGTACTGACTTTTAAATCGGACGCCTTTTCCCGGCTGAGGTTAGAGGCGGAGGGAGCTGGGAGGTGGGAGAATGACAGAGAGAGGCAGCAGCCCTCGCTGGGGAGCGGGGGAAGAGGCTCTGAAAGGAATGATTCTAGATACACCAGAGGCTGACGACGCCAAGGGCTTTCCCGATGTGCGGGAACGAGCTGTGTGACCCTGTGAAAGTCACAGAACTTCTCCGGGCCTCTGTTCTGTTTTCTTTCTTTCCTTTTTTCCCTCCCCTGCTCGTCTCTCTGTTCAGAGCAAGGTGAACAGGCTCAGCTCTGATCATCACGATTCCTCTCAAATGTCACTGGCTCTGAAGTTCTCTCTGCATCACAGATGTCACACAGAACCCGGCCCCCGAGACTAAAGCCGGGGCAAGCAAGTCATGACGTCAGCCCCACGTCCAGAAACCTGGAGGTCTCCGCGGACAACCCCTCGGAGGCACCAAAGACGCCGCTTAGAGTTAAATCCACGGGACCCCCCAAGGGTGCCGACCGGATTGGAACAACCTGGTCTGGGCACAAATAAAGGAAATGGCTGCCAGTTACCTTGTACGCCGGGGTTCAGTGCCATGTACAGAAGGCACCAGAGCAGCGAGTTGGTTGTGGTGTCGGTCCCGGCGAAGAAGAGGTCCCCGATGATGTAGAATAAGTAGTCTTCGTCGAAGCTGCTGCCGCTGTCGCTCCTGCGCACCTCCTCGGCGTGGACCAGGTACATGTCTATGAAGTCCCGTGGGTTCTCCGCATCCAGAGACTCCCGATGGTCTCTGATGATTTTTTTAAGGAAAACGGTGATATCCTTTTCGATCTGTCTCAATTCCCTGAACAGTCCGAAGGGGAGGTAGTAGAGCCAGGGGCAGATGTTGACCAGCTGGAGCTGGGCGTTCAGGCAGATTTCCAGCGAGCGCGACATGAGATCGAGCATCCGCTTAAACTCACTGTTACTGGAATCGAAGCGCTGGCCGAAGCACAGGGAGCAGATGACGTTGGACACGGCGCCGTTGATGACAGAGAAGGGGCTGAAGGGGTGCTCTCCGTGCCTCTGCATCTCCTCCCGCACGTATCTGAACTCCTCGATGATCTTGGGCTCCAAGCTCAGCTTCCCCAAGCCAAAATGACGAAGCGTCGCGTGGGAGAACTTCCTCTGTTGTCTCCAGACTGGGCCGTAGCGTGCAAAGACAATCCCTGCAAGGAGGACACAGAGACGAGGTGAGGGAGGCCACACCTGAGAAGGTTGAAGGGGACCCGCCTGGCGGTGCTGCTCAGCCCCCCGTGCAAAGTCCACATAGAGATGGATGGCCCAGAACAGCGGTGAGCGGAACGTAGTTGTCAAGACAGTTTGTTATGCTGAGCACAAAAACATGTCCAGAGTATGCTACAGTTTATTATGGGAGACACTGGCTCCCCATGAAACAGAAGGCAATGACCTGCAATTCCTAGAGTTAGTATAAATTTCAAAATCTTGGGCCTCCCTGGTGGTGCAGGGGGTTAAGTCTCAGCACTATGAAGCTATCTGCAGACACTGCAGCAAGAGTTCGATCCCCGGCCGGGGAGCTTCCCACATGGCACAGCAGACCTCGCCTGTCTCCCCGCTGCTCCCCTCAGCAGTGTACTTTAGTAGATCTACCTTTTCTGCTCCCCCACTCTGTCTCTGGGAGTCCTCTCACCCCCTACACCTCTGGCCTGCACCCCAGCTCTTGTATGCATAAATAAATAAATCTTTAAAAAATAAATTTCAAAATCCTATCTTCATAGAGGCTTTGGAAATATTTCAGGCTGGCCACGATCCTGCTTCTAAGTTCTGACCCAAAGCACAGTAGCTGCCACGCACGGACAGGGAGGTATCTGGTGGCACTCACCATTAAACCCCAGCTCCTGGCATGGTGCTGGGTGCACAGAATGTGGGTTTATTCATCTTGTGAAATGTGAGCGGGATAAAGCAACAGCCCCGCTGAATGAGCACACCAGCTATCACCATTTGGAGCTGAACAATTGGCAGGGAGTCCAAACTGTCCTAATTTATAAGCCCTGGAACGCAAAGTTGTCCACAACCACATCGTATTCGATTTGCTATTCTGCTCCACGTCTTTTCCACCAGAAAGCCCAGCAGAATGGCTGATGGCATGTACGATCTTTCTTGAAATGTATTTCCTGTCTCCTGTCAGCTATTTCACCCCCCTGCTTTCTACTGTGTGCTTTCTTTCTTGTTCCAGGAGCCCTCCTCCTCTTAGGCGATTTATCTGTTCCGCTTTCCTCCCTGGAATCTTGCACACATCTGCGCACATCTGCACAGGTGACTCTCTAGGCCTCTGTCCAGGGATGCTGTGGCTCCCCAAGTTGGCATCTAAGAACTGTCTAGGGCTCTCCTGAGTTAAGTCCATTTCCTGGGTTCTCTGTCTCCTGCTTTCCTGTTTTACATCCTTGTTTTACTGAAGCACATCCTCTAGTAGTTCCCTGAGAAAGAATGCCTGGGAGGCAAATTTCTAGAGAATTTTGGAAAGATTTTAGAAATTCTACCTTTCCCACTCCCTCAGAATTGTCAGGTCATTGCAAGGCATGAATTGATGCGTCATAGAGTAAGTACATCTTCAGTGTGAACAGACGCTGTCAAATTCTTCTTCAAAGTGGAGAGTGCGGGCCTCCCCGGTGGCGCAGCGGTTAAGCGCTGCGCTGTGGAGCTGTCGGCAGCGGCGACGTGAGTTCGACGCCCGGCCGGAGAGAATCCCACATGGTGTGGCAGACCTCTCCTGCCTCGCCCGCTGCTCCCCTCAGCAGTGTATTTCTGATCTGCCTGTTCTGCTCCCCGCTCTGTCTCCGGTGAACCCTCTCGCCGCCCCACGCCTCTGGCCTGTACCCCAGTTTGTATGTATAAATTAAAAAAAAAAAAAATTAAAAAAAAAAAAAAAGTGGAGAGTGCACCAGAGGTACCCACACCAGAAGCAAACCTGTGTTCCTGTTTGTTCCAAATAGTGACCATCACTCGATATCTGTTTATGCTTTATTTTTGCCAATCAGAGGGCTGAATTTTATTTCATCGGATTTTTTTTTCACATGTTAAAAATGCTATTCCCTGGAGGCTGGGGTGGACTGAGGTCAGGGCTGGGATTGCCCTTCTCCAGCTCCTCCATGATCCCCTCTGGCTTCTTCTCCAGACTAGTCAGATTTTTTTTAAACCAAGAAAAACAACAGAAATTATGTATGCATTTCTAAGAACTCTTTTTCTAGAGGGCATCAGCAAAAAGTTCTGGTACTTATCAGTTTGCTTTAGGGTTTCAGGGTTGGAAGCTGTGCACGGGGGCAAAGAAGGTGGGCACCCTGTATGGAAAATGCCTGTCTGGGCATTTCAGGATAGCCACAACCAAGCACAGAGACATTTGCCTCAAATATCTTTGGCTACTATTTATAGGTGTGCCCATCAGTTTTGAAACACAAAATGTAAAGTAACCATGGTGGTGGGTTTTTTTTTCCTTCCATCTTAACACACTCAAGCATTCCTGCAGGAAAACTAAAAGAAAGTGAGGAAACACCAAGGTAAGGGAGGGACACACTCCTGGCCCCCAGGGCATTAATATCGGATTTTTACTTCTATTTCCCTGATTGTCAGCAGTGGGCTGGGGCAGACTTCTCACAGGCCGTGAGCCAGGGTTTCCACTCCGAGACTTGCATTATTGACTGTGCCAGTTTTTTTCCTTATATACACTAGATGCTAGCAGGTATCTTCCCCCATTATGTAAATTGCTCATCATGTTGTAAATCCTACCATTTGATAAAGTTTAATTAATAATCTCTATTACTTACGCTGTGCATCTCATCTCACAAGTCTTTTCCTACCACGAATCCATAAGCACATTCTCCCTTTTTTCCCCTATAATTGACAGTGCTGCCTTTCTCATACATTTTCCACACACAGACAGGTTGGTTTCTAGATTTTTTAGCCTGCTGTATATTGGTCAATATTTTTTTTATCACTGTGCATTGTTTTAATTGTTGTTACCATATAACTTCATGATGAGCTTTAATATCTAACAGGAAGTCTGCCACCACCACCACCACCACCAACCACCTTATTCTCTTTCAAAATTGATTTTCAATCAAGTCAAGGCCTTAAAAAAAATGCCTTGGGATTTTTATTAGAATTGAATTAATGTATAGATTAATTTTTCAATTGCCTTTTTACTGATAAATAGACTTAACTCGCAATCCAAAACTAAATCTATCTCTTGATATGATGATTGTGTGCTTTTTAAAAAACACTATTGGATTTATTTCCTAATGTATTGGGTATTTTTAAGTCATATCTATAATGAAAGTGGCCGGGCCTCCCCGGTGGCGCAGCAGTTGAGCGCTGCGCTGTGGAGCTGTCGGTGGCGACGTGAGTTCGACGCCCAGCCGGGGAGAATCCCACATGGTGCGGCAGACCTCTCCTGCCTCGCCCGCTGCTCCCCTCAGCAGTGTATTTCTAATCTGCCTGTTCTGCTCCCTGTTCTGTCTCTGGTGAACCCTCTCGCCGCCCCATGCCTCTGGCCTGTACCCCAGCTTGTATGTATAAATAAACAAATCTTAAAAAAAAATTTCTTTTTCCATAATGTACTTACCAGGCTATACTGGTTTCCTAAATAAACAAGGGTGTATTCTTTCTCTCTGAAAAATAGGTCAAAAGTAATGACATGTTCCTTTTTTTTTTTTAGTTTATACTTCCTTTTTTGTACACTACAAATTGGTCCTCTAATTCATTAATATCCACACATATATCTTGATAAACAATGTTCTACAACTGCCTCTGGGCATCACTTTAGCTGTAGCCAATGTGTATTTTCATTGCAATTTAAGTTTAAAAATTTTTTAAATTATAATTCTCTTTTGTCTCCTAGGTTAATTTGTCATATGCTGATTTTTTTTTTTTTTTTTTTTTGCAAAGAAGAACTGGGGTGTAAGACAGGTGTGGAGAGCAGAACAGGTAGATTTACTGAAATACACTGCTGAGGGGAGCAGCGGGCAAGACAGGAGAGGTCTGCTGCACCATGTGTGAAGCTCCCTGGCTAGGGATCAAACTCAGGCAGTAGCAGTGATAGCGCCTAGACTTAACCCCTAGGCCACCAGGGAGGCCTGTCATATACAGATTTTTGACATTGAAGAGGCCTACATTTTAGCCTCCTGTGTGATTGATTTCAAAAAAGTTCCCAAGTTGAATAGAATTTTTATCCAAGCAACCACTGAGTATAGCCTACTCTGCGCCCTACAGAGAAAGGTTAACAACTGTTGCCAACAAATCTTCCATGTTCCTTAAATTTGTATCTGACTGTTCTCTCAACTATTTAAATGCTTATGTGTAATTTTTTTCTACGGTGGTGTTTGTCAATATTTTTTGCAATTCTGTAATTTTTTGCTACATGTAGATACATGCCACAGTCACCATTTCTATCTCTGTGTATCCATCTATGCTGCTGAGTAGACATATAAATGCTAGACAAAACTGTTAGATACTTTTAACCTCAGAAGTCTTATACCCTCCCTGTTAAAAGTTTCCTTTTATTATCAGGTAGTGTCCTCCTTATCCTTAACAATGAAGTTTTGACTTAAAGTACATTTTGTCCAAAAAAAGTTAACATCACTTTTTCATGTCTTTCTTTTGAACTTGCTTGTACTCTTATGCACATTCAGAGTCTCTTTTAAAACAACATACATTAAAGGGCCTCCCTGGTGGCGCAGGGGTTAAGCGCTGCGTTGTGGAGCTGTCGGCAGCAGCGATGCGAGTTCCACGCCCGGCCGGGGAGATTCCCACATGGCGCAGCAGACCTCTCCTGCCTCGCCCACTGCTCCCCTCAGCAGTGTGTTTCCGTCCATCTACCCGTTCTGCTCCCCGCTCTGTCTCTGGTGAACCCTCTCGCCGCCCCACGCCTCTGGTCTGTACCCCAACTTGTATGCATAAATAAATAAATCTTTAAAAAAAAAAAGAACTCGTGAAATATTTTAATGATACAAACGTGACGTGCATGAACCTTTACACTTAAACCCTTTCGCCACCCCACGCCTCTGGTCTGTACCCCAGCTTGTATGTATAAATAAAAAAACTAAATAAATCTTAAAAAAAAATAGGCTAGTAAGCATAACTTTAAAGAAAAATTAATTACAGACAATGGCAGGGTGATTACAGATATTCAGATGCATAATCAATTGCATATTTTGAGGAGAATCAAGGAACTTTGGAAAAATGTCTATTGTTTGATGTAAATTCCAGTAAGGTACCGGACATAATCTAAATACTAGTAAGGTTCAGGATATAATCTTCAACCTTTGCCCTAGGCCTAGGGTCGAGGCTGCTGTCTTAATACCTATTGTCTGAAACTAAGACCTTAATAAAAGAAATGTCTTTATGCTAATCTCTGGAGGAAATAATCTAAGGAACTATATGCTGATTTTTCGAGGCAAGGCAGGAAAATAGGGGAAGGGATCAAATGTTCTTTGTTTTAAACATTAACCCTTGACTGGGCAAGGGCACTTCACTCTCAGAAGGACATCTCAGTGCCTGGGCCTAATGAGAAAGGCTAGTGCATGCAGGTATGGTAGAGAAACTTAATTATTGTTCTCACCTGAAATTATACTTAAGTTATTTGCAAACAGAAATATCGCATCCTGACTTTTATAGGAACACTTCCTTGAAGATTCTTGACCCATAAAGTGACCTTGTCAAAACAATATGAGCCTGTCTAGGCTGCAACATCATTCCGGGGGCAGGGACGTGCCAGAGTCCTTCCCTCTGTGACACATGAGCGCCGCTGTGGCACTTGGCTTCAGAAGGACAGCTCAGGGACCTCAGCACGTGGCTCGGGGCCATTCCCTGCTCCACCACTGAGAGCGTTACAGCTTTGGGGAAAGACACGGAAAAGACCCAGGGTCTGCTTTCGTTTGTGCAGAATGCAGTGGCCACAAAGGGGCAGGCTGTGACCCCTACTGGCTCCAGTTTTCCACGGCTCTGTGCAATGGTTCCAGGGACAGAAAGCACCCCGAACAGCAAAAAGACAGGCCTGGGTCTCCGCCGACCTGAGCTGACAGACACGCTGAGGTTGCCACTCACCTCAATTTCATGGAGGTGATAATGGAACTGCAGCAGGAAAGCCACCTGAAGGAGTGACCCAAGCCACGCTAGGGCAAAGCCACCGACTGCTGCCACAGGTTCACGCTTGTAAGGGGCCTGAAAGAATCACCAGCGCAATGGGTGTTGATGCCAGAGAAGACGACGGGCAGAGTGGGGGCCAGAGGAAATGTGTATAGAGCTTCTTTTTTTCTGATGATGATATGTCTTCTCATAATCAATCATAAAAGTGCACTCACTGCTCAAGAATGATTTACTAAAGAATAAAAAGATCTGAAACAAGGAAAGTCCCACATATAAACAGAGAATTTAACACACCAGCATGAATACAGACCACCAGCTGCTGTATATGTTGGGACAAGTAGATCCAAAGGCGGATTGTACACACACACTTACAAAAGAGAAGGGAACGGCAAAGACACTGAAGGGCACTGGAGAACCTCCTCATTAGACCGGTGACCCTGTCACCCCTAGTCCCCAGGACACTGTTTGTTATAAAACTTTGTCAAAGTGTGGCCGAGGGCCACAGAAATGCTTGCATCATTAAAAGGGCAATGACCTGCCTGGCCAACCTCCTTCCAGAACGAGCCTGAAATGATACCTTTGAGTATAAAATGCATTCATTTTGGTGCTAAAAACAGAGACGGGAACAAACTGCAAAGAAATTCAAAACCACACTCCTTGGGGTGAAAAAATAACATCAGCAAGCCTCACAGCACATGCTCAGGTCTGGCAAACCAGCCCCAAAGTGGAAGACAAATGTGTTCAGAGAGATTAGCTCCTCCCAACAGCTCAGAGAAACACAGTATGGGCCTCTACTTCCTACCAGCATTTCCCTTCCAGAATAGTCTGCCCATCTTGTTCCTGGACAGGTTCACACGTGACAGTGGTGCCCTTAGAAACGATTGTGGGGGGGGGGAGTTGGGGAGGGCTGGGGGGGCAGCCTCAAGCCTGGCTGAGGGGCAGCATCAGTGTGGCCTGTCTCCTTCAGGCTGATCTTGAGCTCCGCTCAGGACGCCCCTGTCCCTTTACCCTTCCACGGGCAGGCAGAAATGAGTTCACGCCCCTTCATTCTGCACTCTTGAAAAGCTGTATCAAATAGATATAGAGATCCTCATCTAGCAGCTCATATGTTCTCTAGCCCAAGTGAATCCACACACACTTGCGTGGGTTCTTGCTCTACCATCTCACGTCAACCAACTTCATCAGCAACAGAAACTTCTCTGAATTTCTTCACAGCACAGTAGCCCAAGATACACCACTTGAGGAAGAACAGCACTGCCCCAAAGCTCCTATCTCGTGGGAGAAGAGCTGTCGTTCCATACAGAAGCACAACGCAGCCAGCCTTGCAGTCCGTTCCTAAGAGGCGTCCGACAAACTGCAGTAGCCTCCAGCTGAGACATGGAAACCGCCTCACTACACATTCCTGACCAAACTACGCACCCACCAAGAAAGACCTCGAAGAAGAAAATCTAATCCCACCCTAAAAATCCTGGAACAAACTGCAGCACGCATCTCAACACAATGTGGCCGGCGCGTGCACAGACGCTGGAGGTGGACACAGCTCTGCGCCGCCTCGTGGGGAGATGGGGAGCGCCCTTCCCCTGGGAGCTCACATCCCCATGGTGGGCATCAACCACCTCCCAAGAGCTCAGGAGTAAAATCTCCACGAGGTAAAGTAAGTGGTGTTGCCGGGCAGGACTGAAGAGCTTGGGTGGGGAACCGGACTGGGCGAGAACAAGGCGTCAGCCGGCGGACAGTGGCCTCAGGCCCCAGGGTGACTAGTCCAGGCCCCTGTGGCCACAGCGGCTTGGCGGGAGCCAGCTTAGTGTGTCCAGGGCGGGTGGGAACGGACAGGCAAGGAGCGTGGACAGGACAGAGTCAGAAAGGCTGAGCAGGGCCGGCGACTTCACAGCAGCGCAAGGGGGCTGGGAGCTGCGGGCCCCAGCTGGGGAGCCCCGTGGCTGGTTCACAGCGCGGTTATTTTTTAAGTGATCCCTTCGGCTGCTGCGAGGCTGAGAGAAGGGAGCAGACCCCAGCGGGCTACTGAAGGGGCTTCCGAAGCAGCAGATGCGGAACGTGGTAGCTGGGAGGAGCGTGTAACCACAGAGATGGAGTCGTGGGCGGGCTCAGGGGGCTGCCTGCAGAGGCACTGACGACGAGTGGACCGCTGGCAGGAGGGTTAGGGTGGGGTTAGAACGGAACAGTGGTGCCATGGAGAAAAAGGGAGCTCCCCTCTCTATAGGGGGTACAGGAATATGTGGGGGAACACACTCTCAAGGAGATGACACTTATGCAGGCATGAGGAAAATCCCAGAAAGCAACTCAGGTTGGTGAGGGTGTACCCAGACCCCGTCACTCCTGTGGCAAGGGGTACAGCTTGGACAACAGCGTGGCAGCTATGCAGAAACTTAACCAGGGGCCATGAGGTCAAGTGATGCCGCTTCTGAGTTTACAGCTAAAAACCCTGAAAGCAGGGACTTGAATAGGCATTTCTACTCTCGCCAGGCTCACAACTGCACTTTTCACAACAGCCAACGGGCAGTGTCCATTGGGGATCAATGGCTAACCCATTGGTGGAGTCTTGATGATGCAGTCAACTCTGGATGATGTGTGCGTGAGGGTCTTATGCAATGCGATGCAGTATTACATCATTCTAGGCTGATTTAGGATGTTGTTGCAATCCTACTGGATAAATTTACACGGTGAAACATATAAAATGAATTATATGAAATATCTTCCAAATGAGAGCTAATAAAACATTTTCAGGGTTATATTCATGTTCAGCACACCAAGATACTAAAGACTAGGGCCTTTTAAAGTCAGTAACGATCTCAATGTTGACCAGTGTAATTAATAAACTAATCAATTAAGTGGTAAACTGGGTAAAGGACAAATATGATATCTGCTGCGGCACATAACACATTTCCCAGCCTGCAAGACTGACCCATGGCAGAAACTGGGGTACAGATCCCCTCCCCCCATTAAGTTTGCAAACAGGTTACTGAGGCATTTCCCGGACTTTTCAGTTTATGGGGGAAATGCCCTTCAAACTCAGGACTTGGAAGGAATATCTGCCCCTTTTTTGAACGCGACCACGGTTGCTCCCAGGGACTCCGCAAGCTGAGGCCAGAGGCCTGGCTCCAGGCGGGAAGGCAAAGCACCAGGAAGCTGGAAACTGCTCCACACCGCCCTGGACTTCCCACTCCCCGCGGGTCTCCGTCTTGTGACAGGGACGATGAAGGCGTCACTGGCCCGTGAGAGTTCGCGAGATCTCAAAGGCACCAGGGCAGGGGCCTCGAGGCGCGGGTTACACAGGCCTCAGGCGCGAGGCGGGCACAGGCCGCGCAGCCTGGCGCACCTGCAGCCTCGCGACGCCCCGCGGTCCCACCGCCCGCGACCCCCGGCCCGGTGGCCTGGGCTGGCTCACCCTTCTCCTTGGTGAGGATGGAGACGAGGGGCACGCGCGGGCGGTCGCTGAAGACGTCGGCCTGCTGCACCAGCGCCTGGCGCACGCTGTGGAAGTCGTTGAGGACCACCACCAGGTAGTGGCCGATGAAGAAGCTGCAGACGTCGCCGTAGACGCGGGCCAGGTCGGCCAGGATGAACTGCGGGCCCACGGCGGCGGGCTCCACGGCCGCGGCCCTCGCGCGCCGGTGCAGCACCGACCGGCCGCGCAGGAACGGCGGCAGCAGCACGAAGCCGAAGTTGCCCACCACGGGCCAGGGCGTGGGCCCCGGCGGGATGCCCCGCGCCCGCGCCCGGTGGCGCCAGCGCCAGCCCCAGCCGAGCAGCGCGGCCAGGCCCAGCAGCAACAGCGCCCCGCAGGGCCCGGGCGGCACGCGCGCCGGCAGGGGCGCTCCCGGGGCCGAGGGCTCGGGCGCCCCCGGGGAGGCCATGGCGGGCCGCGCGGTGCCCGCCGGCCGGGAGAGCGCACGCAGCGGGCCGGGTCCGCGCGAGGAGGGGCGGGACCCCCCCGGCGCCGCCGATTGGCTACGTCCCCGCGCCCCTCCAATCGCGACGCCGCCCCGGGGCGGGCGCGCCGGCGGCGAGGTGGGGAGGGCACCGTGCGACGGGCGCGCCCGGGGCGAGTCGGTCCCCAAAGTCCTGTCCGCCCCCGCGGCCCGCGCGGCCGCCGCTGAAGCGCAGATGCTGGCGACACGGCCCGGCGCTCCGGCTGGCCGAGGCGGCCCCGCGCTCGTGGGCGTCCGCGCGGAGCCGAGGGCGTGACGCGAACTCGCCGGCACACGCACCCGGGCCCCGGCCAGGGGTGCGGCTCCGCCTGGAGGGAAGGACGCCGCCGCTATGCAGGCTCGGGGGAAGCGCAGTGAGTACGGCTGCAGCTCGCGACGGTGGGGGCCGGGGTCCCCGCTTCGAAGTCGCCAGAGACTGGAGACCCCCTTCTTGTGCGTGGCGAGTAACCTGGGTGAGGCCTGGAAGCGAAGCCAGGAACCGGGGGAGAGGACTGAAGGAGCTGGTCGCCCCGAAGTGACCAGGTACTGGGGTGGCGATAGTGTTACTGGTAAGAGACCAAACGTGCCTTGCCGGCGTTGAGGGAGTAAGTTTGAATTGTCAACTACTTTGATTTTCCCTCATAAAGGCTCCTGGGCAGCTTTTTTCTGGGTCTTTCACAAGCTAAATCCTGGGGTTTCTTCTTCATGTTAGGTGGACAGCTTATTGTTGATACTAAGCCACTTTTTATGTACTGAAAAGTCAGTTTTATCTCAGTGAACACAGTGACTGTAACGAAGACATCTTTTCCCCAGTTCTGATCCTTTTGACTCTGCACACACTGAAGCTTAGAAGACTGCCCTGCTCTTCTGAGACGGAAGCATACCGAGGATCTTCGTGCTCAGAGCCCCTCTGGTCTTCTCTATAAACAAGTGACACAGTAGGATTAAGCTTCAAGTCTGCCATTGTAATATTTTTTGTCCTGCTTTTCTTGAGCTCTTGTATGCGCTTACCAATAAAACACACCTCACTTCTATAGTTAACCCCGTGAATTGAAAGGTCTCTTTTCTCACTTTTAGAGAATTGCAAAAATTTAAATCACTTGCTTGCAAAGAGGACCTTTAACATGCTCTCTTCAAAGTCTTGCTGAGACAGTAGCCGCTAGCATCTTCCTTTATGACTTAAAGTCACGCATGATTTGAACAAATCTAATGGGTACTCTTGTATGATGTCACATGTAATTGCTTTCATACCGTGTCCCTGAAGATGCCGTGTGTCACCAGGTTAACAGCTCTGTGGGGCAGGAGCAACTGTGTTCACCCCAAATCCCTGTGTTGAAGGCCAGTAGCCTGGTGCCCGGGGATACCTACTGGAGAAGGGCCTTTAAGGTAAAATGAGGTCAGAGATGCGGACTCTAATCCAGTGTCACTGTGTCCTTTTAAGAAGAGGCAATTGGGACACACACAGCCCCAGAGAAGACCAAGGGAAGACATGGGCAGAGGAACCGCCCCTGCCGCCGCTTCATCTCGGACTCTGGAACTGTGAGGAAACACTTTTCTGCTGTTTCAGTCACCCCAGTAGAGCAGCTTTTTAGGCCAGCCTCACACACTGCTGCGGCAAGCTGTACTATTCAGTCTGGACGGACTACTATAACACGAAGTCCTGTATTCATCTGGTGCTTTAGAGGTCAAATTCCCCAAATCATAGTCAGGGCTTTCCTTCCAGAAAAAGGAGTATTTTCTGCTCCACCCTATTTCAAATAAATAACCAGTTACAGTAAAGGAGGAGGATGCCAAAAGATTATTGTTTAGCATTGGGTGAGGAGAGGGGAAGGCAAGGAAATCACTTAGGTTTAAAACAAACTAAAAAAACTTTTTAAATTGAATTCCTAAAGATAATTGTAAACCGCTAACTTTCCCACTGAAACCTCCTTGCCATACCTGGATTTTGGCCAGGATTGCTGGTAACAATATGTCCAAAATAGCTAAGTGGGTATTACTCGCTATCAAGACTAGTGTTGAATTACTCTGTTTGTCAAACTACAGTGGTCCAGCTGCTGTGTAATTCCTGGGAGGTAGAGGCTGCACGCTGCAGCCACCCAGAGCCTGGAGCGTGAAAAGAGAGGGTTTCTGGCTTCAACATTGGGAAAGTGCTCAGGAAAAGCGAAGTAGAAACAGTGTTACCCCACTGGTGGCTCAGCTCCACGGGCCATTTAAAAATTAACCTCTTCAGGGCCTCCCCGGTGGTGCAGCGGTTAAGCACTGTGCTGTGGAGCTGTCGGCTGCGGCGACGCGAGTTCGACGCCCGGCCGGGGAGAATCCCACATGGCGCGGCAGACCTCTCCTGCCTCGCCCGCTGCTCCCCTCAGCAGTGTATTTCTGATCTGCCTGTTCTGCTGCCCGCTCTGTCTCTGGTGAACCCTCTCGCCGCCCCACGCCTCTGTCCTGTACCCCAGCTTGTATGCATAAATTTAAAAAAAAAATAAATCTTTAAAAAAAAAAATTAACCTCTTTGTTTCCTTTAAGTCCTTATGATTTACTTCACATTTACCAATTGGAGCATTTCATATGAGGTGTGTGTTTCTTTCTCTGCTGGTGTCCATGTGCCCTCCGTGAAACTGGGATAGTAAATGTGCCTCCGTCACGCCCAAGTATCAGGTGCAGTGATGAGACGCTGTCCAGCATTTAGTTGAGAATAATGAATAGTCATGGGGTGGGGGGGGGGGGCTGTTCATTTCCACGGTAACCTGGACCACATCCAGCTGCTTAATCTTTGCTCCCTATCAGCTTTCCGCTTCCCCTCTGCTGACTCGATTTGACTAGGTTTGTCTCTGCTGGCCACGCCTTGATCCCCGAGTCCATAGCAGCACCCGGTCACCTACAGCTCAGTCCGCTGCCCAGCGCCCTCCAAGTCTAGTTGAGGACTCCCTGGACCCCCTCGTGGAGAGAGAATCAGACTCAGAGTCTGGGGCTGATTTTGACCCATAGGGTTGTGAATGGTTTTTCACGTCAAGTCACTGACGGTCACTGAGGTTATCAGCTTCATTTAAAAGTAGTGCTTGAAGAAAGTAGCCCTCTGGAAATTTAATAAGTACTTCCAACTAAATACATTTGGAAAAGCACGATTTTAAAAATCTTTAAAGAAAACACCAAATTTTTAAATGGAAAGGAATGGTAATACAAGTTTTGAAAAGACTATTGCTGTTGCTGGCGTTTATTGGGTAAATACAAAGTACAGGCTCTTGCAAAGCCAAAGAGATTAGAAACCAAATACATATATTCTCTTGAGAATAGGAACATAAATTAGTTTTAACAAACAATTAGGCACTTAAAACATCAATGCGAAACACCATTTTGAAGTACAAAATATAGTTACACCCCTGTGTCCCTCCGGAAATGTTTTTACAACATGAAAGCACAAGTGTGGAAAACAAAGTTCCGAATGCAGACAATTCCCTCTTTTTAAGAAGAGAACCTGGATTTAAATTCCATGTCATAGACCAATGATTAAGGTATGGAGGGTAGGAGAAGAGTTTGACATTTACATATCAAACAGAAGCATTTAAACAAAACTTACAACAACATCCAGTATATGTCATAATGAAAATATATATGTCAGGAAAATAATGCATTCTAGACTTAAATTTTTACTTTACAACAAGGCACTTAACACATTGAAAACAGTAAATTTCTGAAAGAATGCAACTGCCTCCCTCTCAAACCTTGTAATATTTCTTTTATGAATATACTGTAACAACTGTACATTTTGCAGCATTAATCATTGCATAGGAGGTAACTTAAATAATGACTTCCAACTTGGCAATGAAAGTAGCTTATTTTTATAGCTTCTTTTTCTTTTAACTGATAGTTTTAAATAATTCCACAATAAAAAAAATTCTCAGCCGTGCTTCATTTAGAACACAGCAAAGTTGGATTAATGAGTCACAAAATAAAGCAGAACGTACAAGATGTGTATCTATATAAAAAATTATCTTTGGGTACCTTTGACATGATTTTCAGTATTCAGGTAGTGAAATCAAGAGCACTTCCTTAGAGAAGAAATATTTGTAGCAAGTCAGTTAAATAAAATTATTGCAACAAATGACATAAAAAATATCAGGAATCTTCACAAATAGAAAAGCCTTCCACATATGGCATATTACCTGTAATATGCTTGATTTAAACATGTAAACCTATTGATTAAGGAATTCCTTCTCACACTTCCTTACCCTATAGAAGTGAGTGTATTAAAATGAGTTTAAATTTTCAATCAGTTTTACAGTGCAAAACAAGAAAAAAAATTAAAATATTCAGAATAGTCAGGAACAAAATTAGAACTTTAAAAAAGAAACCACGTGAATTGCAGCAGAGTTTCATATAAAAAAAATAAGTCAACGTGGAGTTTTCAAAGTAAACAAAGTGTATGTAGTTATAAAGGGAGCTATTAATGACCATGAGAGGTAAAAATGATCTGCAAATTTTCTTCAATTAAATGGATAAAAGATTAGAATTGCCACTCCCTGTGATCTTTCCCTTTGGGAAGGGTTTCAAATATCTGTAAAATCACTCTTCCCATGTGATGCTTTCAGACGACTGGCAAAAATACGAAACACGCCTTTTAAAATCTTGACACTTTTACAAGTTTGTGTTGCAAGTTATATACCACGCGTCCACCAGGGGGCACTGGTGTATGGCAAAAAACCTGACTCGCGGCTGTCCATGAACCAGCTCTGGCTCTCTTCAACAGCAAAATCTGTTTCCTGAGATGCCAGTAAATTTAACAGATTCAAAATGACTTCGGGTGGAACTGGGGAAGAATGCTTTATTTTCAGAGCTAGAGGGAGAGCTCAAAAAATAGCCTCTGAGAGGAATTCGTTTTCATTCGAAAGAATTTAGAAAACGTGGCCTCCTCTGTAGGAATTGTGTGTTAGGGATATTGCACAAAAGGCCTCGATTGCAGAGGAAGCTTCACACAGGAGCGCTGGTTTAGAGAAACAAGGATAATGGAGACCTTGCATTAACTCGCGAGAACAAGGAGCTCCCAAATTGGCTGTTTGCAAGGCCAGGGTGTAATGGTTGGTTGTTTTTATCTCAGAGGCATGCTGGGCAGACCTCAGGCAGACTTGCCTCCTCAGTGAGTTCCACTTTTTCTCTCTCCCATCTCGAAACTCGGAGGTGGTCTCCCTACCCCCATCCCACCCTCCCATTTCCAAACCACGTGCTTTCTTGGCACCTGAGAAAACTGGGAATAGACGTGGCGAGAACACGGGGGCACAGCCGTTCTTAAAGCCCTTTCAGGAGTGACGATGGGACTTAAAAAAAAAAGCAGCTGGATGACTCGACTGCAGTGCCAGACTCACCGCTGAAGGCTCCCGCCAGCGCGCGCGCGTTGGAGGCTGGCAGCGCAGGACTGGGTTACCCAGGGGCGGCTGAGGAAGCGCCCCGCGCTCCAGGCGGACTGCTGGGGACAGGGGCCGAGGAATGCGGTGGCGTCGGGAGGGCAAACCTGCGCTCGGCGTGGCCGCGCCCCTCGCCCCCGACAGCACGAGCTCCCCTCGGGCCGGCGCCGCGCCTTGTGCTGGCGCGCGGGTCAGCGCCTCCTACGGGAAAGGCGGGGGCGACGCGGTGGCGGCAGAGCACGTGAGGAAGCGCGGCCGGCGGGGCAGGGTTTCCGGCTTGTGGAAATGAGCAGACTGGCGCTTTTCTTCCTGCTTTCTGCACGGCCCCTTCCCCTCCGTGGTTGTGTCGAGCGAGGAGCAGCGACAGAAGACGCGCAGCTTGTTAGCACCAGGGGGTGAGGGCTCTCCCGAGCGGGCCGCAGTGCGCTTGCAGGCTCGGGCGGCTGTGGGCCGAGTCAGGCTGTGCAGGCCGAGAAGGGCGGGGTGGCGTCCGTCCTGAGCGCGGGATGTTCCCGCCTGCAGTGGAAGCGGAACGGCCGCCCCCTGCCCGGTGGCCTCGCCGCACCCTGACGCAGGGCTGAGGAGTTGAGTCTTTGGCGTTTTCCTGAGGTTACTAGGAATCCTAGGAAATTCCGTCATGAATTGTCAAAAGATCCAGTAGCCTCCAGTGACGCACTACAGCTGACGGCATCAAGTCCGAACTTACTTCGGATGATCCGCCTGTTTCGCGTCACCTGAAAGGGCTTTGGAGACGACCGTCCCCTGGACCAAGCCACGGGTGCCCTGACCGTCCGGGCCCAGCGCGGGGCGAGCGAGCGAGCGCCCTCACGGCAGGCCCCCCGCAGAGGATTCGTGGCCGCGTCCAGGGGAGCGGGTCAGAGCCGCGTGTGGGTGGGCCGGCGAGGACGAGGGAGCGCTCGGCTCGCCCTGGCTCTCCGCGGAGTTGCCCTGGGCTCTGGGCTCCCGTGAGCAGCTCTGGCGCGACTCACGCCCGTGCCCAGGGCGAGTGCAGGTCCGCACCGCCGTGCGTGTGCCAGCCGCCCTGCAGGCTCAGGTCCCAGCGTCCAGGCGCACGGGACGCTGGGCAGAGCGGCCTGAGCCCCGCGCCTGTCGGGAGACCTTACCGTGAACTGTCCGCGCACACGTGCGTCCCTGGGGTGTGTCGGGCACCGCCTCGTGTACGTAGAGCATCTTTCTGTGTTGTTATAAGAATAAAAGTGATCCATCGTGCTGGGCGGGGGGAGCAGTCGTGCGGGTGCCCAGGCCTGCGGCTGACCTTTCACCCCACCTTCCTGGGGACCGCGCGCGCGCGCCCCTGGCTGTAAGTAAAGCTAGAGCTGGAACCCACTCTCAGCGCTATCGGTCGTCTATTTACACAGCAGCTGGATAGCTCCAGAAATTTTATTTAAAACATTAACAAATCTTCTGATCTTGGAGGGAAAAATAATCCTGAAAAATGTCTGCAGTCGAGAACTCGCTGGAGAAGGACGAAGGGGAGGGTGTGTTCTTTGGCACGCCTTCTGCCAGCTCGTGGAGGGCTCCTGCCCAAGGCTGCTCACCGGGGAATGGGGCCTCGGGCCACGGGCTTTGTGGGGGCGAGGACAAGACCTGCCCCAGGGTGACACTGCGTCCGTCTTTCTCGCCACTCACACCCTCCTGGGTCCGCGTCTTCATTCCCAGTCAGTTCTCCTAAAATAAAAAGACAAAACTCCACCTTTGGTGACAGTGGCGACCCTTTCTGGCGGCAGGGCGCGCCTCCGCGGCGCTCAGGTGCATTTCTCGTTGTCCTCGCCGATCTTCTGCACGCGGGAATACTTTTTGCACGACGACTTGAAGCAGCCGGGCGGCCAGGACAGCGGCCAGGAGAAGCAGCACGGGATGGCGCCTTGGACGTTCTTCTCAAAAAAATAAAAGATGGGGAACCACCACGCTCGAGACAAGAAGTTCGTCTGCGAGGAGACCTTCAAGTTCTGGGGGAGGCGGGGAGAGGGGCATAAGCAGACTTGCCGACCCGCAGCCGCTGCTCACTCGCTGGGACTCGGCAGGGGCCAGCGGCAGCGGCCACAGACAGACACATCCCTCCCGCGTCCTCACACTTGTGCCCCGCCCCGGGCAGGGGCGTCTGCAGACCCCCCCCCCCATGTTCCAGTAGGGTGGAGAAGGGGGTGGAGGCGCAGGCGTGAGCGCTGTCCGGAGGGGGCGCTGTGCAGGGCGTGTGAGGGCAGGTCTGCGGGCCGGGGCCATGGATGGTGGAGGGAACCCAAACGTCTTATGTGTAAGGAACAGGACACGACTCATGGAAGAGCCGGAGGGATGATGCTAAGTGAGATGTCGGAAGGAGAAAGACAAACACCGGACGGTGTCACTCATGTGGGGTATAGAGAAACTGGGCCAAAAGGAACCTGGAGATCTGGCTGCAGAACTGAGGCTACTGGGGGGGGGGGAAGCGGGGAAGGACACCAGTGGCCTAGGGTGGAGGATTATGGGGGCTTCGTGGTGGGTGGGGTGTGGTGACAGACATCTGAAGAGTTGTGACCCTGTCCCCGGAAACCATATACAGCGTTGTAAACCAGTACTATCTCAGTAAAAAATAATACAAGAAAGAACTATGGCAAGACTGTCCCCAAGTAAGTCATGTCACACAGACACACTGTTACACCAAGGACATACACCAGGACTAGGAAAACAGAAAAGGGGAGCAGAAGTCCCATGTTGGAACAAGAGGAGTTAAGGAAGGCTTCCTGGAAGAGGTGGCACTCAAGCCAACGCTCTCAGAATAAATGGGAGGAGGAAGAGTCACCCAGGGAGAGGAGACCGTGCCAAGAAACATGGAAGGCTACAAACGGACTGCAGTATCAGGATGTACCAAATCCAGGGAAATCCATGCCTTACTTATTTTCCCCGACTTAACAGTCATCCTCTTTTCCTCAGAATTGGCAGGAGGGTCTTGGGAGCTGCATGGCAATGCTTCTACAGAGAAGGCGCCTGAATTTTAATTTAGCATCTGTACTGAACTCGTATTAAATTCAGTAAAACACCTTGCTTAGCGTTATCCTGTACTATTATTCTAAATTGTCCTTTCTATTTGTGACATTCTTTATGTGAAGAAGCCATAACAAATACACATTTGAGCCTCCCTGGTGGCACAGCGGTTAAGCGCTGCGCTGTGGAGCTGTCGGCAGCAACGACGGGAGTTCGACGCCCGGCCAGGGAGAATCCCACATGGTGCGGCAGACCTCTCCTGCCTTGCCCACTGCTCCCCTCAGCAGTGTATTTCTGATCTGCCTGTTCTGCTACCCGCTCTGTCTCTGGTGAACCCTCTCACCACCCCACACCTCTGGTCTGTACCCCAGCTTGTATGTATAAATAAAAAATAAATCTTTAAAAAAAATACACATTTAAGGGCCTCTCTGGTGGTCCAGCAGGTTAAGTAGCAGCACTATGAAGCTGTCTGCAGCCACTGCAGCACAAGTTTGGTCCCCGGCCAGGGAGCTTCCCAAAGGGCCCAGCAGGCCTCTCCTGCCTGGCCCGCTGCTCCCTGGTACTTCAGTGGATCTGCCTGTTCTGCTCCCCACTCTGGTGAATCCTCTCACCCCCCATGCCTCTGGCCTGCACCCCAGCTTGTATGCGTAAATAAATCTAAAAGAAAAAAGCAACACACAAATGCACATTTACGTGACTCGTCAAGGCCGCATTTAGGCAGCTGGTCCCAGGAAGTGCCCCCAGGCAGCTGCGAGGCGGGAAGCGGCCGTCCAGGACCCCCCGCCGCTCACCTTCTCGTTGGCCATGGAGTGGTACCACCAGAAGAGCCGCGTGGTGATGTAGTAGGCGATGATCACGTCCACCGTGTAGTGCTCGTGCGCCACGAGGATGCAGACGATGCCCGCGGAGCTCAGCAGCCAGCAGATCAGGTGATACCACCAAAAGTGACGGGGCGAGTCTGCGGGGGGGGGGGGGGGGGCGTCACCGCGTCAGGAGCGCCCCAAGACCAACCCACCGACTGTCACCGTCATGGTGACCTTAGTTGGAACCACCTAAGGCCAGCAAGTCACAGCAAGGGAGGGGTCCTGGGGGGCCAGTCTTGGGGTTGGGGATACAGATGCTGCAGGCCTGGCCGCACCAGTTGGTGAGGAGGAGCCCCAAACCCATCCACGTGAGGTGCTGGGCTCTGGCTCAGACCTGCTCGCCATGGGACCCCGCTGCAAAGGGAAACAGTTGGGGAGTGAAGGAAAGGAGGCCGTCCATGAAGATGCAGGGAGTGAGAAAGCGGAGTGAGCCCGCTCCCGAGCCTCACGACGTGGGTCTGGGAACCGCGGCCTGCGCCTCGTGATACTCTGACTCAGCAGTCTACCCTGGCGCGGCCTCGCCCCGCCCTTTCACCTCGGGGCTTAACCGGCGAGTGAGACAGAGGAGAAGTTGATGGTGTGGGTCAGCCGTAAGTCTCACAGCGTCGCACACTGCAGCCTCCCTGCAGCACTGAGGACACAGCCCAAAGGGAAGCGGACCGCACCTCTGACTGCGAATGTGCCACCCTTGTCTCTCCTTTGGTTCCTCCTGCCTCTGGTTCTGGTGGGTGATTCATAGAACCCTAGAATTTGAAAGCTGGGGGAGGCCTTCCTCTTGTAGCCTGGGGGGCATATCAGGTCCCCACACTGTTCTGTTAGGCTCAGCATGTTTAAAACTGACCATTTAGAAATTTCAGAGGTTCACCAAGTACCCATTCACCAGCACCTCAGACCTCACCCCTCCCTAAAGTCTCGCCAACCCTGCTTCCCTTGTTTATAGGGAAAGAACTTTACCTTAAAAGTTGAAAACATTTGGGTGAACCTGAAGTTTGCTTTATTTTATCCACAAGCAGCAGCTCTGAAGTGGGCAAGGGGCACGGAGTTTGCTGCATGGATATGTCATGTTTTAGCCATGGCTGGAAGCCCTAGCTTTGCTCTCCATAAAAATACAACCCGCATCACGCTGCCCCACAGACACTGCCGCCCACTCATGGAGAGCCCTGGCCAACGCCAAGAGAAGACCGAATGAGGTTTTGAAATAGAAATGGTAAAAACAGTAAACCTCTATGCCCTAGTGTTCTGCATCATCTTGAAGTCTATGGAAAAATAAAAGGGGGGGGGTGTTTCCAACTAAGAACTTAGTTCGGCACTCAGAGCCGGCTGCTTCCTCCAGGCTGCCTTTCGTAAGGAACACAGGCCCCGGGAAAGTGTCTGCGCGGCGGGGAAGGCCGACACCCTCACGCCCCTTGCCATCCCAGGTGTGGGGGGAGCATTGAATTGACAAAGGAAACAAGAGGAGCTAGACAGCTTGTTCTCTGAAGTGCGCGCAGGCACGCACACGCAAGCGTGTGCACACATACACACACACCCCCCGTCTAGTGGCAATGACTGACCCCCATCCCCCTCTCCCCTTCACAGCCATCAGTTCCAACAGAGACGTCTCCCACAGGCCAAGGAACCCCTGCAGCACGGAGTAAAGCGGGGTGCGTGGTCACTTACATTCTTTGATGAACAGGTAAGTCAGGGTGAGCACGACCGTGTGGCCGCTGAAGAGGAAGTCCCCGCACAGGATGTGCGAGCCCGTGATGGACAGCCCGCCGCCCGAGATGAGCCGCAGGATCCGCTGCACCTTGGCCTGTGAGTCCCCGTTGAGCTGCGAGACGAGAGCAGGGGGCGGTCACGAGCGCGGAACCAGGTTTCAGCCCAGCCCGCGGGACGCCTGAAAGGCCCCCAGGTTGCCAACGTTTTTCTTTATTGACTTCAAATGTCAGGACGGATCCAAGGGGAGAGGGCCTCGGGCTGCGTTTTATTCATGGGACCGGCCAGTTTTAGTGTTGCATCCTCAGTCATTCAGTGCGTAACAAGGGAGTTTGGGTGGAAGTGTGGTCTGCGCGAACCTTAAAAAAATATCAGGAACCGGGCCTCCCTGGTGGCACAGCGGTTTAGCGCTGCACTGTGGAGCTGTCAGCAGTGGCGACACGAGTTCGACGCCGGGCTGGGGAGATTCCCACATGGCGCGGCAGACCTCTCCTGCCTCGCCCGCTGCTCCCCTCAGCAGTGTGTTTCCGTCATCTGCCTGTTCTGCTCCCCGCTCTGTCTCTGGTGAACCCTCTCGCCGCCCCACGCCTCTGGCCTGTACCCCAGCTTATATGCATAAATAAATAAATCTTAAAAATATCAGGAACCATGGGCCTCCCTAGGGGTTAGTCTCAGGCTATCACCGCTACAGTCCGAGTTCGCTCCCAGCCAGGGAGCTGACCCACATGGCGCAGCAGACCCGTCTCCCTACTGCTCTCCTCAGCAGTGTATTTCAGTCAATCCACCTATTCTGGTCCCCGCTTTGTCTCTGGGGAATCCTCTCAACCCCACACCTCTGGCCTGTACCCTAGTTCTTCTACACTAAAATGTTTAAAAAAAAATAAGGAACCAAGGACTTCGCCAAGGCTACATGCTCAAGAAGACATCTCCCCTCCGCTGGGTGGGGGCGCATCAGGCCGGGGTGCCTGGTACCTGTTGGGCTGCGCAAGCGCAACACTCACACGCTAAGAGCCCTTGGGCCTCACTGAGAGTGGGCTGAGGGGCCCCGCGTCCCACCCGCCCCTGCTGCCCAAGGCGCCAGCGCCACTGCCACTGCCTGTCCGGGCCTCTCCCATGGCACGTCCACACTCTGCCAACATTCGGGGCTCAGCAGCGCCCCTTTGCCAGCTGGGCCCCATCCTCGGGCCCTGCCCACGGCCCGCACACACGCCTGCCAACAGAGGTGGGGCGAGGGACCCCGACTGCCCAACCACAGTGCCCAGTGAGGCGCACACGTCCTTCCCCATTCCTGAACTGCAGCGACTTTTCTTTACGTCCTTGCCCGTCCCAAACCAGCACTCGGGGATCCTAAGGGCAGGACACCTGAAGACTTCGCCCTTCCGCCCGGCACCTGGGCTTAGAGGGACGCGGGCTGACACACAAGGGCTGACACGCGCCACCACCTCTGTCTCCTTCCTCGTCCTGGGGCTGTGGAAATGTGGGTGCACTTGATGCCACAAGTCTTTGCAGAGCAGAGGAAGGCCCCTCCTTTCCGTCTGTCCTCAGTTCTTACTTCCCCGGTCCTGTCACCCTCAGATGTCCGGTTGTGCTCACTAAAATGCCCAACAAACTCTCCAGGAAGGAAGACATCAGGTCCAAAGAAAACGGGGGGAGCCGGGCGGACAGGGGTGAAGGGGGCATTCTGGAATGCCTTTATGCTGTGGTTCCGGCAGCTCATGCTCCAGGCAGCGCTGCGCCCTGTGCCGGGTAGGCACTGGAGGTGCAGCGAAGGGAGAGAAGTGCCCACGAGGGCCAAGCAGACGGGGTCTGCGCGGCCCCTGTCCCTCCAGCAGTACCCTCCACACCACGCCCCCCAAAGACAAATTAGGTTCCAGAGCGCCCCGCCCGGCTGCTGCCACGCCAAAAGGCCGCAGTCCACACGGGACCTCCACCCGAGAGGCCACTGGACACAGGGCGCCGGAGGGAGGGGCCGCCCGCACGGCCATCTCACGCGCAGACGCAGCCCAGAGCTAAGTCACTTCCCGAGCCCGCCGGGAACTGGCCAGAACCCACCCGAGCGCACTTCCCAGAACGCACACCTGTGACGGCAAACCAGGCCGGGGTGGGCGCGCGGAAGCAAAGAGACTGGAAGGAAGCAAACCGAAGGCTGGGGGAGGGAGAGGCTGAGGGTCCACCCGGGCCCACGGCTGCGCTGGCGCCTGTGGGCATCAGCTCCAGGTGGCGCCTCGCCTGGGTGTCCATGGTGCCTCTGACCCTCTCCGAGCGAGGGGTCGCTGAATGCTCAGAGTCTGGAGCTGCTCTCTGCTGTGCGGGCAGCAAGCAGGGAGGCAGCCCACCCACAGGCCTGCAGCCGCGACAGCCTAAGGGGCATGAAAAGCAGGGCTGCACCACCTCGAGGAGGCGTCCTGACTGTCCTCCCAGCTCCGGTCCCACGGGGATCTGTGGCTGTCGGAGACACGGCGGCTAGTGCTACAGGCAGCGGCTGGACCCCCGGGGCTGGGGGCTGAGGAGTTGTCTTCTGCCCGGAGACCCAGCCGCGCATGCGCTGACGGGCCTCTGGGTTGGGCGACCCCGAGGAGGGTAATCTTTAATCTGCTTTCTGCACTCATCCCAGTCAGCCCTTGCCAACCCCCTCTGGTACTGGGATGGGCCTGCCTGCTTTCCGGAGGGCATTTCTTCACTGCGCACATACAATAACCCCTCAGGGGTGTTTACTATGCTTCTGAACTTCTCCGCTGCCTTAAATTAGTTTTACTAAAAATCAGCCTGTGTTTAACTTCACTGTGTCCACTGTTTCAATTACATATACTTTCTGCTTTGATGGCGTTGGAAAAATTATAGCTTCTCCAAACCACACCTATATTTGGTGAGGGAGACTGCTGTTGGCTTCTCCAGACAACTTTATTTTCCCCTCCACTTTGGACATCTGCTTAGTGTTCAGTAAAATAACATGTTTGACTTTGCTCCCTTGTCCAGAAAGCACATGATTTGTAAGATTCCTCTCTTAGAGCCAGGGCACCCAAGCTAGCCGATGATTAAAGCTGTCGGGGTGCTGACTTTACCTGGAGAAGCTGCTTCAGCTCATTCCAGCCTCCAGTCCCACACACAATCTCAGAGATGGCCCCTCTCTGTCTCCCCACCTGCTAAAAACTTTGAGGTCCTCCTCCACTTTTTTCTCTTAAACCTACATCCAACTTAATAGCACATCTTGTGGACCCACCCTTCAAAATGTACCCCAAATCAAATGTGTGCTCCTCAAGCTGCTTCTACCACCAAGGCTCAAGCCCCAACAATGGGCCACTAAGGCCCACACCTCTGAGGCTGCTTCACCTCAACCCTGCCCACCCGGCCCAGCCACACTGGTCTCCCTACTCTTCTTGAACGCCAGAATGAAGTGATTTCTGTGGTGTGGCACTCTGGGCCATCCACACTGCTCTCTCCCTCATCTGGGCTCTGGGCCAAATGTTTTCTCATTAAAAAAGTCCTTCCTTCAACATGGCAAAGTTAAAGAAACAACCTAAGTGTTCGATGACAGAGGAATAAATGAACATGTAGTTTCTATACACAAAGGAATATTACTTGGTTATAAAAAAGATAAACTCTTGCCATTTGTGACAATATAGATAGAACTAGAGGGAATTATGGTAAGCAAAATAAATCAGAAGGAGAAAAGGCAAACATTGTATGATTTCACTCGTGTGGAATATAAAAAAAACAAAACAAAGGAGCAGGTAAAACTTAACCAAAAAAACCCCTAGATCTCTGACAGTAGAATTAAGGCTGCCAGAGGGAGGGGTGAGGAGCAAAGGAGAGAGATTCCCAATAGACTATGTTGAGGGTTATGGGTACCTGGTGGTGGGGCAACATACATCTGAAGACGTGTGAACCCATCCCCCTAAATTACATACAGCCTTGTAAACCAAAGTTGCCTTAATAAAAAATCATACAATAAAAAAAAAGCAGTGGTCAAAGTGTGGGTTCAGATGGGTCTGAGTTCAAATGCTACCACTTGTAATCTGTGTGACCTGGGGGAAGTTAATTGAGTTCTCAAACCCACTGATTTCTCACCTGTAAGATGAAAATAAGACCATCACCTTCTTCATAGGGTAATAATGGGGTTAATAAGAATGCGGTTTGTACTTGCCCGGTATACAGTACACACTGAATAAATACAAGCTGTTGTACAAAAAGAAATTTTTCCAGACTTCTCTGTAAAACAGCAGCTACTCTCAGAGTGCCTTTCCCCTACTCCACTCCCTGCTCTGCACCTGCCTTCCCACCAGGATCAAGGGATGAGCTCAGCCTCATCCCTCCACAGGATGTGAGCTCCAGCTGGGGAGCCTCCGCTGTCACTGCAGAGCTGAAGCCTCCTGGGGCATCGTGCTCAGATCGATGAGCAAATGAGGAGGCAGAGAAACAGATGCCCAAGGGCCGCTTTCAGGGGGCAGGAAAGGAGGTGTCTATGCACAAAGGAGAGACGCGTTTTTCATTTCTTCCCCACAGTCTGAGGAAAAACAGAAAACTGGCTTGATGGCAGTGAACACGCTGGAGGCGTCTCAGGACACTGGACGTGTGTGACGGCCGCGGGGCAGAGCGCAGCCCAGGCCCGGCTCTGCAGCCGCTCAGCCACCATCCCGGGAGGCGCTTACCTTTGGGGCGCACTGGAAGTGCATGCCTGGCACCGGCAGGGTGGTGACGTACATGGTGATGCAGCGGTACAGGTACAGCGTCCCGATGATGAAGAAGAACCTGCGCCCCACAATCGACCTGGGGCAGACACGGGGTAGGGAGACTCGGTAAAACTGGGTGTTTCTGTCCCAAACGCAGTAGAAAACAACGTTTCACAGAACAAATATCATAACGCCTACGAAGGGCACCCCACGGTGCAGCAGCGTGGAAGGGCATGTTGGGAGCCGGCGCCCCAAGCTTCATGGGGAACAGCGTGAAGGTCAGTGGCGGGGCCCAGAAGGAAGGAGGCCGTGGGGAGCGGGCCGTGGACCAGACCGAGGATCCCGGAGGTCCGCCTCTCCTCGACAGGGCGCCCTTGACCAGAGAAGCCATGTTCTCAGCCACCTGCTGAGTCACTAAGACCCTCTCCCAAAGGACACAGCAGAGGCACAAGCTGGCCCGTCCCGGGGTTCGGCTGACGAGCGAGGAGAGGCTCGGAATGCACACAGGGACAGTCCCGCCCACGGAGCCTGAGCCGTGCAAGCCGGGCCCGCTCCGGGGCCCCAGAAAGCCTCTGGCTCCTGGGGCATGGACTGCGCGTGCGCTGTGCAGAGGCCCACACTGCAACGACGGCCAGATGGCCCTGTGCGCGGAAGGACACTTGTAGCGATGTTGTGCAAGGATTCCTTTACCCTGATCCTGTCCAAGCCTGACCAACAAAGGACTCGGGATCCCGCTGTATTCCGGGAGGAGCCAGTGGCCTTGACTAGCCGGGGTCCCCGCCCCGAAGGCCTCGAGCCCCGAGCTAAGGCAGCGGCTCCCAGGGCTGACTGAGCCGCTGCCCTCCCCGCACCCGCCTGCCCCCGCTGCCAGGCACCTCGTCGGCCTGAGCGAGAGTGTCCTCAGTCCAGCCGGATGACAGCTCCTACTCCTCTGCGTAGTGCGGAGGTGGGCCTGGGCTCTGGGGATGACGGGATGGGTGGGGTCCCGAAAGACTCCAGAACTGCTACTGATAATTGCCCTAGTCCATGAAATAGTATTCAGGTCGCCCGTTTGTAGAGCTCTCACATTTTCAAAACTAGCAATGACCGAACGCTGGTGCGAAAACAGGCAGTTTCAGGTACGTGGCATTTTAAGTTTTCTCCAAGTCTGTGGTCCTGACCTGGACCGAGGCCCATTCAGTAACTGTTGGGACTTCTCATTTTAAAAATTATGTATAATTTTAATTTTAGCTGCCTTTCTCCAGTAGCTATTTGAGGATGTTCCAGGGTTTCCGGGGTCAAGATTTAGGGAGGCACACCACCCAGACGAGTAGCGGATTTACTGCAAGGCATCTCTTCAACACCCTGCTATCCAGCTCCGCCTTCTCCAGTTCTGAAAAGGGCAGGTGACAAACAGCACCGCGTCTCTGCGTTTGGTTAAGTGCTAAAGGGACATCTGCAGGCCCAGCCACAGGCCCAAGAAGGGCACTGGGCAGTACTCCCAGCTGCCAGGGGAGGCAGGCAGAAGCAAGGGGAGGTACAGGTCCGGAGCTCAGGGGTCCTCAGGACAGGGTTAACGAGCCTCTCTGTAGTCTTGCTTAGGAAAAGAACCACCGCTAGTAATTTTTTTCCATACCTTTGAAGCTGAGAGAGAGAGAGGAGAAAGAACAGGAAAGAGAGAAGGGAAGGAGGGAGAAGGCAAGTAGAGTTTCTCATTCATCTGGAATGTTCAAAAAAGGGCTTTAAAAATTACTCCACTATTTACTAAAATAGGAGCACCCAACCGAGGTCAAAAGCAAAAAGGTGATTTTTATAAGTAAGAATACAATATCTTACTAAGTTAAAATTACTGTGATTCTGCAAAAAAAAAAAAAAACTGACAGTGGATTTGACTGCTACGGTTAATGTCATTAAAATCTGTGGCTACCAGTTTGGCCAAGATAAAATCTAAGGTCTTAATGGAGAAGCAACAAAGATTCAAATAAATTGACACTATACTTCAGGATGGGAGCCAGCTACTTAGCCCCTGAAAATTTTTGGTTTTCACAAATATATGAATAAAATTTTGCTCTACATGAAAAGAAAAAGCTAACATCTCTGGATCACTTATATTCAGTGTCAATTCCAGAGACAAGAAAGAAAAATGCAGAAGTTAAAAAAAATGTTTTGTTTTGTTTTTTTGCTTGTAACATAAAACACATGTAAGAATTTCAGTTGCAAAAAGTTCTACTAAATAAAAGACACAGTTCTGCCTTTTACTTCCACCTATTCAGGAAACATTAAGAAAGACATAAGGAAAATGCTTAGGAATGATTTCAGTCAGTGGAATACGTTTTCAAAATTACAAACTTGCAGTTGGGGAACTGTTTAGCAAAGACAAATTGATTTCTCCACTCAGCAACAACGAGTGGAAAGAACAACATATAAATTCTCTCTTCTAAAAATGAGCTTGTGGTATCTACCCTGGAAGCCTTCTCGACTTTGAACATTTGAACTACATCAATAACTTAGCATACGTTACAGCTTTCAAAGCCTAGGTTTTTGGGCAATGCATACTTATTTCATTATTTTACTAGAGGGCTCAGTAGAGAACAAACATCTGAATGACGAATGAGAAGAAAAGGGGCATTGAAGGACCTTATTTTGGATGGACTAGGAGTCAGAATTCATATGGAAGCAGAAATCACCATTTCAGAGCGACGGCCTATTTTTAAGTGTCTTCAAAGCAGAAAGACCTGGCGTGGAACGTTCTGGCTCCCGCTAATCCAAATGGGGAGACAGACCAGTGCACTGAGAGCGCCTTTGTGGTGCTGCAGGGAAACCAGAAGGCTGGTTTACTTTAGAAATCCAAAACCCAAACCGCAGGGACCCATGTCTAAATACAGTTTCTTAAACAAACTCTGACCAGGTTGCCAGCAGGCAAGGGAAAAAGACAGACGCTGTTTGAGAACTCCGGACCCAAGCCAACCTCGAAGCTACTGTGGGGTGGGCCCTCACAGCCGTCCCATTCCGGGACACAAGCTCTGGGGGGTCCTTTCGCCACCTGTCGGAGCCTAAAGCAACACAGTAGTGATGAAAGGAATGTCATTCTTTTTCAAGTCTCTAGATTTTGCGCACAAGTTGAAATCACAAGGGCACCTTCAATTCACAAAGTCTGAATCACCTGCGCAGCGCTGGGCAAGCGCACCCATAATCGCCACTTTCCTACAAAGCGGCTCAAGGGACGTTTGCCATGCAGTAGACTGGATTTGTCCAGGACAGGAGGTCTTTTGCTTCCTTCCTCTCTGCCAGCGTCTGAAATGGTTAGCGGAGAGGGGCCGGCCACCGCCATCACACACCTGCCCACTTGCACGCACACACACACACGGCCACCCCCCACCCGTGTTAGACCCACTTACTTGTATCTTAGAAACAGCCACTGGGTGACCCACAGTCCAACGAGTATGATCCCGTTTATTTCTGATACAGAAAACGCCCATTTCACCCGGTCGATGTAGTCGAAGAACTTGTCCGGGAGGGGCGGGCTGAGCTCCTTGGGGGGCACCCGCTCGTGCACCACGGTGATCATGACGGTGGTGAGCACCAGGTTGGAGAGCGCGTACACGAAGGCCACGCCGGTCTTCCACCACTCCAGCGGGAACTTGTTCCGCAGCTCGGTGGGCATGGCGATTTGGATGTAGTCTGGGTACTTTTTGGCGCCCTTTCGCAGCCCATTGGGTAAGCTCTTGGCTTTGTCGTTGCCATTTTTGCTTTCCTCTTCGGCCAGCTCGGTGGGGCTGGTGTAAGTGTCTGCAGGATGGCTGGTCTGGCTTTCCCTGTGTTCTTCGAGTTTCGCCGTCTCTATGACATCCATTGTTCCCGGCTTCAGATCAGCGACGAGAAGGCAGAGGGCTTGCTCTCCGTGGCCCCGGGGCCCGTGTGGGTCCTTCGTGCGGGCAGATCAGCATGGACTCTGATCGCCGACCTGGTCACCGGCACCGAGCGCAGACCGCAGCCGTGGGGCGGCTGTCCCACCCATGCAGCTGCGCATGCGCCACGCTCGGGCAAGGCGGCCGATTTTCTGTCCCCCGAAGATGCTACTCTCCCACCTGGAAGAACAGGACAAAACCACCTTGAGAAAATGGGCTTCTCCGATTGGCAACCATCCAAAATGGAAACATGATTAAACTAAGGAAGCAAATATCAAAGGCAGGTGCGTTCTGAACACAGAACCCAGCTGGAGCTACTGAGATGGAGCTTATTTGTAAAACTTCGAATTGTTTTATTTTGGGATTCTTGTCTCCTTTTGAGCGAATGCTCACATAGATGGCAACATTTCACTGGTTAATTCCTCCTAAATTTCTTTAAAAGAAAAAAAGTCAAGACCCAACATTGCAAATATTGCATCAAACACCAGGACTTGTTGCTAACCATGAAGTCACAATAAGCCAGAACCTCCCCAGCCGCCACATCAGTCCTTCTTCAGGCCGCATCTTTTCTGTCAACCTTAAAGAATAAGAACTGGCCTCGGGTCAATGTGCATTGAATAATTCTCACTCTCCACATTGCTCAACAGTTTTCTACTTTCTCATTAAAACAAAACAAAAAAAACCCGGCAGCCTTTCTAAGCAACCAATGCTCAGGATAGATCCAAGAACGACATGTTCAATATATATAAGCCAGGCTGCCTCAGTTTACCTTGTCCTATTTCAGAAATGTGCATCAAACACAAGGAACGCTGACAGCCTTCAAATGAACCCCATGAAAAGATGCAGCAAGCCTCGGTCTTATTCAGGTAACAAACCCTCCTACTTACTGGAAGGATCGAATAACTGACTACAAGCAACAGGGCACATTAGCATCCGACAACACGTTGGTGTAGCCGCTGAGGTGTCTTCCACAAAACAGAAGCAGACAGCCGGGCACTTACCCACTGGGGACCACAGAGCCCCGAGTGCCTTCCGGGTGAGCTGCTCCTTGGGCTCCTCAGCACACAGCCTTCTCACGGCACAGCCTGGCCGCCCAGCCTTTTATACTTGGCGCACACATGGCCCCAGCTGTTCTCAATTTGGGAAAGTGGTATTTTCGTCCTACAGCCACCCAGCCACCTGCGGAGGCTTCCAACCTCGTCATTAGTCCCCACCCTGGGTCCACCGCAGAGCTTCAGCCGGTCTTTGCATTTTTAAGGTCTCCCTTGCTGGGAAACTTTAGGGAAATATGAGGAGGAGAAACTCCACAGGGTGGCAGCTAAGCCTTTAGCCTTTATTTAACCAAAAAAAAAAAGGGGGGGGGAGCTAAAGTGGCACAGTCACTATGTACATATTTGGCAATATCTGGGCCGTTAGGGATGGTAAATAGATGCCCCACGAGGGTATGGCTGAGGGAACGTGTGAAGCAATTTAAAGGGCTGCAAAAGCAAAACTGAATGGAAAGCCCCTGATCCCAACACTACCCCAAAGGGCTTGTGTCTGGGGGAAGAGACAGAGCTAAGTGGACCAGACTGGAGACGCCTGGGCGGCTCACTGCGCAGGCGCACAACCAGGGCGAAGACGATCGATTTGACCCAAAGACAGCCTCAGCTCTCAAGTTGTGTGCCCAGAGAGCAGCCTATTTCTGAAAAGAAAAGTGGGTCTGGAGAGAAACGGAGGGTGGAGCTGGGCAGAGACAATGTCCCCAGCCCCTAACACCTTAGAGTAGAATGCGAAAGGACCAGGCCCCTTAAGCAGGACTTCTCGTCGCCCCCGGCACAAGTTGTGGGAAGACTAAAACCAAGAGGAACCCCTGTGAGCGATGCCCCCAAACCAACCTTCAACACCATGGATCCCCACTTGCACTGGAGGCACCCTGCACTAGCTCAGCCATTGCCTGTCTCCCTGTGTCAGCTCTAGACCAGGCCGCTCAGAGCATTTCGCCAAATGGTCATCCGCGTGCCCTCCAACTTGCCCGCTCCACATCTGCCCGGAGCCCGGTGTTCCTAGGGGACTGTGAAACCCGGGAGGTCCCACCAGCACACACACAAGTGGTCTTGACAAAGTTCCACCCGGTTCTAGAACATGGAATGTAGAATAGTGATGACCCAGTTAGTTACCTGTATTTATTTGCTTTGTAAGAGAAAGCACTCAGCCAGCACCTCATGGGAGGAGTGAGGATGACTGAAATAATTACTCATGAAGAGCTCTGTGCTCCCGGCGGGGAAGAGCGCTGAGAGTGCAAAGCCCATTTATTGTCATTAGCGGCAGGATTGATATTTTCCTTGGGATTTCATTAGGGAGATTAAAGAGACGAAGCACACTTGTCATGTGTCAGTGGGAGGCAAAGTTTGTCACCTTAAGGACATCGTAACGGACTCATTCTTGTGGTCATCCTGGCCCTTAGCAAGTCTCTGGGTGAGTGACAATAGTGGCAGCAGTGCTCTGGAGGGCTGACAAGCCCACTGGTTCATTTGTTTACGGAGCCACGCCAGACCTGGAAGCAGAGAAGTTAACCTCTTCCAGAGGAGGTCCTCCTGTGTGGCGAAGTGCTAGAGGTGTAGATGTTTGTGTTTTCAAAGTTAAAGACCTTTGTAGACTCGCCTTCCTTTTGCAGGCAAGTGCCAAATTGAAATTTTTAGTACAGCGCTGATAGTGATTTGCTGGTATTTTACTTTTTTTTTTTTTTTTTAAGAACTAAGACTTATTCTAGAAGGAAGGAATTAGGAATTAGGAAATGATGGCAAGTAAAACACAAGCGTGTAAAAAGAAAAGGCATCTGAAAACTTCAATATCCACTTGATTTTGAGGAGAGAAAACCTCCAGTAGTAGGAACAGAGATATATATGCAGCCATACTCTTTTGGTACAAAAATGACAACTTTTGGTGCAGTGAGGTTCTCGGTGATATCTAGGGGTGGAAAGTCTTCTGTTGCTTGACTTTTCATCCCTAAAGGAGTTTTGGAATGTTTCTGTCAAGTTACAAGAAAGCCTATCTTTTTGCTTCTGTCTCATTTAGATCAAGTCCATTACACTCTTGCAGGTTTGATGTGACATATTTAAGATCACGCCCTGCAGAGGAGACGGGTGTAGACAGGCTCAGGCTAGGAGGGGGGGGGGGGCTGAGATATGCCTGACTGGCTAGATTTCTATGTTGGCCAGTTGTGTATTTTCAGCGGTGAAGGAGATAAGCTGTATTAAATGTGCAAGCATAGTTTAAAAATGAAGGAAATGCTCCTAAGTTCAATGAGGACTTTACTGTTTAGAAAGATGTTGCCTGTTGACGTTAGTTACACACTGATCAAAGAACATGTGTCTCTCACTTGCAGATTGCAACTATAAATAAGACTTCTACATCGAGATTCAAGGCTTAAGAAAGACTGGATCTGAGAAATAGTCTTACATTAGTGGAAACAACTCAAGTTTCTTAACAGATACGTTTTCTCAGACCTTAAACAAAACGCAGCTGTCCCCTACAGCCACTAGAAAGTCAAGGTGTAGAATAAAGCATCAGCAGAATCACAGTTCTCAGCAAATACAAACGTGCCAGGTGCTTTGCTCTGAATGTTACCTGGTTCTCACTACAGCCCTAGGGAATATTTTAACGGAAAGAAATGGGGGGAAAGTGAGATGCTCCAGGTCACACAGGCAGGAAGACGCAGAGCCCCATCAGAACCAGGACTGGGATCCCAGGGGCCTCTGATCTCATGGACCCTCAGCATCTCGGTGCCCGACAGGTGAGAGGTCCACCGGGCTGAGCAACCAGTGAGGAGGTGTGGAGAAAACAGGGACGCTGCCGAGACCATGTTACAGGCCTTTCTATACCTTCGCAATATTATGAACATTGTAGAAAGAAGATTAATGTAGAAATCCCCCCTCTCGTGGGGAGATGAGAGGAGCCTGTGAAATATTTCCTGCTGCCCATAACTGCCACGGAGCTCCAGTTACTGTTGCCAGTCCACCTCTGTACTAAATTGGCAGTATTGGCACATTATTTCATGTTAACAGGATCCTCCTTTGCAAAGAAATTTCATGCCCGTCGTATTTTCAGAGACCAAGTCATCTTAGCTTTTCCTTATTAAGTCTTAGAGCTCAGGCAGACCTCTCCTTTGTGGGCATTTCAATAAATCTGCCTTTTCTGTTCTTCGAAACTAAGGAGTCCTAGCACTTATCTTGCTCACAAGTCTTCCAGGCTGAAACAGTTAAGGACTCACACTTACAGACAGCAGGGCGCCATTGAGTCACCGCTCATTCTATTTTAGAAGCGCCCACAACATGTGTCAAATATTTTTACTTACAAGTTCTCAAAAAATGAGAAGAGCCACTGCTTACTAGAAAATGAGCAGGTTTATTTATTTGTGAAGTCCTTTCCCAGCAGAAGTAATCAGGAGGTGTGGCTGCCAAATGGCCTGTAGGCCCAGGTGTGTGAGGTGTGCTACATCGGATTACACAGGTGTGGTGAGCTGGGGGAACAGGCAGCTGGTAAGGTAGTTTGGTGGCACGACTCTGAGAAGGGATCCAGGGAAAGAATTTTAATGAAAAGGTAACGCTGAAAAAGTCACGACTTCTGACCTTTGGGAGGGAGGTTTGGGTAGCGTGTACACATTTTGATTTCTGCTGTTTATTTATCCCCCATATTAATAAGGCAGATTTGACGACATGAGCACTGTGTCCAGAGGGACACAGGCTGCAGGTGGGAATGGCCAGTGTCTGCAAATAGGCTGGGAGCTTTTTTCTTTCCTTTTCATTTTTAAAAGCACCATATTTAAACTTATTTCTCAGTACATACATGAACTCACCCTTCTCACAGTGTTACTAGCGAGCCAGAGATTGCCAACACATAATGCCTACTTTCATAAAATGAGGCCAAGCCCTATAGAGTGTCCAGATGAGGCTGGGAATAGAGGATGGCAGGAGGCTTTTGCTCATTCCTTCATTCCCCAGGGTTTGAGGAAGTACAAGTGAATTTTTCAGACAGATAAACCCCGGCCTCAAAGACTTGACATGCTACTAGAAAATGTCCCAGGTAGAAGTAGCAGAGCCTAATACAGAATGCTGTAATTTTAATAACAGAGGTGATCTGTTTGACTTGGGGAGCAGAGGAAGGGCCCCCTAAGCACAGAGGGACTGGGGGGGCAGGATGCTTGTCAGGAAAGGCTCCCTAGCAGAGCTGGCACCTGAGTGAGTTTTAAAGGCACGAGGAAGACCAAGCTGTGGACCAGACTCAGGGACACAAGCGGCGTCTGGCATTGCAGCGACTCCAAGCACCTGGGCTGAATTTGTCTTCAGGTGACCTGGCCCCTCACCAAGGCAGCGTGGAAGATGGATGGGCAGAGAAGGCTGGGAGCAGGAGGCCAGGAAGCCATTCCAGGGCTGCGGGTGAGCTAGGCCGGCCTAAACTGGCCATCCCACAGCCCTGGAGACAGTACAATCGAGCACCATTTACAACTCCTGTCAGTCTTTGCGGACTGAATGTGTGGGATGGAGGAGAAGCAGCAAGGGCTAAGGATGATTTTCAGGTTTCCAGCTGGGGTACAAATGACTGAGATGGAGAAAACAGGAGGAGGAGCGCTCCAGGAGGAAGAGTGCTCCAGGGAGAAACACGTTTGCTTTTCCACAGGGTGCGCCTGAGGAACCTGTGGGTGACATTAGGGGGGTCAGCCCGGGGGCCGGGGATGTGCGTGTGAAGCTCAGGTAAGAGGACACTCACACAGCCTCAGTGTGACATCTGAGTGCAAAACAGGCTCAAACGTTTATGGGGTGATGGACATGTTCTAAAATTAGGTAGTGATGAAGGTTGCACAATCCTGTAAATTCACTAAAAATCATTAAATAGAACCCTTAAAAGAAAATAATTTTTTAGTATGTATGCTATACGTTGTTTAACCTGTAAGTTTTTTGGGGGAGAACCAGAACACCAGGGCTCAGCTGTGCTGTCCCCCAGCCCCCGACTCACTCGCTCCCGCCCACTGTGGCAGCCCCACGGAGCTCTTCTGGGGTGATTCTGAAATAATACACGTTTCCAAGTTCTCTACCAAAATGATCAGGACCAGCCAATAAAAAGCAAACTGTTTAATAAAATTTGTATAAACCATGCTCCAAAAATAAACTTGTAACTAAATAATACGAGGTGACAAAAAACAGATGGGTTTGCTAACAAAATTCATCAAAATCGACCATGAGTTGGATTCAGCAGTCGGGGGAACGGATGGTCTGTTTTCTTTCTCACTAAAACAAGTGGTCCCTTTAACTGGCAGGGCGGATATCTTACTACTTGTTGAAATGCACACTTACTTACACAGAGCAAATATTAGCTGTGCAAACTTGGAAACAATAAATTGTGGGGCCGCGAGTATTTCATGAGAAGAAATAAACAGTGCACAGAGCAGGCGAGAGGGCGAGGCCCAAGTGGCAGGACCAGATGTCTCGGGCCGAGTTTGACAATAAAGCCCAGCAGGTCCTCCCTGAAGTGGGTACGTGAGTTCATTCAATGTCGCTTCCTCGCCATGTTGATGAGGGAAAAAAAACAGCCCATGGGATGAAAATGATGCTATTATTTGAGGGTCTGCTGCTTTCTTTAAGGGCCGTTTTGCTTAAAGTCGCAGTTTCCAAGAACTTACTGAGGGTGGTAAGTGAGGACTTTCACAGACCTTCATGAATATTTGATTTGCAAAATGTTCCACAGCCTGTTTTGGCTTCGAAGGCCTAAGCTATTCGACTTCTGATGAGTGGCTGGAGAATCCCAACAAGGAGATCTGGTTCCAGTGTATTCTGGAAAGACAAGTGAGCCACTCTGGGCTTGAAGCAGGATGCTTCCTGCCTGTCTAGCAAAGAGAGGAATCTTTTTTTTTTTGTTTTTTAATCAACCCATTGTTTTGAGGTCATGGTGGTTTACAACACTATAGGTTTTAGGGGTACAGGAGGCGAGGGAACTTAGGTGGAGTTCCGAGGAAGACAATTCAACAATAGAAGGTCCGAGAAGGGACAAAGAAGAAACAAAGGATGGAGTGGTGGGGAGTGGGTGAGGCAGAGGAGCGCATCAGGCAGGCAGACTCAGGTCGATGCACCAGGACCCTGCAGAAAATGAGGTCAAAGACAAGGGGATATTGAACATGTTCCTTTGGACAGACTGAATCAGAAGCTCTCGGTGCGTGGGGCCAAGTGGGGGACACGTCCCCATTCCCCACCCCATGCTGGCTCATGCTGGCCCCAAACTGCCCCTCACCCATCAACAGGTCTTGGGGCGTTTAGAGAATTTCTGCAGGATGGGGTGTAGGGGCTCTCCAGGCTTCTTTCTCCTAATGCAGGTGTTTTCTGCGGTCAGTAGAAAGAACTAAGCTGGAACTTTCTACCCCTCACCGCACCTCCTTTCTGCTCCTACTGCCAGGGAAGCAGGAACGACCCAAAGTCCGGAGAACCAGCTTGGGGAAAACTGCCTGCGCTACGATGCTTCTCCCTGGCAGCCGGTGAGCAGAAGAGGCCTCCAATCGTTTAACAGACATTCGTCCATTTAATGATTGGAGCCATAATCTTGTCTACCCCTGAGGAACTGTACAGGGTGGATTTGGGTCACTAGGTCACCCCACACACTGCCACAGGCACACCTGCCTGGAATAGATGGCTGACAGCAGCAGCCAGACAGGGTCAGCACAAACACTCCGGGGCTCCAACAGAAAGGTTAGATCAAAGCGTCCAGATCTAACCCAGAGGTGGTGCCCCGCCTCGACAGCCCGAGCTCTCGCCATACCTAGGGATTGGTTCCCTTCGGTTTTAATATTTACTACTCTGAAGGAACAGCAGCCTGCACACATGACCTATTAACGTAAGAGGTTCCTAAGGACCAGAGTAACACATCCCATAAAGTATTTTAGTAAGATATTTAAGTCTGACGTTGGACCTTGTATTTCTCTCTGAAGAACAGCAGCTGGTCTAGGAAAGACAGAAAAGCAGAAGCTGGGGCAAAGGGCCTAACAGTCTACGTCCCAATCACAGAGCACTTCCTAAATGATAGAGATCTCATTCTAAGTTAAGTAAAGAGATCACAGGCCTTCCTGGTGGCGCAGCAGCTAAGTGCTGCACTGTGGGGCTGTCGGCAGCGGCGACATGAGTTCAACTCCTGGCCAGGAAGATTCCCACATGGCATGGCAGACTCTCCTGCCTCGCCCGCTGCTCCCCTCAGCAGTGTATTTCCGTCGATCTGCCTGTTCTGCTCCCTACTCTGTCTCTGGTGAAGCCTCTAGGCGCCCCATTCCTCTGGCCTGTACCCCAGCCTGTATGCAAAAATAAATAATAAATCTTAAAAAAAAAAAGTAAACAGATCACAAAGTCAATAGCACATTTCCTCATTAACAGCCACAAACATTTTTCCATATTTGGAAGCATGATGTCTGATTACAGGAAAACCATAAGAAGAAATGAAGAGAGGGGGGAAAAAATAGATCCTTAAAAATAACTTCACCATTCTCTAATAAAACTCCTTCTTTCCGTGCTCTGCGATATACTTAGAAAAGCTACTTCTTGATTTCTCTCCCATGTGGTGAGCAAACAGCATGCATATTTTATATGATTCCAAAAAACAAACTTGCATAAAATAATGTAAACAGACAACTTTAATGGGTGTCTCAAATGACGTCTTGCAACTTTGCTTGCTGTTCACTAGCGTGTGCCAGGAGCATACTGCCACTTTGAGATTTGAGTGAAATCCCCTTTGAGCAAGACCTACAGAAAGGAGCTAAATCATCCTGCTTGAGTGCAGAGGGCAGGCGAGACTCGAGGAGAAACATTTCGCAGGGCACTTGTGGTTTCATGGTTAAAGCAGAGGGCAGCTGCCCAAGAACAGGGAGCTTACTGATCTGCAGTGCAGCTGGCAAAATGACACCGAGCTACCCTTTAACACAATTCCTTGTGAGATCTGAAGTACAGAATGAGGCATTCTGGTATGCATTTAAAATACAATGGGCTACTAGTTATTGCATTTCTGCTTAGCGCTCAGTGCCAAGAAAACAAGTTCAAGATCTAGTTGAATACAGCCCGAGAGAATTAAGCACTGAAAAAGTGAGAAGGAAGGTTCCAGAACACGCCTCTTCGGCAGGTTATGTATTTGTTGCTATTTAGGTGTGGTGTGACACAGTCGTGTGGGGAGGACGTGGACCAGACAACTTCTTGTGATGTAAGGTCCTCTGCCGAAGGCTGCAGAGTCTCCACAGCACAACATTGTCTTCACTATCAGGAAAGGAAAAATAGGAAAGGAAAGACTCCATGAAGATTGACAAAGGCCTGAATAAAATGTACATTTCTCATTCTCTTATGCCAAGCACAAAAAAAGATCCACAAAGGAAGTAGTAGGATATATTCCTCTCATATATGGTACATGCTGTTTTCAGCTTCTGTTAAAACACATGCGCGCGCGCACACACACACACACACACACACAGAGGGATGTATATGTTCTAGAATTGCTTTTGCATGACTGTATAATACTCCATTTCTTTCAAATGGCATGTGACTTCAAAAGCAATATGTTCACCAAAGCCGTAAGGTCACTGTGTTTGGTTCTCACTTCTCCCAGAATTCAAGCTGCTATATTGTTTTCAAATAAATTATGAGTGTCTCAAAAGCACTTATTTGACCATGCTTCCAAACAAGTCTTCGGCTTCTACAAATAATGGGTGATGATTTTTACTTCTTACATTTGGATCTATGAAGAAGGACCCTGATTTCCCCACACAAGGAATGGCATGCCTGGGAAGAAGCAGCAAAAGAATTAATTGAAAGATTAAAATTCAGAATCTAACGATGTCATTTTAACAATTTTAAAGAGCACAAGTGACAGTTACCTGACAATAGCTCTCTTAAAATCTTTGTCTACCAAATTTTCATTTATCCTAATAAAGTAAAAGAAAAATTGTTTCCATGTGTTCATTCCTATAATTTTCCTCAAAGTTTGCATATAAAAAAACTTTCAATGGGCCTCCCTGGTGGCGCAGTGGTTGGGTGCTGCACTGTGGAACTGTCAGCAGCGGCGACGCGAGTTCGACGCCTGGCTGGGGAGATTCCCACATGGTGCGGCAGACCTCTCCTGCCTCACCCGCTGCTCCCCTCAGCAGTGTATTTCTGTCGATCTGCCTTTTCTGCTCCCCAATCTGTCTCTGGTGAATCCTCTCGCCGCCCCACGCCTCTGGTCTGTACCCCAGCTTATATGCATAAGTAAATAAATCTTTAAAAAAAAAAACAACTTTCATTTGACGGAAATAAAGACATTTGGTGTACAATGTATTTAAATACTGTTTGAGAAATAGCTGTGGCTACAAGTATGTGGATATTCAGAGTGACTGCCAATAAACACATGATCTGCTGGAGGAAAAGGAGAATTTTCTAGAAGAAAATCTCAGTATCTTTAGCAAGAACAGTGATCCAAGAATGTTCCACTGTGTCAAAAGACGCTGTAGCACATCTTTCTGAAAATAGGAAGAACAGCTCACTCAAACCCTATTACCACTGGTGACCAGTTGCTGGTTCAAAAAGTTGCAAAGCATTATTTCTAATAAGTAAGCGTGTCTTTTGGTGTCTTATGTAGACACATCCCTGTGTGGGACCTGAATAACTCGACCACAAAGCATCGGTGGCTGGTGGTGTCAGAAAGCTCACAGAACGAGTGAGGGTACACTCCAGATGCTGGAAGAGCCTGGGCCCAATAGCCCACCTCCCTTAAGCAAAACTCCAGAACAGGATACAGTGCTTATTTTGTATTGCTTTTAGGAATATCGTAACAGGGGAAACTTAGTTCCAATATTCCCAGGAGTGGGAAAGGGGAAAGAGTTTGGGAAAGAAAAGGGATAACAATATAATGAAGCCTTAAAAGAAAAAGAGATGGCCTCCCTGGTGACGCAAGGGGTTACATCTCAGCACTATGAAGCTATCACAACTACTGTAGCAGGAGTTCGATCGCTGGCCAGGGAGCTGAACCACATGGTGCAGCAGACCTCTTCTGTCTCGTCCACTGTTCCCCTTAGCAGTGTATGCCAGTGGATCTGCCTGTTCTGCTCCCCACTCTGTCTCTGGTGAATCCTCTCAACACCCCCCACTCCTCTAGTCAACACCGCAGTTCTTGTATGCATAAATAAATAAATCTTAAAAAAAAGGTACTGTGTGGGCCTCCCTGGTGGCGCAGCGGTTAAGCACTGTGCTGTGGAGCTGTCGGCAGCGGCGACGCAAGTTCGATGCCCGGCCAGGGAGAATCCCACATGGCGCGGCAGACCTCGCCTGCCTTGCCCGCTGCTCCCCTCAGCAGTGTACTTCTGATCTGCCTGTTCTGCTCCCCACTCTGTCTCTGGTGAACCCTCTCACCGCCCCACGCCTCTGGCCTGTACCCCAGCTTATATGTAAAAATAAAAAATAAATCTTTAAAAAAAAAAAGGTACTGTGATTTCTACAATTCCAAGTGCATAAATTATACATGTATAGAAAGTCAGAGCATGAAACTAAAATATTAAAAATTATTCTAGTGAAGAGAGGATGATATTTTTTCCCTTTTTACACCCGTGTACGGTCTCCATTAAAAATATCTTCAGTATGGTACTTTGTAGCGGAAAATATCAGCCACCATGCATAGCATAGCTGTCGCCACTGCTTTCACAGAAGTGTTTATTAACTGCAACTCTATTTCATGGCATTTCTCAAACTCAATAAACTGCAATTAAAAACACACATTTAGGGCCTCCCCGGTGGCGCAGCGGTTGGGTGCTGCGCTGTGGAGCTGTTGGTGGCGGCGCCCTGAGTTCGATGCCTGGCCGGGGAGATTCCCACATGGAGTGGCAGACTCTCCTGCCTCGCCCGCTGCTCCTCTCAGCAGTGTATTACCGTTGCTCTGCCGGTTCTGCTCCCCACTCTGTCTCTGGTGAACCCTCTTGCCGCCCCACACCTCTAGTCTGTATCCCAGCTTGTATGCATAAATAAATAAATATTTTAAAAATGCACATTTAGAAAGTTGTACCTGGGACATACACCTGTGACACATTATTGCCGCTGTTTGAGGAAGCCCAGTAAACTGATAGTATTTAGATGCTACAGCCTGAACTTAAAGTACACAATTAAATTAATTTTCTTTTCTTTTTTTTTAAAGATTTTATTTTTATTTAGACATACAAGCTGGGGTACAAGCCAGAGCTGTGGGGCGGCGAGAGGGTTCACCAGAGACAGAGCGGGTAGCAGAACAGGCAGATCAGAACTACACTGCTGAGGGGAGCAGCGGGCGAGGCAGGAGAGATCCGCCGCACCATGTGGGATTCTCCCCGGCCGGGCGTCGAACTCGTGTCACCGCTGCCGACAGCTCCACAGCGCAGCGCTTAACCGCTGCGCCACCGGGGAGGCCCTAAATTAATTTTCACTTACAGTCAACTTTCAAAAAGAGACTTAATTATTGACTTAACAAAACATTCTAGAGAGCGTTCCACTGTCTTCAGTGTTTTTTGAAGCATTTAACTAGGAGAGGTCTTAGGTACTCTTTAAAGGTTTGGCAGAACTCACTACTCTGCTACCAAAAATTATGAAATTGTACCTTCTGGGAAAAAAATGGATGGATCTTGAGATGATGAATCTAAGTGAAGTAAGTCAGAAACTGAAAGACTGGTGCCAGATGGCTTCACTTATCCATGGAATAGAAATAACCAAAGAAAACATGCAAGAATAATTCTTAGACTCTGAAAAATATACTGGTTCCCAGAGAGCATGGCACAGGAGTGGCGGGGGGCGGGTGAAAGAAGCATGTGCACCTATGGAAATGTGAAAAACACCCGTAAGTTATACACATATGCCAATGCTGCAGTGTGTGAAGTGAATCTTTTGCAGTGTTTATTTTCAAGAAAGGGATGAACACTGCTTTATAAACAAATCCTTTTCATATACCGGATGCCACTCACTATTTCACATAACAAAAGTAGTCACTTATTTGGTGCTATTTCTTGAACAAAACCAGTTGCCAAATACCAGAGAATCAACCTGGATATCACTAGATGAAAAAGAGTCATCAAAAATACAAATGCCCAAGCCCTCTTTGGCAAATATTGATCATTTCTGTGCCTCACAAGCTATTTTAGTAAGCTGTGCATTGAAAACATTTTAAAAAACCCTTTTCCTGCTATTGTGGTGGATTTTTAATTTACCGTGTTCGTTGTCAGCTAATAGTTTCTGTCCTTTGCTGCACATGACAACAGAACTTAAGAAAAGTTCTGAAGTTACCAAAGTATTAAATAAAATACGGCTTTCAAAAGAGTATGTACACTATATACAAAAACTTTTTTTAAATTGAAATGATTGGAAACACTAGTTTAAAGCAGTTTGCAAAAGCCCATTAAAATGTTAACGAATAATTATCCCAAGCTCCACCCCATCCTAATTCCATACGTTCTTTTAAATTTTGCATTAGTACTTTTCTATAGGGTGTTAAGAGTTACATGTTATCCCTTTCAAATCCTTTCAAAGACTTTACCTAAAGCTCCTACGTTAGCAAAAGAATTTGGTTTTCAAAATCCAACTCATCATTTAAAAATTGTTTGGATCTCAGAAAAAATGTGGGGGTATATACCATATATTAGTTCGCCGCTGCAGGATCTGGGAAAGTAGATATCATACTTAAATCTATCTGTACAAGACATGTCAATCTATTACTGTGTTGGGTAAATGGAGTACAAAGAGCCTTTGGTCATCTCAACGAGTGTTTTCATACCAAGGCTCATCAAAGGAAGGCTGCATGGAGGAAAGGAAAGAGCTCAGGAAGAAAGGAAAGAGGGAGGTGGGGAGGGAGGGAAAAAGGAAGGGGTTTTGTTTTTATTTTTTTAAGAATTATTTTTATTTATTTATGCATACAAGAACTGGGGTATAGACCAGAGGTAGGGGGTGAGAGGATTCACCAGAGACAGAGTGGGGAGCAGAACAGGAGGATCTACTGAAATACACTGCTGAGGGGAGCAGCGGGAGAGACAGGAGAGGTCTGCTGCGCCATGTGGGTCAGCTCCCTGGCCTGGGCGCAAACTCATGCTGCAGTGGCTGCTGACAGCTTCACAGTGCTGAGAGTTTAACCCCTGTGCCACCAGGGAGGACCCTGGGTCTTTTGTTTTTAAAGCTTTGTTTTGATATATCAAATAAGTGATTCTGGATCCGTAAGACTGAAAAGATACTGTCGAACAAGATGGGACTAGTGGCATTATAGCAATGTGTCACTTGTACCATAAAATACTATCGCCCTATCATACAATGTTAGATAAGGAAAGCAAGCTGGGACAATGGGACAAAACACACCTTTCCTTTTTTTGTACTGAAAGAATGAGTGAGTAGCATGTTTTGTGATCTACTGCCTAAAAAGACAAGGATAACTTATTCACTCAGCAAAGGTTAGTGAGAACCTACTGTGTGCCAGAGACTGTTGTGGGGATACAGCCAAAGCAAGACACGCACCCCCCCCGCACCCCCCCAGGGAGTGTACATTCAGCCAACAAGGACAACAGTGCTAGGAAGAAACCCTAAGCAGGCGGGCAACAGAGTTGAGAGGAGCAGAAGGCTGAGGAAGTAAAACACATTTAAATATTTAACTGGACACTCACATCAGAAATACCTCAGCACACCAGCACATGGCAGAATATCCAGAACACGGATGTACCAAACTGCAAGCCACAGTTACCATGAATAGCATCTAGAAACCTGTTCAATCATAACTGTTTCACACTCAGAGGGGAGATTGACGGTGCGCCCATATTTGAGTCAATGATGGCGGCCTGTGTGTTCCTTCTCACTCCTCACTGAGGAAGACAAGAAGCGTGTGCACCATGGCCTCATGCAATGGGTAATAATGGGCTGTTATTTAATGATCACCTCTGTGCTGTCTTCTAAGAAATGTTTAATCCACAGGAGCTTTGAAGAAAAGGTTAAAGATACAGCATTATCAACAGAGGAAGAATAAAACCGGAGACCTTCCCTGGGGACAAGAAAAGCTGCAACTAGCAAATGACTCATCAGGATTCAAAATTCAGCTTGATGTTTGATGCAGAAGTGTTGTTATTTTCTCTAAGCAGGCAGGAGAGAAACTAGAGAGACAGAAAATGCTCAAAACCGTACTCTGAGATTAATGGAAGAGAGTAACCAATCTCAAGATAAACATCAACCCAGGGTTAAGCATGTAGTAACTGTTAGCTTCACTGCTGACAGGACCGTCTGGACAATAAATGGAAGGTCCACGTAGAAGACAGGGTGATTTCTGAGCTTCTGCTGTGTGTGGAATTGGCAGCAGAAAAGAAGAGGACTCAGCACTGAAGAGGACTTTCATTAAGGGGTCACCACACCCCCTAGCACCGTTTCCAACCAGAAGCCACTTACACACACCAACGAGCATTAAAAAAAACATATCAATCAGAGAAGAGCCTGAAATACCATTTGAAGTTTACCAAAATCATATACCAGACAAGTAAAAGTGAAATGAGAGCTCAAATAATGAACATGAAGTAGGGTGAAAAGACTGGATATGGATATGAATTTATATGTGGAGATACTTGTATGTTATATGTAACGTAGGAAGTTTGAAAATTTAGGGTATGTAGATAAAACTGAAAGTAAAATATTTAAAAAGTAGAAGTCTTAAAAAAAAAAAAAACAGCTTTTAAAAATGCCGAACCGAGGGGCCTCCCCGGTGGCACAGTGGTTAAGCGCTGCGCTGTGGAGCTGTCGGCAGCGGCAACTCGAGTTCTATGCCCGGCAGGGGAGATTCCCACATGGTGCAGCAGACCTCTCCTGCCTCACCCGCTGCTCCCCTCAGCAGTGTGTTTCCGTCCATCTGCCTGTTCTGCTCCCCACTCTGTCTCTGGTGAACCCTCTCTCCGCCCCATGCCTCTGGCCTGTACCCCAGCTTGTATGCATAAATAAATAAATCTTTAAAAAAATTAAAATAAGAATAAAAATGCCCAGCATTGACTGGAAACAAGTGAAGAGCAATTCTGCCCTGCCCAGCCCCCACCCACCCCTGGCACCCAGCTGTGTTGGGAGCTGTTTCCCCGCAGTGAAGCAGGTCTAGAGAAACACAGGATGATTTCAGCCCTGGCCCAACCCTGAGCATCAAGCCCAGAGGTCGTCGGGAAATGCCAGGAACTCGATTAGCATCGGAAGCTAAAGGATGGCATTCCAAATTAAGTCATTTTTCCACTGAATCAAATTTTCATTGATGACCCTACATAAATAAAAGTACTTGCCTAAAGATAACCACTTCGAACTGTATTTTTAAACACGGGTGCTCAAAAACCTGTATGGAAAAAACTGGAACACAGTAATAGCCTAAGTGACATTTTTGTTTTCTAATTTAGATTTCTGTGCTTTGTTTGCTTGAGGTTTTGTTTGTTCACTTGTGGTAGCCTGTAGCATAGTCTGCAACCCTGAAGGTATTAAGGAGCAGGGAGGGAGTCATTTTCCAAAGCTTTTACTAAACAGTGCAATATACTTTAGAGGTCTATTTTAAGAACATCAGAAAGGATTATGAGATGATGGGAGGGAAGACTTTGAAGGAGAGTGAATTCACCTCAGCAGTTAATGTACGGAGTAAATAGAAGCGGCTCTCAGGGAAGCTTCAAACCCCCTCCTCTGCCCCTCAGCCACCCCCCGGCCAGGGTCTGTCCATCTGGATCACCCATGGACTGGACTCTGCTCTCTCTAGCTCAGCTCTGTGACCCATGTTCTCACTTACAGGGGGCGGTGACTGGTCCAAACACAGCCACAGCCACAGCAAGATCTAAATGGATGAAATCCATCCACTGAAAGACAGCTAAGAATATATACATATTTTTAAAGATTTATTTATTTATGCATACGAGCTGGGGTACAGTCCAGAGGCGTGGGGCGGTGAGAGGGTTCACCAGAGACAGAGTTGGGGGGCAGAACAGGCAGATGGATGCAAACACACTGCTGAGGGGAGCAGCGGGCGAGGCAGGAGAGGTCTGCCGCACCATGTGGGAATATCCCCGGCCGGGCTTCAAACTCGTGTTGCCGCTGCCGACAGCTCCACAGCGCAGCACTTAACTGCTGCACCACCAGGGAGGCCCTAAGAATATATATTTAATACAAGGCAAGCTGGCATATAGTACCAGGAACAGCAGGCACGAACCAGCATGTTGCACAACTGGAGTACAACACAGTATTGTGAGAACGCGGATACCAAGAACAGTTTGCCAAGGAGACTCAGCCGTGACGTTCCCACGGAGGAGCCCGAGTGCCCCATCATCTCGGGGCAGAGGGGAGAGACTGAGCAAATACCCAGTGCAGCCTCCTCCCTCTCTGGGTTTGTTCCCAGTCCATTCTTGCTTTATTAGTTTCTTTAAAGCCCTCCATTGGCTGCCACTGGCCAAAAGCCTATCACTTATCTTGACTTAAAATACTTACAACAGAAAGTCTCAAGCTTGTTACATTAACAAGGGGGGTGCCAGGAGAGGGAACACCAAGGGCCCCCACAATCTGGGGAACTTTTCCACCTCTCCTCTGCCCTGGATTTTTGGGGAGCAATTACAGATAATCTCATCTGTAAATACCTTAATAGTAGATACAGCTTTAAGATAAAAGGGTCTCTGCCAAACAAAATAGCTTCAGGGCAAATTCTTACAGCAGTGACTTGACAGCTACCCCCACCCCCATGTTGGAAGGACCCCCGTGGGGATCGGAGGTACTCAGCCAGCTCCTGGCTGCCAGCTCCCTGGTCATGGTGGAGACGACCCAGAGTGAACAGGGCAGACCTAACGCACCTTAACTCACCTCCCCCAACTTCCTATTTATACCCACTACCAGATATAGTGGGCAGGAATGTTCCAGAAAAGTCACCTGGAGCAGGTTCGGTGTGCTCTACCAAGGATGCGGGGAGGATGCTGAGCTCTGTCCACAAACAAGTCAGGACTAAGCGTGGCCTGTAATTTAGCAACTTCAGGTTTCATCTGTCTCGCTGAACACACGCTCATTATTTTACAAATGTCTAAGACTCTGTCTTACTAAAAAAACATCATTCCAGGGCCTCCCTGGTGGCACAACGGGTTAAGTCTCAGCTCTATGAAGCTAACAGCAGCCACTGCAGCCAAGTTCGATTCCCGGCCAGGGAGCTTCCCACATGGCGCAGCAGACCTCTCCTGTCGCGCCTATTGCTCCGCAGTGGATTCCAGTAGATCTGCCTGTTCTGTTCCCCACTTTGTCTCTGGGGAATCCTCTCATTGCCCCCACCTCCTCCCACCCCCCGCCCCACACCTCTGACCTACACCCCAGTTCTTGTATGCATAAATAAATAAATCTTTAAAAAAAAACCCATATCACTTCATAAAAAGAAAGCAGAGCTGTGTAACTGGTCTTACACAAGGTAAGTAAAAGTCTTGTTCCTCACAGCAAGAAAATAAGTCAGATGTGGGAGCTTATTGGCAAAGTGTGCACTAACTCTGGGTGTCCCAGGTATCTCCTCTCAGCGCTCCTTGCCATTGGTTCATGGGAAATCAATCCCCTCAAAGATGAAAAAATTTTGGGTCCTTAACAGATACAGATAACTGAAGGGTAACAGGTCCTGACAGGTAACAGGTGCTGACAACTGAAGTTCCTAAAAGATCGTGGCCCAGAAAGGTCGCCCTTGCCAGGGGGACCCGCAGGGTAGTGTCTGAAAACGCTCTGAGCCTTACTCTACCACCGATAAGAATTAAAGCCATCTCCGTGGTCCTCACTCTCTCTGCCTTGACACGCTCACGTTCTCAGTGAGGATTAGATTCAAGGATCAATCACTCGTTATCACAATAAAAAACCTATGCTTTAACTTATTTTTTTTTAAAGATTTATTTATTTATGCATACAAGCTGGGGTACAGGCCAGAGGTGTGGGGCGGCAAGAGGGCTCACCAGAGACAGAGTGGGGAGCAGAACAGGCAGATGGACGGAAACACACTGCTGAGGGGAGCAGCGGGGGAGGCAAGAGAGGTCTGCCGCACCATGTGGGATTCCCCCCGGCCAGGCGTCGAGCTCACATTGTGCGCTGCCCACAGCTCCACAGCGCAGCACTCAACCGCTGCACCACCAGGGAGGCCCCCTGTGCTTTAACTTATGCCTTTACTTCTCACGGTCAGAAATCACACGGGCCAATCACTGGGGCCTCCCTGGTGGCGCAGCGGTTAAGCGCTGCTCTGTGGAGCTGCCGGCAGCGGCAACACGAGTTCGACACCCAGCGGGGGAGATTCCCACATGGTGCGGCAGACCTCTCCTGCCTCGCCCGCTGCTCCCCTCAGCAGTGTGTTTCTGTCGATCTGTCTGTTCTGCTCCCCACTCTGTCTCTGGTGAAGCCTCTCGCGGCCCCAAGCCTCTGGCCTGTACCCAGCGTATATGCAAAAATAAATAAATCTTAACAAAAAAAAAAGGGGGGAAATAAAGCCAAGAAGGAATCATCCTCCGGGTCCCATGAACTAGTCAGGGATCCAATGAAGTAGGAAGATTATTTGGGGGGAGACTGATAGAGCAGTTCCTTTTCTACAGGACTGAAGTCTATTAAATAATATCATAGCAGAGAGAGCTTCATTTCTAGTTTATAAAAAATAAGCATTGGGGGAGACTGATAGAGCAGTTCCTTTTCTACAGGACTGAAGTCTATTAAATAATATCATAGCAGAGAGAGCTTCATTTCTAGTTTATAAAAAATAAGCATTAGGGCCTCCCTGGTGGCGCAGCAGTTAAACGCTGCTCTGTGGAGCTGTCGGCAGTGGTGACGTGAGTTTGATGCCTGGCTGGGGAGATCCCCACACGGCACGGCAGAACTCTCCTGCCTCACCCGCTGCTCCCCTCAGCAGTGTGTTTCCGTCGATCTGCCTGTTCTGCTCCCCACTCTGTCTCTGGTGAACCCTCTCGCCGCCCCATACCTCTGGCCTGTACCCCAGCTTGTATGCATAAATAAATAAATCTTAAAAAAAAATAGAAAATAAGCATGAGCAAAAAATACTAAGAAGAAGACCTTAGGGCCTCCCTGGTGGTGCAGCTGTTGAGCGCTGCGCTTTGGAGCTGTCGGCAGCGTGCGATGCGAGTTCGACGCCCAGCCGGGGAGAATCCCACATGGTGCGGCAGACCTCTCCTGCCTCGCCCGCTGCTCCCCTCAGCAGTGTATTTCTGATCTGCCCGTTCTGCTACCCACTCTGTCTCTGGTGAACCCTCTCGCCACCCCATGCCTCTGGCCTGTACCCCAGCTTGTATAAATAAATCTTTTTTTTTTTTTTAAAAAAAAAAGACCTTAAAGGCAAAAGAATAAAATCCTATGGGGTCAAAGTGAGAGGTCATATCTGATGAAACAAGATGGTTCATGAGAAGCAAGGTAAACAACAGACAGTAACTGGGGGGCAAGAGGCCAACTCAAGGGACTTCAGAGAATAGAGTCCTGTTCGATTGTACTGATCATTCATATATACATGGCTGCAGGACCAAAGTCAGAAGTAATACAATGCAAATTGTAGACTATGTTTAAATACTGTTTTAAAAGGTCTTTTCTAAACTATTTAAACTTGAGAAGTGAAACCATCCCATGTCATATGAAATTTTGTATATTTTGATTTAAAGAGGTAAGGTATCCTATCAGCTGTAAGGTTTAAAGGCAGACCATTTACAGGGTCAAGACTAGATTTCTCTGTAAATAAATGAGCAGTCCTAGATTTGATTGTTACCCTTTCTGGGTATATGCCAGTTTTAACCTCAGACATCACATATACATTCTGAGTCAAATAGCTGGAAAAACAGCTGGTCAGGTATTAGAACTTTCTTAGTTGAAATAACAAATGCCCACTTTAAATATTTTTGCAACAAAGTAAGTTTATTTCAATCATTTGAAGCTATACTTATGACTTCTTTTGGTTGTGAAAGTAAGTTATGCTGCTTCTTATGAATAATGGTCTATACAGTTTTCCACCAAGTACCATTAAGATTCCTGATGAATGACTGAGAATCCAACTTAATGGGAAACTCTAGCTTCTTTATAAAACAAGGCAAATTTAAAGCATTCCCCCCGTATCAACATTCTGCACTCCGAAAGTCATTCAAGGTCTAAGGTGGCATGGAAAACGGGTCTTCAGCGTCCGTGCTTAACTCAGGGAAGCACTGTGTGTGTGTGTACGCACGTGTGTGTGTATGTTTGTGTGTGTGTTGGGGGGGGGTGACTTCAAGGAAAGGTCAGAGAGTTAGTGTGAGCTGAGAGGTTCTCCTCTTATGTTTACAGAGCCCGCCAAGTCCCCTTCAGTCACAAGGCTGTTCTTTGGAAGTCCAGACATCTATGAGCTTCTTCAACAGAAGGGCATCTTGTGCTCAGGTTATACCAAGAAGTAAGTTCAAACTGACCATCAGAGTTAGCTTTGGGGGTAACCCCAGAGAGCCACTCCCGTCTCGCTTAGTCCTCCTGACTTCACAGCGGCACCTTTTTGGGAAACAGCTCCCCCACCCGCGCCCACCCCCCGCTTTGTGAAGCAGAGAGATTGCCCAAGTCTGGGAGGGAGACAGCTCCAGCCCCGCTGGCTCTGCACTGCAGACAGCTCAAGAGTCCCTCAGAGCCCCCCGACCACAGGCCCAGCAGCCCACCCCGCAGCCCCAGCCCCACGCAACTGCAGACACTGCCTTCCTTCAAAAAATAATTCAAGGGAAGTAGAACTCGTAAAGACGAGGTTGGGATGGAAAACCCCGCCTCCTCCCTGGACCGCTCCTCTGTGGCTTCAGTCCAGCGAGGGCTGGGACAGTTGGCAGCCCCCAAGGGGCTGGGCCTGCGCTGGGGAGCAGGACCTGGGGGGCCATGCAGGCCTGGGTGGTGGGGTGCCCCCAGGCAAGCGCTGGGTTTGCGGAGAGGTGTTGCTCACACACGCAGATGCTGCGTCCACTCACACCCCGCAAGGCCCTCGGTAACCATTCTTGTTCTCCAGTTAATGAGGCCTCTGTGGGACCAGGGTCCCAGAGGGCTGCAAGGCCCTGAACTTTCACTCGACTCAGCCTGGCGATTTACTTTGTGTGACTGCAGTTGTTGTTGTTTCTTATCACCTATCTTGTTTTTAAAAAAGGGATCCAACATAAGGTGTCAGGAAATAGTGAAGCATACAACCCATAGACTGCTTCAGTCTTCTGGGTCACCTAATTACAGACACCTCAAACCCTCCAAGCAACCTCCGAGATTATAGCCATCTCCCCCCCCTCAATCACCCTGACACCACTTTTCAACCTACAAATAACTTTCAAGGAACGTAAAGCCGAAACCCTTGGGTGGCCCTTCAAGGATATGACTATTTGCTATAATTTCAGTTCTCAAAATGTTAAAGGAAAAAACAAGGTGAATCCTTGAGAAGTTCTCTGCTATCTTCGGGTTTCCCTTCATTTCTCCAGACGTTACCCCCTTCCGCACCCTTTTAAAGAGGCGACCTGGGGCTAAGGGCAGGATCACAGGTGTCCAGAGCTTCTGATAACAGACAAGGGAGATTCCCCAATGTACTCCCATGGGGAGGCACCAGGGCCATCCCTGTCTGAGGCATGAGCCCGAAAGCTAGACCTCCAGCCAGTGGGCAGAGGTGGGACTAGAAGCTGGCATCTGGCTTCAGAGTTTAAGCTCTTACCATCAGCCTATGTTGTCATTTTCTAAGTTCTTGGCCTACTTTTACAATTAGCAATGAACTGTTTTTTCCCTCCTCATGGGCTTCCTCCCACGAGGTCTTCTGGGGTTCTGGGGAGAGATTCGAGTTTTCCCTCCCCGCTCTGCTCGGCCCTCACCCTTCACCCTCCCCGGCCCCCTCACCCCCCCGGCTGCCCCGCAGCTGCCATAGTGGCCATGCAGGTAACGGTCTATTTGCTCTGTGAGGTGATTTCCTCCAAATATTAGCCGGCCCCACCTTCTGACACCCAGCTCGGTCACCTGAGGCCTTCAGTGACCCTGTGTCTGTTTACCTGGCTCCCTGGGGACTTAAGAGAGGAACATTTCCTGGAAATAGTGTGGGTGGACAGCTCACTGTGGTGAGGTGTTTAGTATCTGAATCACTCCTGTTGCCTAGTAACATGTTTGGCAGGGGAAGGTGACTCAGGCACAGCTACAGTCAGGTACAGGCAGATGCTTATACCGCGCACCGTTCTCCTGCACTGCCCTGCCAATCTCCAGCTCAACCTCGACCCCGCATGTGCCCAGTGAATAGAGATTCTGAAGTTCTTTCCAAGTCAGGGAATTCAAAAGGCACTCAGCTGTCCGGGGATCAACAGATTCCTCTCACAGAGCTGAAATAACAGGCTACCTTCTTGTTCCTATTGAGTTCTGGAGAAAACGTTCAAGATCAAAAGGCATTATGGGCTTCTTAAGCCAACGCATGAGCTGGGATGAGATGTCTGCCAGCCCCGTAATTCTCTCATGAATTCACAGTTAATGAATGTGTTCCTAAAAAGTACTGAGTCACTAACTCTGACCTCACATTCAAAGAATTCTTTCCAGGCACCAGAGGGTTGACTCAGCTGGTGGGCCACACGTCAGCCAGAACAGCTGGTACGTGTGTCCACAGACTGTCTTTATACCCAAACGAGGAGCGCAATTATCAGCAGCCTCAGAACCGAGGGGGCTCACCCTCAAATGCCATCATGAAGATAAACAGATGTCACCATCGGCCTGAGACCCCCTCACTGACCTGTTGTCAAACCTTAGCACACTGCCTAGTTCAGTCCGGAATCCAAAAATCCAGGTGCTGACACTCTGGGCTGGCATTTCATGTAAATTCTCCACTGGTCAGTAATAGTCCTCCAATATTTTATGGAGGTAACATTTTTCCTAGTTACTTCCATTCAGTAAGTAGTCAAAGGAGGAAAAATGGTTTAAAAATCACCACACACGGGGCCTCCCTGGTGGCGCAGCGGTTGAGTGCTGCTCTGTGGAGCTCTCAGCATCGGCGACGCGAGTTCGACGCCTGGCCAGGGAGAATCCCACATGGTGCGGCAGACCTCTCCTGCCTCGCCTGCTGCTCCCCTCAGCAGTGTACTTCTGATATGCCTGTTCTGCTCCCCACTCTGTCTTTGGTGAGCCCTCTCACTGCCCCACGCCTCTGGCCTGTACCCCAGCTTGTATGTATAAATAAAATAAAATCTTTAAAAAAAAAAAATCACCACACACAAGGACACATGCCAGATAATGGGACTTGGGGATCCTTCTTTTCAGCTCTGCCTGCTACCAGACCAAGGAAGGCAGCGAAGACCATGCCTAAATATTACCTGCACTGTGCTGGAATGCCCTGGATCCTAAATGTGTTGCCTGCTTGTGGACAGAGGGTAAAAATGTAATGTCTAAAGTTTTATTTCTTCTTCCTTTCATCAAATAATATCCATCTTAACACAGTAAGTTTGATGCTTGTACTATTAAAAGTCTAATAGATGATATATATTATACTTTGTTCTGGACAGCTATAGAAGGGTGTAACTCATGAAGATTTTTGTCTTGAACATGTCAAAATTGCGTCACCTTCAAAATGTTTTCATGTTAAAGGGGTAGTTGGAGGGGGATGTCTTTCCTGTATAATCTAAATATTTTCATGTTAAAGGCGTAGTTGGGGGATGTCTTTCCTGTGTAAGAATTCCTGAAGTCCATTTGAGAAATGCCACAGCCCACTTAAGAAGAGGGCGCTCTCGTTACCTAGAACTGGCTGGCTGTGGGTTACAGTGCAAGCAATGTGGAGGAAGTTTTTCTCCAGGGCATTTTTTTCCTAAGATTTATTTATTTATTTATTTGTTTATTTATGCATACAAGCTGGGGTACAGGTCAGAGGCGTGGGACGGCGAGAGGGTTCACCAGAGACAGAGTGGGGAGCAGAAAAGGCAGATGGACAGAAACACACTGCTGAGGGGAGCAGTGGGCAAGGCAGGAGAGGTCTGCTGTGCCATGTGGGACTCTCCCCGGCCGGGCGTCGAACTCGCATCACTGCTGCCGACAGCTCCACAGCACAGCGCTTAACCGCTGCACCACCAGGGTGGCCACTCTCCAGAGTATGTTTAAGTCCTTAACCATGTCTGAGCAAGTTCTCCCACCTTGGACTTCCTAATTGACAGAGATGCTGCAGTCTTATGAAGTTCTGTGTTCACCTTTGCAACGGGGGAGAAATTGAGATTCCTGGGGGAATTCAGTCTTGAACATGAAACTGCCAGCAGGAAGTTTAGAATTCAAGCTCGGGAATCTGCTCCTGATGACCTGCTCAGTCGAGTTTCAGCTAACAGAAGAAGACGGGGCTCCCGTGCCATGAGTGAAGATGTCTGCTATTCAGCCCCATCTGTGATGGTGGTAGTTTCCTGCACAGATGTGCTGAGAGCTGAACTGTCACTAATTCTGTCTCACCTTGAATCCTTATTTACACTTCAACTAGAGCTCTGAATGTCTGCTATGACCAAGCAAACCAGAAAGACCTGGTTCCCACCCCCACTGACCTGCAGCCTGGTTGGGGAAACTGTAGCACAGGGAGATAGGTGTTGGGAGTTCCAATCTATAGGGCCATGTTGCCAAGGCAACCCCCGCTTCTCCCCCCAAGTTCAGAAGGGCCAGCAAAGGCTATTTGGAAGAAAGGGCCTTACTACATAGGTCTGAAGGATGAACAGGGGTCAGGCAAGGTGGGGTATGGTGAATGCAAAGGCCTGAAGGCGCAAAGGAGAATGGTTCCTGTGGGTGGGAACAGAAGGACAGCAGGAAGGACGGGCTGGCTCCAGAAGAGGACTGTGCCTCCAAGATGGTGGGGTCAGGAAGTGCTCAGTTTTGTGTTCTGATTCATAACACATAGAAACCAAGAAGAGTTCAGGAGAAAATGACCAGCTCCTCCCCATGCCTGAGAACAAACACATGTGTATGGCTCCTGTAACCATCTCCTATCGGGTCAGTGAGATGCCACCGCACAACCCAAGAAAGCAGAGCAATGCAGAGCCCAGCCTATGGAGAGAGATGACCTGAGTTCAAATTCGAGTTCTACCTCCTTCTAGCCAATCACTTAACTCTGGGCAAGCCACTTAAACCCTGTCTCAAGGTGAAGTTAATAGCAGCTACATCATAAGGCTCCCATGGAAATTAAAATGGGGTGCTACATATAAAACACTAGAACGGTGGTTGCCACGGTGTCATTTAGTCTTAACTGCTATCATCAAAAATAGACCACTCAGTCATAAGCATTAAAAAATGATTGCTGGGCCTCCCTGGTGGCGCAGCGGTTGAGCGCTGCGTTGTGGAGCTGTCGGCAGCAGCGATGGAGTTCGATGCCCGGCCAGGGAGATTCCCACATGGCGCGGCAGACCTCTCCTGCCTCGCCCGCTGCTCCCCGCAGCAGTGTATTTCTGATCTGCCTGTTCTGCTCCCCACTCTGTCTCTGGTGAAGCATCTCACCACTCCACACCTCTGGCCTGTACCCCAGCTGTATGCATAAACAAATAAATCTTTAAAAAAAAAAGATTGCTCTGAATTACACATAATATTTTTAAGCAACATAAATAATTCTCTCCAGAAGCAACCTAAGTGCATTAGGAAAAGCAGATTAAACATCCCTGGTGAACATTTTTCATCAGTTTTCCATTTGAATATTCAAAAATTTTAAATGGGATGATAAGTAGACAAGTAAATAAAGCAAGTTTTGTTTTAATCTTTGTCACTATGTCCTGTTGGGACAAAGGTCTGTCATCTTAAGCGAAGTTTCCAGAACTATTTGTTTGCAGACAAACTTTGAATCAGAGTATACTTAGAAATCAGGGCATCTAACTAAAATTCCATGGCCATGAAGTCAAAGAAATGTGAGTAAATCCATTTCCTAACAGTCAAATTATAGAAGATTAGAGCAAGAATTTTTTCAAGCCTAAATACAGACATGGAGAGAACCGAGGACCCAGTGTGGATTCGGCACGAAACACAAGCCCTCCAGGACCCAGGGCCTTCCTGCTATGTCCAGATGTTAGATGGAAGTGCTAACTCCCTGTGCACAAACCTGAAGGATTGCCTGCCTTACAATAACACACAGGTGACAAGTCAAAACATAATGCCAAAGACGACTTAATCACATGCTAAAAATAGGTTTGTCCTCACAACTGGCCCTGTGGGTGACAGAACACTAACCTGCCTCAGAGCAGGCTGGGCTGGGCACCCGAGCTCACTCCCAGTTAGGTGACTTGGCAAGAGGATGCACAGGACCCACGGGGAGTTGTACTCATGGCGATGGCTTGTGAGAGCACAAGGGGTAAACGCAGACTCTGCAAAGCAAAGAGGCACGAATCAAGCCCGGAGGAGACGCACCCAGGAGCGCGTCCCAAGGCACCCTCCTCCACAACTCATAGATTGTGCTGGGTTTTCCCAGCCGGGCGGGCGTTGTGACAACACCTGTGAAATGGGGCCTACCAGAAAATCGTGTTAGTGACTCGGCATCTGGGTTGGTCACATTAAGAACCTTCTGCTGGGTGTGTATCCAAACTCTACACACCCCCAAAGCAAGCAGGTCTTCAACAGAAACCATACCGTTTGCACACAGTTCAAGCAGAGGGAGCCCTGGGATCAGGGAATGCGGGAACACTCCCCAGGTTTAAGTTCCCAGGTGCCACCCGCCTAACGCTAACTTAGCCAGAAAGTCTTTCCACAGTCAGCAGGCTGAGGCCTACTGTGAATTCACTTTACACACCGTCTGATCGCAAGCAGCCGGAGGACAGGCCCAAACTATAGGAGAGAAGCCTCATCTGAGCAGGCCACCTCGGTGTGCGTCAAGCACTTAAAATGTTCCATTGGGAACACAGACACAGCACTGTCTTATTTTAGACTGCTACAGAGCAAAAGGCCTGCGAGGCCTTTGTGGTGCCTCTCTAAAATGAAAAGTTGATTTCTAGTCTTGCTGATTTTTTTGAGCATTTTCTTTTAGAAAATATCACTGAAAAAATCTGAATACAATGTGCTCCTCAACTGAAACTACTGTGAGAAACAATTCAACCTAAGAGATTACAGAGAATCTAGGCCCAGGTCAGGGCTTTTCCCGAAAGTTCCTAGCAAGGGTAAGAGTAAGAAACACCCTCTGGGAGCATCTGATAAGATAGCCATCCTATCCATCCATGCACCTTAGGCCAATTCTTTTAGTTTTTTTTAAGTGCCAGCAATTCTACTTTGCAAATTATATGCATACAATTGTGTACATACAGAACAACCTATGTACAAAGTGATTTAGTGCAGTATTGTTGAAGAGCAAAGGATTGGCTGCGACCCAAGGAGGCATCAATAGGCCACTATTTACATTGTGGTACATCCATACAATGGACCACTCTGTAACTGAGCAGGGGAAAGAAGAATGAGGAGGCCTCTTGGTACTGTTGTTAAGCCTGCATACATAGGCCCGGAGCAAACATACATTGCCCAGAAGCACAGCTTGTGATCTTTTTACTCTAACAGGTGACAAATAGGAATTCATATTCCTACTTGCTTGCTTGTGCATAGAGGAAATCTGCAAGGATGGGTCAGATGCTGAACAGAGGCTGGGAGGCAGACGGTGGAGGCAGAATTTGGGCAGAGTCTGTGAAGGTGAAAAACTATTAAAATGTTATTCTTGAAACAAAGTCTTTCTTTTCTAACCCAAGTTATATCAACCTGGCTCCCTGTTTAGTGTTAATTTATTGCTGTTTATTATTCAATATTCTTCTCTATTTTTGTAGTGATTAAGCTAGAACATAAGATTGCTTTTCTTCTTCCCAAGTCATGTCACAGCTCTCTCCTGGGAGTCCTGTCTGTCTGTTATCTTCAAGGGGGTCTCCAGGACACCCGAAAATGACCAAAGTTCCTCATCTGTCCTCTCTCATTTGTTAGCTGAGGACATTTGGGAGATTGTTGAGAGCAAGGACGTGGGTTTGTTTCCTGCCTTTTTTGCAAGACTGAAAAGAGCAACCGGCACTCAGATAACATTCAGTGAGACATGAATTCTTTACCTGGGGGGAGGTCTCACTGGGGTCGAATATTCAGAAATCATCATCATTTCCTGAATTGGCCCAACAGGCATCCTAACCCTACAGACATTCCTAATTATTCTGAATTTTATAGACAACAAACAAGCCTAAAGGATGCTGGACAGAAAGGTGACTCTTCAAAAACCACAGACATCGATTACTAATTAATTTGGGATTACATAAAGTCCTTTAAGGGAAACCCCACATGGATGAGAATCCAGGGGAAAGAACGGCTGTCTTCAGCATGAAATGAGCCCGGAGCAAGCTGTCCACAGCACAGAGAAGAGAGCGTGCCTTCGGCATTAAAAATGCCACTGCTGGGCCTCCCTGGTGGCGCAGCGGTTAAGAGCTGCGCTGTGGAGCTGTCGGCAGCAGCGATGCGAGTTCGACGTCCAGCCAGGGAGAATCCCACATGGTGCGGCAGACCGCTCCTGCCTCGCCCGCTGCTCCCCTCAGCAGTGTATTTCTGATCTGCCTGTTCTGCTCCCCACTCTGTCTCTGGTGAACTCTCTCACCGACCCCCGCCTCTGGACTGTACCCCAGCTTGTATGCATAAATAAATAAATCTTTAAAAAACAAAACAAAATAAAAATGCCACTGCCATTTTTATTTTTAAGAACAAAATTAGCCTGGAAATTAAATTCAAATGAGCCTAGACAGGGAATTGGGTTTCACAAAGCTAGACACTGAAGAGAGCCCTGACCTTCCCCTCGGGGGTCGGGGATGCATGTGACTAGCCCACCTCTGCACTCGGTCGAAATTCCGAGGGAGGAACCAGGGAGGCTGCCGCACAGGGGGCGCGTGTACTGAGGTTTCCTTGAAGATTTTGATCGAACATTCTGGAAGGCTGGGGCTGCAGGTCCTGAGGGCTGACTTTGGGCAGTCGTGCTAAGGGGAGGAAATGCAGGTGTTGCCACTGCCACTCACCCAAGCAGCTTGGAATCTAAGGCTCTTCTGAAGATAAAATCGCGAAGGTCAGAGTTAAGGCATTTCTGAAATGTCTTCACTGGCAGAGAAAAGATAACAGAGAAGCGGTAGGCCAAGTGGCGCCACTCTGGGAGGGAGCTCGAGAACGCCTGTCCGCAGCTGGCGGTCCCGAGTCCCACCCGGTCCTGGCAGTGGTCAGCGCGCCCAGTGTCCTCAAGTCCCTCTGTCAACACAGACAGGCAGGGGTGGTGGCTCTCGGAGGCGGCCAAGGGCGAGGGTAAGCAAGCAGGAAGCCTTGCTGCTGTTCTGGGGTTTCCCTGGGCAGAGCATGCCTCCCAGGTGCTGTGCCCTGGAAGCGGCCCCAGGACGATAGTGGCTCGAGCAGGTACTGAGGTTTCAGGAGGAGAAAACAACCCAGCCACTCACTCCACCGGCATTTACTCGGCCAGTCACGAGTCACTTAGTAACCAGCTCCCTTCTGAGAAATGCACTGTTAGGTGAGCCTGCCTCGGCAGGAGGGCATAGAGTCTCCTCACTCACACCCACGTAGACCGGCCTTCTGCACACCTGGGTGCTGGCGGAGCCCTAGGACCCAGTGCTACACATGCAGCCTGTCCTTGACACGTGTCCTTAAGAGGCCATGGCTGTCCCTGCCAGCGCTGCCTCACGTGAGAAGACACAAGGAGGCCGGTAGACGCCAATGGACAGCCGGCCAGAGTCAGCACAGCTGGCGTGGCCTGGGGGAAAGCGGCTGATCAGGAGGTTCTCTGGAGCCTGAGGAAAGTGCCTAAAGATGAAGTAAAAATGCAGGTAGGGGCAGCCACGGAAGAAGAGACCCCCAAGAATCTAGGCCAAAGGAGCAGCTGACTCAAAGGCCCCGAGGAGGAAACGAGTCAGACAGGTGGAAAGAACGAGAAGGCAAGCATTCCTGCAGCGTTGCTATCAGGAGCAGGGGAGTTCAGAGTTCAGGGCCTGCAGGCCAGGCAGGTGACAACCCCCACAAAGGGCAAAGCCGGGGTCCTGGAAATGAGGCAGCGTGTGTTTGCAGCCTCTGCCCTCACATAAGATGGCACAGGACTCCCTCTGGGATACATGCAGCGGAGGCCATCTTCTACAGATGTTTTTAATGGACTTTAATTTTTAAGAGCACTTCTGGGTTCAAAGTGAATTTAAGTGGAACCCACAGAGACTCCCCTGTTTCTCCTGCCTCCACACATGAGCAGGCGCCTCCATTGTCAACGTCCTCCAGAGAGTGAATCTACATGGACAAGACATTTTCACCCAGAGTCCATAGTTGATACGAGGGTTGACTCTTGGGTTTGCGCATCATGTGGGTTTGGAGAAATATAAATGACACATACCCACCACGCACAGCAGTTTCATGTCCTGAAAATCCTCTGTGCTCTCCCTGTTCATGTCTCTCTTCCCTATTTCATGGATTTAAAATAGCTGAAATTTGACTTGGGGGTGGAAGCACCACTTCCCAGAAGTCTAGAGTTCATGCACTGTAATGTAGGGATCCTAAGAATACACCTGAGACCCTCCCCTCCACCCCTCTCTCATACAAGGACTGGGTAGTTGACATATGGACCTTTTAACTGCCTAAAAATTTCTTTTTCTTTTTTTTTTTTAAAGATTTATTTATTTATACATACAAGCTGGGGTACAGGCCAGAGGCGTGGGGCGGCGAGAGGGTTCACCAGAGACAGAGTGGGGAGCAGAACAGGCAGATCAGAAACACACTGCTGAGGGGAGCAGCGGGCGAGGCAGGAGAGGTCTGCCGCACCATGTGGGATTCTCCCAGGCTGGGCATTGAACTTGCATGGCGAGCTGTCGACAGCTCCACAGTGCAGCGCTCAACCGCTGCGCCACCAGGGAGGCCCTAACAAATTTCATTAAGCTCTCTGTTTACCGATTACAAGATATAGTCTCATCTGGAACCTTCAACTTATTTCCACTTTCACCAAAGCACTCACTGTCGGAAGCCACTCCTTGTCACTCCTTGAATATACCCAAGATAAATTAAAACACGAGTCCACACAAACTCTTGTACACAAATGGCTACTGCAGCATCATTTGTACAAACAGCAGAGATAATCTGAACGCCCATGAACCCATCCATGAAAGGCTGATCACACTAGTCTCCGGCCAGACAGAGGCAGCAGGCAGTGGATGAGCCCACAGCCTGCCACCGAGGGGAGAAGCAGCCCCAAGAGAGCACGGGGAGTCTGGCCCCACTGACGTGAAGTGGGCAGAAGAGGCGCATGCGCACAGATGGCGCACTGGGGATTGTCAGGGACTAGGGGAAGAGGACGGTCCTCTGAACGCTGATGGGGATGGGCTTGCCTTTTAGGGGTGATTAAAAATTACTAAATTAGATAGAGGGAGACGGATGCACAGCTCTGTGAATATACTAAGAACCACTGAGTTGTACTCTAAAGGGTGAATTTTATGGTACGAGAATTGTATGTCAATGAAGCCGTCATAAAATGAAAGAATACAGGTGTGTGTGAGGTGCGGTGTGGAAACAGGCAATAAGAGGTGGACAGGGCTGCATGAGGTGTGGTCCAGAGCAAGAGGGAGCGACTCTGACATGCCAGAAGCCTTGGGAGAATGCGCATTTGTGCTGACTGCGCCACTTCCAAGCACCAACACGGGACACCTAAGTGCCCCAGGGCAGAGGGGTGGGCTAAGATGTGGTGTAGACACAGAATGGAAGACTACTCTGCTATCACCAAAAGATAAACAGGTGCCAATTGTGGCAAGTGGATGGAGCTGCAGTGCACTGTGCTAAGTAGAATAAGCCAGAAGGAGAAAGACAAAGGCAGGACAGTTTCCCTGGTATGTGGAGTATAAAGAAACAAAACAAAGTGTCGGATAAAGCCAAACTAAGAACTAACTCCAGAAAGCTGACTGTAGAACTGAGGGTTTGTGACGAGAAGGGGGGGCAGTGCCCTACGCTGGTGGGCTTCCGGTGTCCTGGTGATGGGTTTGGTGTGATAACAATACCTGGCGAGGAGATCCCATACTTCTAAAGTATAAACAGCGATGCAAACCAGTGTTATCTCAATTTTTAAAAAGTCATGCTGATCGTTTCAAAAACTTTCTGAACCCATCCTGACATAAGGTCACGTTAAGAAATGACTCATTTTAATAGTCTCAAAGAGGTTTGTGGTTTCTCTTAGTGTCCAGAATAGATCCTATGAACTGCTGTGTGAGGGTGAATGCTGATTCAGAGGAGGGTGAATACAGACCAGGCATTTCTGCTCACCAGCTCTCGTGTTGAAGGGGGGCTGTTTCCTGAGTGAGTACTGACTGTTTCATCTGCTTCCGTAGGTGACTGGCCCGACACTGGACCTGTGCCTCAGTTTCCCTATCTGTAAGTAGGAAGAACAACAATACTAGCCTCATAGGGTTCTTAAGAGGATCAACAGATGTGATCCTTATAAAGGGCTTAGAAGCAACAGCCGGCACGTAGTATTGTTGGGGAGGAAGCTGACCGTCCTCCTTTCTCTCAGGATCTGAAAGACTAGAAAATCACCAAATGGACACGAGAGGTTAGCAAGATAAAAGACAGACTTTTGATGCACACGAGGTCCATACCTAGAATTATGGCATCAACAGCCGCTCATTCCAGTGAGGTGATGGAGTTCCCAGAAAGGAGGCCATAAGTTTAGGTGGGAGAACACCACAAAGAACGCTGCGATTGACGGAAAAAGGCACTTTTCAAAGGATGCCACAAAGGAGATACAGGTCTTGTTTTTAGGGAGGTGGCTCGTTAGGCAGAAGATATCATTCCTACCTGTCCCTTGATTTCTTTCAATTCAAAACCACCAGTGTGTCGCCCAGGCACCTCCCGGCAGCCTGCTCTGGGCCCCGGGGTGCACGGTCTCGATCTGAAATGGCTACAGCAGTGACAAAAAAGGCCAGGGGAACAGAGGGTCCGAGGTGAGTCTTACAAAGTGATGAAAACTAGGGTGCATATTAGACTCCCGGGTCCTTTGAAAAGAGAGCAGAAGCATAATGTCCCAAACTCAGGGAGAGTGCGTGTGTTGGGAGAAGGGGAGCAGGCACCCCGTTGTGCTGCCCGGTACAGAGACTGCCCGGACTTTCGGCCGTGATGCTCACGGAGGGGCCACGCACAGCCAGCGGCGAAGGCCAGGCAGACAGCACATGCGGTCTCCCGCTGCATCCCTCGGTAAGCCCCGGGGCCTACCTTCGTGACTCTGGTAGGAAGCCAAGGCCGCAGAACCGAAACAGCCACCCCCGGGTGCGGCCCAGGAAGCCCATGGCCCAGCCGTCCCTCCTGTTCGCCCGCTTCCCTCAGCCCCGAGGGGAGCGAGGAGGAGCGCGCCCAGGGGGGCGGCGGCGGGGGTCCTCCAGCACCGGGGCGGCCCAAGCGCAGCCGCCTGAAGCCACGGAGTCCCCAGAAGCACCTGCTCTGTGTCTGACAGGCTTCAGGGAGCCGCCGCCAGGCAGCGGGGCAGCCCCAGCGTCTCTGGGGGGAGCAACTGCAAGGTCGCTGCCATCTGTCACCGACATCTCCACCTTGGAGCTGGTGGCGCTGTTCCAACTGACAAAAGCTCTTGTGGTTAAGGCGCATCGCATTGTGAGCTGGAAGAGAGCTCCGTTTCCATTTTTACAAACTAGTTATTAGAGAGCGTGCCTTGGCGAGAAAAGGCCTGTGTTCCCTCAGGTATTGCTGCGCGGGGGCGGAGGAGCCCCGGAGTCCGGCGCGGGAGCGGACATCCCAGCCCAGGCCTCCAGCAGGCAAAGCCCGCTGTTCTTAGTCCTAAGTACTAAGAATAATGCTAAGAAGAGGGTTCAAGTTGGTCACCGACTTAGCCATGTATTTTCGCTGGGATACTTGCGTGGCCTTGCTAAAGCACCACGGGAAAGCAGGAAGGCCGCCCACGAGGAAGGAGAGCGGGGGCGCAGACGGCGGGCGGGTCCCCGCGCGCCCAGACGGACTCGGCTTCCTGCCAGTCTTTCTCGACTCGTCCTGACTGCTTCGGGCTCTTCATCTGCTCCACACTCCTCTGTGCTTCTCCTCCATCATAGCGGCTCGACGCTCAGATTCTCTCTTTTCTGTCAGACCGTAAGCGCCACGAAAGAGGAGCCCGCCTCTGTCGGGTTTTCTGCTGCCCTCCCGGGAGCGCTCACTGCCTTCTAAGACAGCCAGCTGGGCTCCTGAGGGCCCTCACCAGCAGAAGCAAGATAACAAGCCACTGTAGCCCTCCTGCCAGGGGGCAGGGAGGGAGCATTTGAATGGTGTGGATGCCACAAGGCGGACACCGGGCAGGTCTCAGGAGTCCTCGCCTGTGCCTATGGCAGGTAAGAGTGAGACAGCGAGGGAGGGCGGAGCCGAGAACACAAATTCAGATGGGGACTTTAAGAGTAAAACTGTATTATGACTACTCAAATGGCGTTTTCTAATTATAGACTCTTAAACTTAAAATACCTTCAAAGGTCACTCCACTCCTCCCTCTGCCTAGTACAGAGCTTAGGCAAAGCCTGCAGGAACAGGAATCTTTACTTTTTTAAGCCCAGAGAGGAAGATTGAACAAGAGATTAAAAAGCCCTGAATCCCGCAACCTCTGTTCTCTACAGCTTTTCTGGTACCGCTTCCATGAAGAAACAGTCAACGATCTAGTTCTTCATGACACAAAGTTGTTATTGTCACATCCAAACTCCTCAGAGGAAAAGCCATAAAGATATGACAAGAAGGTCACATAGTAGCCCAAGAGTGAAACTTAGTTATTTAAAGAAATGCTTCCAGGCCTCCTGCAAGGAAAGAAAAGAACCTTTCAGACCTGAACTTTCAAAGTGAAAAGTGTTTCACCAAAGAAACTCTCCCAAGTCAAAAAAGAGAGATGCCACAGTTTTACAGATGAAATTGGCTAAAAAACAAAAACACAAGAAACGAGAAAAACCACCAGGCTGTTCTCCAGTACTATGCTGCAAGTACCCCAAGAATGTAAACAAAGGCTTAGCTCTCAGTCTCTGAAAACTGGAACCTCTGCTATCTAACCTGAGGGGGTTGCTTAACTCAGTTGTGGTGGGTGGTTCCAAAGTGACACTGAAATAAATCTTTTCCATATTTAGCGGGGAGTGACAGGAGAGTCCAGAAACACTCATGACTTTTATGACTATCAAACAGTGACCCAGCTTTTTGAAAGTTGCATTTATAAACAAATGTTGGAAAAAGGATGTGAGCTGCTAACAGGTGATAGATTTCTAGAGGACTCGAATGTTCCTTTTGCTTAATCAGCTTTCAAACTTCCTACAATAAACAGGAGTTTTATTGATAGTTTCAAAATTAAAGAGAAAAGATGAGGCAAAAACCTCAACCCCAAATATCTACCACCATATTATAGTTTCTTTTAAGAAGTTTATTATGACAAGCACATAGTCTATTTAGTATGACTGTGTACTATAGCTAAAAACAGTAAACCTCATTTAAAAAAAAAATTGGTCACTATGTGTGGGGTATGAAAATAAAAATATTCTGTCCTGAAACATTTTCTTTACAGCAAGATGCCACTTGTGGTAATGCACCACCAAGAAGCAAAAGGGCCCATCTCTCCCGTTAAAGAGCGCATAATTACACAGTTCAAAAAATTAAAGTCAAATGCACAAGTGTACTATAATTCCTACTCAAAGAAAATCCTGTCTTTGGAAATAAAAATAAATCGCAAGGGAAAAATGACATGGATAAATATGAATTAAGACAGAAAAAAAATTGGGGAGAAGGTGTTAGAAAGAAGTTGCCAGAAAGCATTCACCTCCAGTCGAAGAGAGAGAGTGTTTGTTGGCAGGCAGACTAATTCCTCAGAAACACAGAGGTGTCATCAAAAAACCACAAAGGACCTCTGAGCAGAAAAACAGGGCCTCCCTGGTGGTTAAGTGCTGCGCTGTAGAGCTGTTGGCAGCGGTGACGCGAGTTCGATGCCCAGCTGGGGAGATTCCTGTATGGCGCGGCAGACCTCTCCTGCCTCATCCACTGCTCCCCTCAGCAGTGTGTTTCTGTCGATCTGCCTGTTCTGCTCCCCACTCTGTCTCTGGTGAACCCTCTCGCCGCCGCACGCCTCTGGCCTGCACCCCAGCTTGTATGCATAAATAAATAAATCTTTGAAAAAAAAAGATGCCCATCCAGGCAAATCTCTGGGTGTGGACCCATTCCCTCTAGTTTTTATTTCTTTTTCTCCTAACTTCCTGTTGTTCTTGCTATTAAGATCTTGGTTAGTCTCCTCATTAGTTATCAGCAGTTTGCTTCTCTTGGGAGAAACATTTTAAAAAGCAAACAGTTGGCACTTACTTAAAGTCTTTAATAAAGAGGTTACCTGGTTTACTGTGTGTATCCCTACCCTTCTCAGATCTTCTCACCCAACAGGTTTCTAACTTTCCTTCCTAGCAATCTCAAAGCAAATGACATACTGGCATATTTGCATAATCTGCTAATTTACACAGCAAACTCTTACTTTAAGTCTTGCAGAAGGATGATGTTCAGGAAACAAAATAAGAGTCAAGAAAGTAAACTCTTAAAAGAAAACAACAAGCAGTAAGAATAACCAGCCAAGAGGAAGAAGAAAGAAAGTAGAAATGAAATGATAAGCACGTAAGTAGAAGATTTTGCAACTGAACCTTGACCAAGATGAAAGAAGATGAGGAAAAGCACCTTGAGTCACTTGGGGAGGAGGGGCCAGAGGTGCTGCTGATGGAATCTGAGGTACAACCTAGGCTCTGATGGGCTGTCACAAAGGGAACAGTGATGCTGACCACGAATATCCGTCAGCCTCAGGCTTTTACCTTGGGCTTCTCAGTCATGCCTGGTCAGTGGCTATACCTCAGGTGCAGGAAGGAAAAGCTGCAGGAGTAAACATCATGGATGTCATGATTAATGCCCACGCCGCTGTCTCTCACACACATTTATAGTACCATCCACAGCTCTGGATACCGGGGCGCCACCTTTATCTCAGAATACAGCACCTTTGAGTGGAGGATATAGTTTATGACATGAAAAAAGAAGCTTTGAGGTTCCCTGCCCACCTCCCTAATGAATCTGAAGCTTGCCACAGGGAAAAGGAACAATTTTTACTCATCCCTGCAGTAAGGTTTACAGATAGCAAATAATTCCAGTGTTTTACCACATTTCTAAACAAACAAAAGCCATGTATAGAGGAAATATAAGTATATGTCCTCTCTCCAGTGAGAAAGTCAGTAAGGACATAGTTAAACTCAGCAATATCACCAATCAGCTGGATAAAATGGACATCAATAGACTACTTCATCCAACAACAGCAAAATACATATTCTTCTGAACCGCACCTAAATATTCACCAAGACACACCCCATTCTGGGTCATAATACACACTTTAGTCCATTTTAGAGAAATCATATAATGTCTCCTCTCAGCTCTCAATGGAATTAAACTAGAAATCAGTAACAGAATGACAGTCAGAAATCCTCAAATACTTGGCGATTCAATTATACACATCTAATTAACACATGGGTCAATGAAAAAATCTGCAGAAAAATTTTAAATGATTTTGAACTAAATAAAAACACAACTTAAGAAAATTTGTGGGTGCAGCAAAAGCAGTACTTAAGGGGAATTTTATAGCAGTGAATATACCTATTCAAGAAGAAGATCTGAAATCAATAATCTAACTTTATACCTTAGGAAACTAGACAAAGAAGAGCAAATCAAACCCAAAGTAAGTAGGAGAAAAGAAATGATATAAAATTAGAGCATAAATCAATGAAATGGAAAACAGAAAATCAAGAGAGAAAAATTGATGAAACCAAAAGCCCGGTCTTTGAAAAGATCAATAAAGGGAGTTGGCCTCTAGGCAGGCTAACCCAGAAACAAAAGAGAAAGAGAACATAAAACTACCAAACCTGAAACAAAAGAGAGGTTGTCCCTACTGTGGGCATTCAGGGGTGATAAAGGAATGGAATGAACAACTTTATAACCACAAATGTGATAACCTAGTGAAATGGACTAATCTCTTGGAAGACACAATAAGCCAAAACTCACACAAGGAACAGACCCTTTGAATAGGTTTATCTCTATAAAATAAATTGGATCAACAACTAACAGCTTTCTAAATTAGAAAGCACCTGGTCAGATTCCCTCTGCATTCTGCCAGACATTTAAGGACAGTATTATATCTATTCTCTACAGTCACTTTCACAAGATAGAAAAGGAGGGAGTATTTCCTAATATAATCCAGGAGGCCAGTACTACCTAATCTTCAAAGCAGACAAAACCATTACAAGACAATTACAGATCAGTATCTCTTATGACAGCAGATGCAAAAAATGCTCAATAAAATCTCAACAAACTGAGTCCAAGATGAATAAATAGAATTACATATTGTTACTCAGTGAGATTTACAGCAGGTATGAACAAATTGGTTAAATGTTTGAGAATGAATTGTTACCCAGCACATCAACATACTCATATCAATAAATACAAAAAAAAGGGTCTCCTTGGTGGTACAATGGGTTAAGCGCTGTGCTGTGGAGCTGTCCGAAGTGGCGACGCGAGTTCGAAGGCTGGCCAGGGAGATTCCTACATGGCGCGGCAGACCTCTCCTGCCTTGCCTGCTGCTCCCCTCAGCAGTGTGTTTCGATCGATCCACCTGTTCTACTCCCCACTCTGTCTCTGCTGAACCCTCTCACAGCCCCACACCACTGGCTTGCACCCCAGCTTGTATGCATAAATAAATAAATCTTTAAAAAATAAATAGGGCCTCCCTGGTGGCACGGTGGTTAAGCGCTGCACTGTGGAGCTGTTGGTAGCAGCAACGTGAGTTCGACGCCCAGTCAGGGAAATACCCACATGGCGTGGCAGACCACTCCTGCCTTGCCCGCTGCTCCCCTCAGCAGTGTATTTCTGGTGATCTGCCTGTTCTGCTCCCCACTCTGTCTCTGGTGAACCCTCTCGCTGCCCCGCGGCTCTGGCCTGTACCCCAGCTTGTATGCATAAATAAATAAATCTTTAAAAATAAATTTAAAAAAAATAAATAAATACAGAAAAAGTGTCTGGCAAAATCCGGCAACCATTCATAATAAAAGCTTTCAGTAAATTAGAAAGAAGGGGAACATCCTCAACTTGATAAAAAAAATACCTACAAGAAAACCTGCCACTAATATCACACCTGATTTTGTGAAGCTTAAGTTCTACAATTAAGATCAAGAAGACCTGACCTTGGAGAGGCTGAGGTAGGTCGGCCACGTAGTGGTCAGCCACAGACAACAGGCCTGGCAGCAAGCTGGACACCAGGCTCAGCGGACATTCCCAGTCTGGGACAAGACAGGAGAGACAGAAGCAGCCCAAAATACTCTTCCAGGAGATGCTTGGACCCCCCCACCCCCTGCCAGATGCCTAACAGGACCCACCCCACAGGCTGTTTCACTTTCAATGCAATGAACCAGAACCAGAAGAGAAAGTAAAAAAAAAAAAAAAAAAAAAAAAAAAAAAAAAAAAAAAAAAAAAAAAAAAAAAAAAAAAAAAAAAAAAAAAAAAGAGAGAGCGAGAGAGAGAGAAAGAAAGGTAGAAAAAAGGCAGAATCAGGAACAAGGGAAGGGGATGTTCCCTCTCACCACTGATTTGTAATAACAAGCTGGAAATTCAAGCCAAATGAAAGTTTGCAGATTAGAGGAATTAATACTGTCTTTCTTTGCTGGTGACATGATAACCTATATAGAAAATCTGAGAAAGAGTGTCAAAATAACTTCTGGAACTAATAAGAGATTATAACAAGGTTGCAAAATATAAGGTAAATATACAAAAGTCCTTTACAAACACTTTCCTATATATGAACAATGAGCAAGTAGAAATTAAATGTAAAACATAATACTATTTACATACTATTACACCAAATATTAAATACTTAGATAGAAAGCTAATAAAAATCAATACATAAGACCTATATGGGAAAAACTACAAAATTCTAATGAATGATATCAAAGAATAACTAAATAATAGAAAGATATTCCATATTCATGAACAGGAAGACTCACATTTGCCAAGATGTCAGTTCTTCCCAAACTTCACCATATATTCAACGCAATGCCAATAAAACCTACAAATTATTTTATGGATCTCAACAAACTGATTACACAGTTTATAAGGAGAGGCAAAGGTCCATGATGACCAACTCTGTTTTAAAGGAGATTAACAAAGTCAGAGGACTGACACTATGAAACTTCAAGAAGCCTTACTCTAAAGCCACAGTCATCCAGACAGTCTACTGCTGGTGATACTCAAAATAGGTCAATGGAGGGCCTCCCTGGTGACACAAGGGGTTAAGTCTCAGCACTGTGAAGCTGTCTGCAGCCACTGCAGCACAAGTTCGATCCCCGGCCAGGGAGTTTCCCACAGGGAGCAGCAGACCTCTCCTGTCTCACCCGCTGCTCCCCTCAGCAGTGTATTTCAGTCAATCTGCCTGTTCTACTCCTCACTCTGGCTCTGGGGAGTCCTCTCACCCCCTGCTCCTCTGGCCTACACCCCAGTTCTTGTATGCATAAATAAATAATTCTTTTTTTTAAAGATTTATTTATTTATGCATACAAGCTGGGGTATAGGCCCGAGGCGTGGGGTGGCGAGAGGGTTCACCAGAGATGGAGTGAGGAGCAGAACAGGCAGATGGATGGAAACACACTGCTGAGGGGAGCAGTGGGTGAGGCAGGAGAGGTCTGCCGCGCCATGTGGGAATCTTCCCTGCCGGGCATCAAACTCATGTCACCGCTGCCGACAGTTCCACAGCACAGCAATCAACTGCCGCGCCACCAGGGAGGCCCATAAATAAATAAATCTTTAAAAAAAAATAGGTCAATGGAACAAAACAGGGAGCCTGGAAGTACACCCACATAAATAAAGTCAACTGATCTTTGACAAATGAGTAAGATAATATCTTAAAGATAGTCTTTTCAATAAATGGTACTGGAATAACTGGTCACCTACATGTAAAAAACGAAACTAAACACTGTATCTTTCAGAAACATGAACTTAAAATATCATAGGCCTAAATGTAACATTCAAAACTATAAAACTCGGGCCTCTGAGTGGCACAGCGGTTGGGGGCTGCGCTGTGGAGCTGTCAGCAGCAGCAGCGCACGTTCTAAGTCAGGCTGGAGACCCCACATGGCACAGCAGACCTCTCCTGCCTGGCCCGCTGCTCCCCTCAGCAGTGTATTCCCCTTGATCTGCCTGTTCTGCTCCCCACTCTGTCTCTGGTGAATCCTCTCGCCACCCCACACCTCTGGTCTGTACCCCAGCTTGTATGCATAAATAAATAAATCTTAAAAAAAAACTATAAAAACTCCTTTAAGATAATGTAGCAGAAAATTAATTGTTCTTGGGTATGAAGATGACATTTAGATACATGATACATGGAAGAGATGAGTCAGAGTTCAAAACGAAAAAACTTGCATGCTGTCAAAAGAATAAGAAAAGGAGGGAAGAAGAATGAGGCAGTGGATGTCAAAGAGAATGAAAGAACAAGGCACAGACTGGGAGAAAATATTTTCAAAAGACACATCTCATCAAGGATTCTTATCTAAACTATACAAAGGAGTCTTCAACCCCAAGAAAAAGAAAACAAAGAACCCAGTTAATACATGGTCTTCACTAAACAGGTCTTCATTAGGGAAGACATATGGAAGGCAAATAAGCAAATGAAAAGATGTTTCACGGCCACACGTCTCGGGGGAAGGCAAGTTAAAACAACAGTGAGACACCATCTCACACATCAGAGTGGTCAAAATGCAGAACAGTAGCAAAGCAAACCGACAGGGCCGCAGTCTGGGGGCTGCTCCCAAAACGGAACGCGCTGAACACTTGTGCGTACAGAAGCCTGCACACGCTCAGCAGCAATGCTAACCCAGAGGGCGGGGGTTCTGCGACTTTCTCCTGCCAAGGCCCCCTTAGGTTAGAGGGAGACCCTAAGCCCTATGGGGAGAGTTCCCCCTCCCCCTCCAATTTGCAGCTCTGCTGCTTCTGCTGTGTTGACAGCTGTTGCCATGGTGATCCGCAGCTGACCCCACCCTGCACACTTCCCCTTCCTTCCGGCAGACACTTAGAGACTATTAGTAACAACTGCGGTTTATAAACAAAGATTTAATAATAAATCTTGGCTCATCAAACAGCTAGATCTGCTCAATTAAAGAGTCCATCCACATTCTAAATCTCATTTAAGTGAATAAAGTTTTGGAGGATAAGTGATTTCAAAAAGCATTTTGTCAATGTTTCCTTCTTCCTAATGGATCAAGGGAACATGCTGGAAGTGATGAAGGGATACTCAGAATTCTAAAACAGCTAAAAAGTGAGAAGGTAGCCAACCTCGGGCCTGTTGGATAGACTGCATTTTATTTTTATTTTTATTTTTATTTTTTTTTATTTTATATTTTTTTGAAGATTTATTTTTTTATTTATACATACAAGCTGGGGTACAGGCCAGAGGCGTGGGGCGGCGAGAGGGTTCACCAGAGACAGAGCGGGGAGCAGAACAGGCAGATCAGAAATACACTGCTGAGGGGAGCAGCGGGCGAGGCAGGAGAGGTCTGCCGTGCCATGTGGGATTCTCCCTGGCTGGGCGTCGAACTCGCGTCGCTGCTGCCGACAGCTCCACAGCACAGCGCTTAACCGCTGCGCCACCGGGGAGGCCCTATTTTTATTTTTTTTTAAAGATTTATTTATTTATACATACAAGCTGGGATACAGGCCAGAGGCAGGGGGTGGCGAGAGGGTTCACCAGAGACAGAGTGGGGAGCAGAACGGGCAGATCAGAAATACACTGCTGAGGGGAACAGCGGGCGAGGCAGGAGAGGTCTGCCGCACCATGTGGGATTCTCCCTGGCTGGGCTTCGAACTCGCTTTGCGCGCTGCCTACAGCTCCACAGTGCAGCGCTCAACTGCTGGGCCACCAGGGAGGCCCCACAGACTGCATTTTAGAAGCAAGATTCAAGTACACTGTTTAAAACAAAAAAGCCTCAATCTCATTTTCTTCAATGACGACAGAGTTGGGGAAAGGGTTCTAGTGCCTGTGCCAATGGGGAATAAGAATAGAAATGAAGCTTAGGGAGTAACTTGCTGTTGCCTTTGTTTTTTTACTAAGCCATCTAGGAAGGACTTTTATCAAGGACCTCCTCTTGGCAGTTTCCTAAGTGGCCTGGGAAAGGCAATTGATTCGACAAAAGGACAACAAAACAAAAAAGAAAGACTGAAAGGTGGAGAGAAAGTTTATGACGCAACCAGAAGGGAAAAAAAAAAAGATGGGAGAAAGTAGACTTAGGTTACACTGGAAAAAGGAACTTGAAAAAAAAAAAAAGAAGGATCTAGATAAAAGTACCAAGAGAAATGGGTGAAGGAATCATCAAGGAAGGAATCACTACAGAACTCATGAGCCCCAGAGTCCACCCCCAGATTTCAATGCGGCAGAAGCTCCACCTGCAAGACAACTGTTGAAGTCAGGTCCACCTCTGCCCTCCAAGATCGTCTGCCGGACAGGGAGAACTGGCTGGACCCAGACTTGGCTTTCTCACGTCCACGGACACTCAGGCGCAGAGATAAAGATCCTGGTTAAAGCTTCTTTCACCGGATTTCAAATCCATCCCCTGCACCTCTGCCATGTAATGAATGCCACATGAATTAGCCTCGACAACCCCGATCCATCAGGTGGGTAGCTGTGACCCTGATGACAAAGAACAGTGCTCTCACCCCTTAACTTCCTTCTCTTAAAAGGGGTGCTACTGGGGCCTCCCCGGTGGCGCAGCGGTTGAGCGCTGCGCTGTGGAGCTGTCGGCAGCGGCGACGCGAGTTTGACGCCCGGCCGGGGAGAATCCCACATGGTGCGGCAGACCTCTCCTCCCTCGCCCGCTGCTCCCTCAGCAGTGTGTTTCTGATCTGCCTGTTCTGCTCCCCGCTCTGTCTCTGGTGAACCCTCTCGCTGCCCCACGCCTCTGGCCTGTACCCCAGCTTGTATGTATAAATAAAAAATAAATCTTTAAAAAAAAAGGGGGGGTGCTAGTAATCCCTTTACTAGTCTGCTCTACCCTGGTTCACTTTTCTTCAGCATTCCTCTTTGGAGCAAGTGTGCTGCCTCTGAGCACAGGCACACTCATTAATCAGATGTTGCCTTTCGGTTTCCGGGAGCAGCATCCTTGTCAAGACTTCCGCCAAGCTGCAGAGACGTCCTGAAAGAGCTCAGGCAGTCCACCTCCCTGACACACAGCGCCGACACACCCGCATCGCCAGCCTTCTCTGCAAGCCCCGCAGTCACCCTCCTCCTGAACCCCGTCCAGACCAGCGTGTGGGGCACCTAGCCAGGACTGGATTAAAGGGGCCGACGAGTGCTGACCTCCTGGTAATCTTAGTCTCCTCGTGCAGATGGCAGGTTGGGTGAGCTGTGTCACGGACGTTTGATGCTCTACTTCCAGTACTTTCATTCCACCCTCCCCGACCTCACGGAAGATTAAAAGCAAATGTCATTGTTAAGTGGTATCTATTACTACTGCTGGCCCTAACCAAAGAACATGAAGGCTACTACATTAAACCCCATAAAACCCTATTTCTGACATCCCCAAAATGAGCCCCACAAACAGTAAGTGACAGACCATGATTTCTCAACAATAAAACTGGGCCAAAGGGTGGGAAAAATGGTTTGTGGCCTTCCAAACAGAGTGAAAATTTCACAGAAGAAAGGGAGCAGTTACAAAAAAATCTGTCTAAAAAGGCAGTAATATCAACCGAAAAGGCTGGGTGGAGCTGAGAACACAGAGAAAACCAAAGACGGCTTGCTATTTGCCATATATACATCCTACAGTAGCAACTCATTTAGTAAGTTCTCAACTCTAAATTTCATTGGAAAAAGTAAAAGGAAATATATAAACATGTATTTGTGTGTCTATAATCCATATATCTATATAATCTTTTAAAGATTTATTTATTTATGCATACAAGCTGGGGTACAGTCCAGAGGCGGGGGGCGGCAAGAGGGTTCACCAGAGACAGAGTGGGGAGCAGAACAGGCAGATCAATGGAAATACACTGCTGAGGGGAGCAGCGGGCGAGGCAGGAGAGGTCTGCTGTGCCATGTGGGAATCTTCCCAGCTGTGCGTCGAACTCGCATCACTGCTGCCGACAGCTCCACAGTGCAGCGCTTAACCGCTGCACCACCAGGGAGGCCCTATCTATATAATCTATATCTATACTGTATCTATATAATTGTGGATTTAAACAAAAGATACATAAAAGACTTCATTTCCTCAGTCCACTATCACCCGTGGTCTTTAGCCAGGGTGGCCACATGAGCTAACAGTGGACCACACTGCCGTGGTGAGCAGGGGCTTGGGAGCCATCGCACAGGACAGCAGTGGGCACTGTAGCTGCCTGGCCAAGTGGGACCGTGACCACTGTCTCAATAATCAGTAGCTCGGAAATGGCAAGATTTCACGAAGTAAAGATCAGATGAATGATATTAAAATGTATTTTCTTTTATAAAGCAAAAAATATATATATTTTAAGAGATAAAGTCAGAAGATGAAATCCACAAATGATTGGTCCATATGGAGTGACAAACAACTAAACAGGTTCTCAGTTGCAGGACATGTGGTTAAGTGGTAAGATAGGGGGTGCCTGTCTAAGAGGCCGAGGAGCTCAAGTTGCTGTTCGCTGAAAATCGGAAAGGGGAAAGTCATCATTTCCAAGAACATAAGCCCGCCCCACGAAGGCATGTCCACACCTCAGTCCAAAACCTCTCCGTTTCAGGCCTCCCTGGTGGCCCAGCGGTTAAGCACTGCACTGTGGAGCTGTCGACAGCGGTGGCGCAAGTTCGACGCCCGGCCGGGGAGACCTCTCCTGCCTCGCCCCCTGCTCCCCTCAGCAGAGTACTTCTGATCTGCCTGTTCTGCTCCCCACTCTGTCTCTGGTGAACCCTCTCGCCGCCCCACACCTCTGACCTGTACCCCAGCTTGTATGCATAAATAAATAAATCTTTAAAAAAAAAAAACAACCTCTTGGTTTCTTTTGTTACTAGGAAACACTCAGACAAAGATTTCTGTCCTCTTGCTTCTGTTTTTCCACCTAAAGGAATAATCTTCCATTATTAGCAATACACTTAATATCTCCACAGCAACGAACATAATTGTGTTGCAAAAGGAGGACAGTGAGGTGGAAAACAAGGGATGGCGGCCGTGGCAGAGGAAAAGCACCTCTTCCACTTAGGCTTGGTGCAAAAACCATCACCAAGGGGAAAAATGGGGGATAAACTTGCTCAAAAGCGCTCTTTCCAGGTTGCTACAGTCTGTTGCTAGTCGGCTTTAAGACACTGACATCATAGGGTGAAAATAAACTTCAAAAAAGGTGAGTTGATTGCAGTATGGGTAGAGGACCTCACCTGCAGTGCTCAGAGGCTGCTGCGGAGCTGGGTAAGGAGTAATTTCCATATGAGGTCCCCAGAGAAAGCAGAGGGGCAACTGGGAAGACTGGGGCGGGGGGGTCCTGGTTTTCCCTAGGCCTGGGCCCAGCCCGACTGGCTGCAGAAGGGCCCAATACACAGGAGACCTGGGTTCCACATGGGGCTCTGCCTGTGACAACACAGGGCTAACTACCACAGACGAAAGAGCAGGATCCAGAATTCTCAGGCCACAAATGAGAACATGCAGATTGAGTATCCGCATCATGCTAGCAAATACCACCAAGAAAAAAAAAAAAGTTTAAACTTGGCTCTTGAGTCTAGAAGAAACATAATTTCAAAAGAAAATACATGATAACATGGTGGGCCAGGGAGAGAGAAGGCCTGATACTCCAGACCAGAGGGGGTGCCTGAGCCCACCGGGGTGAAGTGAAGAAGGGAGAGAGAGGGCAGCTCTGTGCAGGGGACGCTGGAGGTCAAGGCCGGCCACCTCCTGAAGGGACGCTCACTGGTCAGCCCTGGGGACTCACTGGGTGCGGGTCTTGCTCACCTCCTCGAGAGCTGATCCTGCTACCTCGGCTACTCTGGGCCTCTACCCTGAGCTGTTACCTCTGTTACTCCACAGGGCGGGCCTCGGTCTCTTCTCCGCCCGCAGAAGTGGGTGGGGAGTAGTTCTAGGGTTCCCATTACTTCATCCCACATCTGTGCACAGCCCTGGCCCAATCCCTGAATGCACACCTCGTCCCCGCTGGCCACCTGACATATCTGTCCAGCTGGGTGACAGAAACCACTCAAACTCTGTGCCCTGTGAGTCTCTCCCCCACCGAAAGCTGGGACTCTGCTTGATTTCTCGACTCTCTCTCATGTCCCCCATCCGAACCCATGTGGAAGTCTTGTCATTCTGTCTCCAAATCTCTCAAATCTGGCCACTGCTGTGCACCCCATAACCTCACCCTCCTCTGGGCTGCACCCCTGCTCGCGGAAGATTCAAGCCAAGTGCTACCTGGCTGCCGCCCTCGATTCTGTGCTTGACCCATCCGCGCCATTCTCCACCGGCAGCCGATGAAGTCAGAGCCTGTTCCTCTCCTTCCCGCACGCCACACAGCCTCCTCGAGGCCTTTGGACTGAGGCTAGGACCCCTCACAGTCCACGGCCCTGCCCAGCCGTGTCCCACCCACCCTAGCAACTTACCACAACCCCTCCCACCTCTCTGCCCAGACACTGAGGCCAGACCGCCTGCTCCTCTGTCCCCAAATACTCTCCCCGTCCCCCCTGCAGCTGACATACCTGCTGGCCTGTCTGCTGGCTCCTTCCCCGTCCTCACAACTCAGGCTAAGTCTGACTTCCTCCGGGCACCCTTCCTGCCTGTGCGGGAGCTGCCTGCCCAGCCACTCTACTGGGTCAGGGACTGGTCCATATCAGAACTTACTCTGCTTATTTGTTGGTTTCACTGGCTTATCTTCCATGCAGCCACCCTTGGCTGCAAACTTTCCTCTCTGAACCCGCAAATGCAAACAATCTCCCTTGGGTAGGAGACTGGCTATTCACTCAGTCTCTGGAATCAAGAAAAATCTAGCACATAGCAAATGCTTTAAAAAGTGTGTTGCATTAAAAAAGCACATATTAAAAAACAGGAAACAGCAAATGTTGGCAAGGATGTGGAGAAAAGGAACTCTCCTACACTGCTAGTGGGAATGCAAACTGGTTCAACCACTATGGAAGGTTGTGTGGTGGTTTCTCAGACTACTGAAAACGGAGCTTCCATATGACCCAGCAATTCTACTCCTAGGACACAAAAACATTATTTCAAAAGGATACCTGCACCCCTATGTTTACTGCAGCACTATTTACAATAGGCAAGATATGAGAACAACCCAAATGCCCAAAAATAGATGAATGGATCCAGAAGGCGTGGTACATACACACAACGCAATACTATTCAGCAATCAAAAAAAGATGAACTCATGCCATTTGCAGCAACATGGATGGAGCTGGAAGGAATTATGCTCAGTTAAATAAGCCAGAAAGAAAAAGAAAAATATTGGATGGTTTCACTTATAGGAGAAATGTAGGGGAACCAAATAAGGGATGAGGGGAAAAAATTACAATAAATTAAAAGCAATAAATTAAAAACAAAATTAACACACAACTATTAATCAGAGACACTGCAGGGGAGGGGGAGGAGGGATCAAAACGGGAGGGAAGCGCACAAGGGACTATGGTGATGGTGCACGGGTGAACTGGTGAGAGGAATTTTACAGGGGCTACATCTGAAAGGAGAAAGCATGGACTGTACAAAAAGGAAGAATGATGTCAAATATATATAAAATAAAAAATAATAAAAACAAAGCAAAACAAAAAAATTGTACTGCATATATCCAGCACTTTCTGAGGGGACTGAGGAGGGTTTGGGCTGCGTCTCAGCCATCTGCCCACAGCATGTACTGGAACAAGTCGATGCATTTGTGAAATTCAAAGCAACTGACCTATCCTGAGAACGTGGCAAGACAGCGGCCCACCCAGGGGCCGGAGAACTTCTGGCTATGAAATTCTTCCTCCGCGTTCAGTTATTTTCCCACACAAAACTGTGCTCTCCCTTTCCTTCCTCTCCTCCCCTCTCCAATGCAAGCATATGAGTCAGAGTCCTGTAGGACACTGCACCCACATAGTCAGGAGTCAGGAAGTTTCTAGACTGGAGAAGGAAGGGCCAAGAAAAACCTCCCCCGAAAGCATTTAGAACACAGACCAAAACTTTCTTTCTCCCACATCATTTGAGTTTTCCCCCAAACCTTCACATTTAAAAGCAGAAACTGATTTTACATAAATATTTCCCCCCTAAACTACACAATGAGGGCCTCCTCAGTGGTGCAGAGGTTAAGTGCTGCGTGGTGGAGCTGTCGGTAGCAGTGACGCAAGTTCAACGCCCGGCCGGGGAGATTCCCACATGGAGCAGCAGACCTCTCCTGCCTCGCCCGCTGCTCCCCTCAGCAGTGTATTTCCATCGATTCTGCTTCCTACTCTGTCTCTGGTGAACCCTCTTGCCACCCCATGCCTCTGGCCTGTACCCCAGCTTGTATGCATAAATAAATAAATCTTTAAAAAATAAAGTACACAGTGACCCCAAATCTAAAAAGATTATGAAAGTGTCCAAGTCACCAAGGTTTAAAGAATTCCCAGTTGTTGTTTTTTTTTTAAAGATTTATTTTTTATTTATACATACAAGCTGGGGTACAGGCCAGAGGCATG